>OZ012696.1:33854713-33904713 GCA_963942565.1 Maea johnstoni
TAACATTGCCTCAACTTTGGAAGGGTTGAGTATTGATAATCCTATGTGCTAGTGTAAGTTAAGTGTTGGATTTTGGTATCCAATATTTCGGCAGGTAGGAATTGCTTAATGTCGAATCAGTTGTGTAGTGTGTCATTGAGTTGACGGCAAGTTAAAAGGCAAATCCACCATCTGAATGATTTTTTTTCAAAATGAGCTTATACCGGTACATGTCATCTTTTTAATACGACCTCCCCCAAACTGTCCCATTCAGCACCCCTCAGTTATGGGTACACAAGTGAGTAAGTAACAGGCCTGAGATTGTTGCATAGCCTGAGCACCTACTGTGCCACCAGTGTTCAAGGTTGTCTTGCACAGGAACTTACCCAGCCAGGAGTCAGGGAGTCATTTTGCCGTCAAAGAAACAAACATTTGGTAAAAAATGACACCTAGTTGTATTTCATACGATTTTCTATATATGAAGTTTCACTCATACAAGACAACAGGTATATTAAATGATGTTAAGGAGCAAACTTTCTCTTGCTATACCAATATATAGTGTTGTTAAGATTATTCTTGTAAATTAGGTAACTGACTTTTACCCCCCCCCCCCCCTTTTACAATTCCAAACTTTGAATATCTGCTGCTCAAACCTGGGTAAGAAGCTGGTCTTATATAGTTTCAAAGTATTTATTTCAGCATTACATCACATTATTTTGCATCACATGGTCAACGGGAAGCAAAGTATTGTTTTTGTGTATTACAAATAAATGTAGTGTGTATTGCAAGTACCATTAACTCTGCCACATTATTACTACAGCAAGCAAATATGTGTTGAATGTTTAACACTTACACTTATTGTATATATATATATATATATATATATATATATATATATATATATATATATATATATATATATATATATATATATATATATATATTTATCATCAGCTCCACTGTGATACTCGCAGCTGATTGGTCAATTGCTGTTGGGTACTGGATTGTATTTCATTGCTTCTCATTAAATGGCAATGTTAGCATCCGGATAAGTGTCTTATCCCCACTCTCAATGTTTTATCCCACTTCGCCATGGCAACTATGGGTTTGACCTCAAGTTTTACAGGTCACAGCCTCGTTTTGAACCCTTGACGACGAAAAAGAAAATGGCGGACATTCCTCTTCACACCGCCGCCTGACTCGATTCTTTTGCCGTTTAAAACACTATTTGCGCATGTTAGTCTGCCAACATGGTGTATACATGGAAATAAAGATGGCAGAAAGTAATTAACATGGATTTAGGTTGGTATGTTGTTCATACATATGAGAAATAATTGCAGGTCAGGTCTGACGAAAATCTCCGTTGCTACATAGCCTGTCGGACTCGAGTCTGGCAACCGCTTTGTTCATTTTCTTTGTGACCAATCGCTCGAATTTGCCATCCAAACTTGGCAAATCCCTTTGGAGCACTAAGTTGTGCATAGATGAACGTACGTTTTGTCTCCACTCTGCATAATGTTAATTTTACCCATTAGGTCCCATTGTGAAATTTGCCCATTGGCAACAATACAAGTATGTTGGGAGGCTTGGGGGGGGGGGGGGGGGGGGGGGGGGGGGGTAGTAGGGGGGGGAGCTGATGATAAATTCGTTATCCTCCTTGTAAAAAAGGGATACGGCCTGGTATCTGCGTTCAGCCAGTCGTATCGCACTCGGCCTCCGGCCTCGTGCGATACGGCTGGCTTCACGCAGATACCAGGCCGTATCCCTTTTTTACAAGGAGGATAACTAATAATATATATATATATATATATATATTTATCATCAGCTCCACTGTGATACTCGCAGCTGATTGGTCAATTGCTGTTGGGTACTGGATTGTATTTCATTGCTTCTCATTAAATGGCAATGTTAGGATCCGGATAAGTGTTTTATCCCCACTCTCAATGTTTTATCCCACTTCGCCATGGCAACTATGGGTTTGACCTCAAGTTTTACAGGTCACAGCCTCGTTTTGAACCCGTGACGACGAAAAAGAAAATGGCGGACATTCCTCTTCACACCGCCGCCTGACTCGATTCTTTTGCCGTTTAAAACACTATTTGCGCATGTTAGTCTGCCAACATGGTGTATACATGGAAATAAAGATGGCAGAAAGTAATTAACATGGATTTAGGTTGGTATGTTGTTCATACATATGAGAAATAATTGCAGGTCAGGTCTGACGAAAATCTCCGTTGCTACATAGCCTGTCGGACTCGAGTCTGGCAACCGCTTTGTTCATTTTCTTTGTGACCAATCGCTCGAATTTGCCATCCAAACTTGGCAAATCCCTTTGGAGCACTAAGTTGTGCATAGATGAACGTACGTTTTGTCTCCACTCTGCATAATGTTAATTTTACCCATTAGGTCCCATTGTGAAATTTGCCCATTGGCAACAATACAAGTATGTTGGGAGGCTTGGGGGGGGGGGGGGGGGGGGGTAGTAGGGGGGGGGGAGCTGATGATAAATTCGTTATCCTCCTTGTAAAAAAGGGATACGGCCTGGTATCTGCGTTCAGCCAGTCGTATCGCACTCGGCCTCCGGCCTCGTGCGATACGGCTGGCTTCACGCAGATACCAGGCCGTATCCCTTTTTTACAAGGAGGATAACTAATATTATCATCAGCTTCACTCTGATACTCGCAGCTGATTGGTCAATAGCTGTGGTGTACTGGACCTTATTGGGATCCTAGCATTGCTTTCATTAATTGTCAATGTTAGTATCCCAATAAGTGTTTTATCCCCATTGTAAATGTTTTTTCAAAAAAAATAAAAATGAATTTTTTTTTAAAAAACAAAAAATAGAAATATGAAATAAAAAAAAATAAAAAATTTTTTTTAAATTTAAAAAATTGAAAAAAGAAAATTGAAAAAAAAGATTTTCTGAATTTTTTTTTTCAATCAAATAAATAAAAAAAACAAATAGATAAAAAAAATTTTTTTTTTTAAATTTGATTTTTTTTTTTTAATTAGTATTATTTTTTTTTAATTCCTTTTTTTTTTTAATTAAAAAAAAACTGATGATAAATTCGTTATCCTCCTTGTAAAAAAGGGATACGGCCTGGTATCTGCGTTCAGCAAGCCGTATCGCACTCGGCCTCCGGCCTCGTGCGATACGGCTGGCTTCACGCAGATACCAGGCCGTATCCCTTTTTTACAAGGAGGATAACTTATAATATATCATTCTGGAGCCAAATGGTGACTATTTTTGACCAATCTACATGTCAGTGATCAGTAAAGAGTTTAAAGTATTTCAAAAGAATAATTGACTTGTATGAAAAACAAGAGCAATAAAATAAGATACCAGTACATAGAGAAGAAAACTAGCACAATCTAGAAAGCACACTCTCATCAGGGGTTCAAAAATCTGAACATTTCTGGAACACCATAAAAATTCAAGATAAGAATTGGTCAGATGAGCTGTGCAGTTGATTGCAACTATTCTGACCACAGGTCATGAATAGCATTTGCCATATTCTTCTGTTTAAGTGCACATGTGGGTTAGGAATAAATTCACTAAAGGGGCATTGGAAATGTCTGTATAGCCACACCCCACGGCCACTACAAACTTGAAAGCTTGCACAAGCTTGAAAGCTTGCATGAGCTTGAACATGCTCTTTTGAGACGCTTGAGCAATTGCATGCCTAGGACTGACAGTGCCAAGCACTTGAAAATATGACCAACATACGAACTATAGTGGTGAAAATATAATCAATATACGGTTTGTGATGGTCCCACTTGTAAAGGTGAGGAACCATTTATGTTTGTGGGGGGAGATTGAGAAGGTTTAGGAGGCCAGAAAATAATGTCTGTTGGCTTGCCCCTTCCAATTTTTTTCAGAAAAAGGGGGGGGGGGGGTGTGATTATTTGGGGTCTGTGCAGTTAAATGAAGGAATAAGGTAAGTGCAGAAATGGCCTAGTGACTAGAGTGCTGTTCCATATAGTGCATGAGGCATGGATTCCTTAATTTAATCCCATGCCAGGACTAGTGGAAACCTGGGCAACGACCGACAACTTTCAATTCTTACTCAAAGTATATCATTTGTTGCCCACTATTATGAAGTGATCACCTGACAATTAGAGAAGTTATAATATACAAGTTTACTTGCACTTGTGGTACACATACGTATCATTTCATTACAATAATTTTCATTGATGTATGTCACTATTGTCCACATCCCTTAAATCAATAGAACACTGATAATATTTATACGCTTTTAACTAGTTGGCAAGTTTTCGCAAGAATACTCATCCTTAGTTTTTTTTCTTTACATTGTGATCAACTGTGCAAGATATACAAGTACCCAGTTCAAAAATATGACACTGGACTGGATTGGACAAATTTCTTATTCTAATATATCAGAGAAGATGAATATTTAAAGGCATGCAGTAAGACAGTTTGCTTAAATAGTCTTATTTCACAATATCACATTTGTTATCACAGTAATACATTTATATAGTAAACTCAATAAAAAGCAGAATAATACTTTCCATAAGAATTACATTGAGTATATAAATATCACATACACTGCCAATATCTAGTCTATTTAAAAATTGGATAAATGAAATGAATATATATAACATGAACCCATATATGAAAGATAAAATACTAGAGCATGAGGGGTTTAATTTTAGATTCATTATGATATCAGGACTAAAAACAATGAAGTGTCATTATGGTTGAAGGAAATTAAGTATGGTTAATGCAAATACCTTTATCATGGAAACCCCTTAATGGCCTTTAACTGGTTTATGCCTGCAGCAAGTCAAAAAGGCCTGAATATTAAGAGGATATCTTTAAACTCATTAATACTTGACAGATCTCCTGAAAATTGTCGTCTGAATCTATGATACTTTTAAAAGAACCTTATGAATAGAGAATGAATTTACAAAAAAAATCCTGCACTATTCTCACTGGAAACCAGTTGACTGGACAATATATATACAATTGTGTAACCAATCACAGCGCAGGAATAAAAACAACTGTAAGCCCCTGATGCTAAAATATTTGATTCCTGCACTAAATGCATGGGCAGCCTAGGCAAAATACACAGCCGCAGGTCCCTGACCTCACAATTAAACTTAGTTTTGATCTGCAAGATACGTGGGTCATTGATGTTCTTGGCTTAATCTTTTTGACATGTTCTACAAAGATATTATGCCAACCAGGCACTGGCAGACGTCTGGGCGACTGGCGCAGGAATTAAATGTGTGAACCGTACAGCTAAAAATAGCTGTAGGATACAGCTCTCTTGGTGATGAACTATATGCATGCCTGACTGTATTACCCGGGCATGGATGCCCAGGCACCCAGTTGACTTGGCATCTGTCAGCAACTGGTCCACTGGTGCAGTAATAAAATGTAGGCACTGCAGAGAATCCTCTTTGCCCAGGCACCCAGTTGACTTGGCATCTGTCAGCAACTGGTCAACTGGTGCAGTAATAAAATGTTGGCACTGCAGAGAATCCTCTTTGCCCAGGCACCCAGTTGACTTGGCATCTGTCAGCAACTGGTCAACTGGTGCAGTAATAAAATGTAGGTACTGTAGAGAATCCTCTTTGCCCAGGCACCCAGTTGACTTGGCATCTGTCAGCAACTGGTCAACTGGTGCAGTAATAAAATGTTGGCACTGCAGAGAATCCTCTTTGCCCAGGCACCCAGTTGACTTGGCATCTGTCAGCAACTGGCCAATGGTGCAGTAATAAAATGTAGGTACTGCAGAGAATCCTCTTTGCCCAGGCACCCAGTTGACTTGGCATCTGTCAGCAACTGGCCAATGGTGCAGTAATAAAATGTAGGTACTGCAGAGAATCCTCTTTGCCCAGGCACCCAGTTGACTTGGCATCTGTCAGCAACTGGTCAACTGGTGCAGTAATAAAATGTAGGTACTGCAGAAAATCCTCTTTGCCCAGGCACCCAGTTGACTTGGCATCTGTCAGCAACTGGTCAACTGGTGCAGTAATAAAATGTAGGTACTGCAGAAAATCCTCTTTGCCCAGGCACCCAGTTGACTTGGCATCTGTCAGCAACTGGTCAACTGGTGCAGTAATAAAATGTAGGTACTGCAGAAAATCCTCTTTGCCCAGGCACCCAGTTGACTTGGCATCTGTCAGCAACTGGTCAACTGGTGCAGTAATAAAATGTAGGTACTGCAGAAAATCCTCTTTGCCCAGGCACCCAGTTGACTTGGCATCTGCCAGCAACTGGTCAACTGGTGCAGGAATTAGATGTAGGTACTGCAGAGACTATCTGTAACACAGCTGAAAATCATCTTCTGGACTTACGATATTTTTCAACAACTCAGAAAAACAAAAAAATAAGTACAAAGTAAAAAATCACTAAATATCTAAAAGAGAGTCGTTTTGTGGGTTCTGATTGACATTTCACAAGTATTTTACAAAAGAATGCTTTCTAGAATGGATATGGCCGGAGTAGTCGGGCCCTCCTTATCCTAATGGGTACGAGCATTACTAGGTTAGAAGCGAAGGCATCCTGTTTGCCCCTCCTCAAGGGGTGTCGATACACTCACGCCCTGTGCAAACACCCTCACAAGATGGGCATGTACCCTGAAAAAAGAAAAAGAAAATGGAAAATTCAATACATTTATTCAATGGTAGACATTGGCATGTTGCAGGGGCATTTTTTTGTTTTAAAACAATGAAGTGTGGAAAGATGATATGTGATGTTATTTATCTACTTTAAAATTTATCAATTTCCCAATAAAATTTGATGATGCGTTAAGGATGACATTTTTTCCTTTGAAGAAGAATGGGCATTTTTTTCATATTGTGGCTATTATTAGTCGTGACTAGTCATTTGTAAGTGGTGGAGGAAACCGGAGAACCCGGCAAAATCCACCGCCTAACCCCAAGTCACTGGCAACTTTCTCACTTAGCCATGTTGATGCTCCAACTCATAATGTAATGTAATTTATTTTTGTGTAGGTTGTTCTATAATATTAGTATTTGTACTGAATATTAGTAGATATGACATGATATTCATAATTGATATATAATATACTTGTAGTTATGTAAAAAAAAATCTGATTACATAATTATTTAATTTGAAATAATAAAAAAAGTCTCACCTAAAATCTAGATCGGCTTCCTGACAGAGTTCGTTGTCGAGGTTCCATAGCGACACTGCCTTGGCCTCCATCTTGGATTTCCTCCTCTCCTCCTTCCTCCTCCTCCTCTCCTTCCAAGACAGACTGCCCCCCTGTGTGGGCGTGTCTGACCGGCTGGGGGTCGGCGACGCCCGAGCCCAACGCGGAGGAATACTCGACAGACTCCCATTCAACGAGGCCTGAAGAGAAATGAAGTGTGGAACATTATTGCTTAAGCGTTCCTTTAGCAATTGTTGTCTGGATCTATGATACTTCTGACAATGCCTTTGGAGTTGACAATGATTTTTACAAAATATTTGGAGAGGAGGTTTTTGGTAATGTCCTGTTTAACATTTCTCCTTCAAGTATTTTCCTTAGTATACTTTTACCTGCAAGTTTAGTTTTGAAATTTTCAGGCTGATTTTGTTAGCTGTTCCAAAAGGTAATACATCAATTGACTAAAAGTGACTTTTCTGAAGCCTACAGACAACAACATAAGGCCCCTGGGAGGAAAGCTGTGCAAATAAAAAATTGTTAAGAAAATATCGATATTTTATTGTACCAAGAAAATTCTAACCCTTCCAATGCTGAGGCTACTTTGGTCCAAAGCACAAGGATGCAAAGATTGTTGATAACAAACTAAACCCTGTCATTTTGGTATTAATTGGATAGCTCCCACGTGCCAAGGTTTCAGTCATTTTTTTAAGGTTTTTTGCATCATTTTATAATGGCCAAATTAGGCACCAGCAGCATAAGGGATGAGGGCTCCAATCCCTAATCAGTCCTTGAACATGCTTACCTGTCTAACAACCATACTGCTTGTTTCGTTCAGGGAAATATTTCCGCTAATCCTGCTTTCCGATCGCCAGCTCTCATTCATAGAAGGCTGCCTTAATTCCTCCTCCTCGTCATCGCTATTCATGACTAGAACTTCCTCTCTCTCCGAGCGCCGGCTGAGACTGGAGTTCATCTCCATGCGGCCCATTTCGTACTCGATTTCGTTGAAGGCCTGTTCGCCCTGGTTCCAGGTCTTCTGGGAGCGGTGGTGAAAGCGCACCTCGGTCACACGCAGAGTTTCAACGAAGGGGAAGTCAAACTGGTAATAAAATAAAATAAGATGATAGTCAAAAGAAATGCTTCTAGTTGTATTGGATGTATATATTTATATATATATATATATATATATATATATATATATATATATATATATATATATATATATATATATATACACATATCTGTATATATATTTATATATATATAGTTATATATATATATATATATATATATATATATATATATATATATATATATATATATATATATATATATATATATATATATATATATATATATATATATATATATACATATATGTATATATATGCATATATATTTATATATACATATACATTTTGTTTATCATTTTGTCATTCAAAGTTAGTTTTCCAAGCAAAGGAAAAGTCAGGACATTTTTCAAGACATGAAGCATGGATAGATGAACACTTTCCGAAAAGGGCAACCAGTTTTTCACATAGGTATACCACATTTTACTTAAAAAGATATAAACATTACAATATTATTTTCCATTCCTCGAATCATGTTCCTAATATCTTTCCTAAGATCTCTCAAGATGCTTTTTTGATAGAAATAGTGAGCAAAAGTTTTGGCATGTATAGGTTTGATGTAAATATGACATAAGAATTAGTGAAAAAAATAAGGCGGAACTATCCTTTTTTATCTAAGACAATCTAATTAGTTACCCTGTCTTTGTCTATCTTTGTATTGTATGCATTTGGTTGGTGGTCATGCCTGATGATAGAGAAATGAACAAAAATAATTTCAACCCATATGCTGGTGATGGCTCATTTGGCCAATACAAAATGATGCGAAAACCCTGCAAAATTATTAAAACCTGAGCAAATGGGTACTCATCTGGGAGTACTCAGTGAGAGCTATCCAATAAATACCAACATGATAGGGTTTTGATGGTTTTCAAAATTCTTTGCATCCTTGTGCTTTGGACCAAAGTAGCCTCAGCATAGGAAGGGTTAAAAAGTGTTTTGACCTTTATCTTACCTGATTTTTTGAGTTTGCATGCCGCCTTAGATGGCGCACAAAGTCTTTTTTTGACGAGTTTTTCACCACTACCAGATCCATGCAGCCGTCGGCTAGATGTGTGTATTTACTCAGACCCTGGGGGGTCACCTCACTGCGGCCGGGAAGGGTAAGGAGGGAGACACTGACAAAATCCCCCTTTAGCGACTTCCAAGGGTTCTCCTTACTCAAATCTGTAAAATATAATATCAAAATGCTAAAAATCCTATACATTTCTTTTTGGTCAAATCTGGCAATTGAATTACTCAAATTTCTAAACATTTCTCCCTCAAATCTGAAAATTTTGATATTCCAGGGCTTGAAATTAAGTTTTTTTCCAGGGAGCCCAATTGCATCTTCAAAAGCTACTGTAAGGTGCTGTGCATGGAAACCAACCAGTACATTTTTGGGCTACCTGCAGAACTTGGAGGGAGCACCAGGAGAATTCAAGGGAGCCCTGGGCTCCCTGCTCCAACTAATTTCAAGCCCTGTATTAAATGCTAAAAACTTGCATTTCTGCTTGCTCAAATCTGACAATTATAATATTCAAATGCTAAAAACATACAACCATTATCATTGCCCCAAGCTGAAAATTATAATGTCATAAATAAATAAGGAAAGAGATGTCCAATTTTGTTGATTAATTAATTTTTCTCAAAGGGAACTCACTTTATAAATACCATTGAGTTGAGAGTAGGGATGGATACCTATATGAACCAAATAAATATGGGACGATATCCATACCAATGAAACAGTACTGTATTTGAGGATAATCCTTTTTGTACACACTTCATCATTCCCCACTGTCTCGCATTGCCAAAAACATCCTAAATTTCTCTCTCAGAACTATGATATACAAACACTAAAATGTACAAGAAATCCATGCTCAAACCAGGTTAACACAATATTTATATGCTAAAAAACTTGAATTAGATACTCTTAGCTCAACTCTGAAAACATTTAACTTATGTTTAAAACTTCCAAGGATTTCCCTTGCACCGATATGAGATTATGAAAATCAAAGTAAAGAAAAGAATTCTCCCTGCACAAAACCGAAGGAAAGCAGAAAAATTATATTAAGATTCTTGATCTAAGTATCATAGCATGTAAATGATACTTAATACCAGTTCCATTTAGCCCTTCCAATGCTAAGGCTACTATTATCCAAAGCACAAGGATGCAAAGATTTTAAAAATCTAAACCCATCTAAACCCTGTCATGTTGGTATTCATTGGATATAGCTCTTGCTGAGTGACTCTCAAATGAGTACCCATGTGCCTGGGTTTTGCTCATTTTGAAGGTTTTTTGCATATTTTTGAATTGGTCAAAATAGTTACCTGAGCAGCATAATTAAGGGTTAACTCACCTATGATTGTACTGCTGGTGGAGGAAAGAGCTAGCGGATCAAAGTCGTGGACGGAATCACTGTATACACTGCCACGCCTACTACTGGCATCATTTCCTAAGTCGCAAACTGTACACCTACAAATAGAACATTGCACACCTAAAGTATTGGTACATGACATACAGTCAAACTGTACACCTACAAATAGAACATTGCACACCTAAAGTATTGGTACATGACATACAGTCAAACTGTAGTGATCACCTGTACTAAATATATATTGTGGTGCTAAAATTGAACAGCACTGGTACTAACAGTTTTGTAATTAGACAATGCTACTTCCAATGCTGCTACTGCTATTACTACTACTACTCCCACTACTGTTACAACTACTACTACTATTACTACTACTACTACTGCTACTACTACTACTACTACTACTACTACTACTACTACTACTACTACTACTACTACTACTACTACTAGCTACTACTACTACTACTACTACAACTAAAACTGCTACTTCCACTACTGTTACTACTACTACTACTACTACTACTACTACTACTACTACTACTACTACAACTAAAACTGCTACTTCCACTACTGTTACTACTACTACTACTACTACTACTACTACTACTACTACTACTACTACTACTACTACTACTACTACTACTACTACTACTCCTGCTACAACTATTTCTTCTTTGTCTTATGATGGATATGATAATCTTTATTTCATGAGGTTGCTCTGCCCTCAGATTGCCAACACTGTATCAATTACCTACCCTGTCTTACATACAACTCTGTCCATAGGATGACTGTCAGCCTGGCAGGGGCTCGGGATATACTGGATATCACATTCATACGACCTGAAAATAGGCAAGACAGCTACTTTATGGTCAATTTCAAAGCATCAAAAATTTGTGAAAAAATCAAGACTTAGAAAATGATAAATGAAAAAAATCATAAGAATAAAAAGTTTGAATTTTGCTTCATAAATATTAATATATGTACAAATAATAACATGAGCATGTGTTTTAAAATTCGCTACTGTGCACATATGTTACATATGTAACTAGTTTACTACAAGAGTTAAACATATACAAGTTACACTATGTTAATGCATACACTATTTCTATTTCTTACAAAAAGAAAGCTATCATGGAGAGCGAAAAAATAGCAAAAATTGAATGCCTGTGAAAAATACCAATTATACAGTACCTTAAAGTGGATTTCTTCAAGAAGTGTACAATGGCTGCATTCATTTTCTTCTGGCCCAGCATGGCGTACTTGTAGGTGAGGTCCAGGATCCTTGCAGGGTAACCATACTGCGAGTTGAAGGCAAACTTATGCAGCTTGTCCTCCTTATAGATAGATACAGCATCCACAGGCATGGTATTACCTGGAATTGTAAGAGGTATTTTTATGTTCTTTGCTTCTGTGAAGGTTATTCATTAGGGCTCCCATTGTCACTGACTGTATCGATGGATCAACATATTTCAGGTGCCGATAATTGTGGTGGTAAAAATAAAATGAATCCAGAAATATTGACAACGTGCAACATATAAGCACTTGCCCGTCGCAAGTTGCAAGTAAATTCAGCAAAAAACAACAATGGGGCAAGCTGAACAAGACCCTGATTTGCCCAGATTCAACATTTGTTTTATTATACCATATGACTATGGTGGACCAAAATTACATGAGATCTTCAAACATAAACAACCTAGTACTGGAAGTTGACAAATAATTCCCATAGCAACTCAATTGGTCTCAGACATAGTGGCCAAAATTGCAATTTGGACTCAAATGGGTTAATTATGGTGCAATAATCAAATATCAAACTTTTACTGCCACTACAGTAATTCATTTTCTTTTTCATTAATACACACCTAAGACCACATGTATGGCTGATGTCACTGGGTCCTCTACACCATGTATGGAATGGGCTATGAAGTTGGTAGAACCTGAAAAATGTATGGAATATCAATGTCAGTATGAAAACGTAGGAAATATTTTGGGTTCCACAATAATTGGGCTATGAAGTTAGTAGAACTTGAAAAATGTAAAAAATACTATCAATAGCTTGGCTACTGCTGGATACAAACAAGGACAAATGTAATATGTTTTTCTTTTCTAGAAAATTTGGCACCTTCATTATGTCATGTATCTATTGAATGACTCAAATACAGAAAAGTTTTGTGAAGATGGTCCTTTTTTACATTCTAAAAGGATTGCTTAACCTCAAAAGCCTAAACCATATAAATATCTATAGAATATCTCTTTCAACATAAAACACCGATAACACACATATAGTGAAGGAGTGAAATATTTGATCTATTTATAAATAGAGATATTCTTCTTCTACAATCTTTTTTTTCATTTTTCAAAATCTGATTTAAAACCATGCAACTAAACATTCACCCATCTTAATGTTCAGTTTCTAAAACAAACTCTATCTAGATAACTCACCAACTGTTAAATCAAAGATTGAAATCCAAATCCAATTACTTAGATTTATGATCAATCATTTGATAGCTGGATTCCTCTACCTTAATTGAAATGAGCATTAGCATTTCTGGTTGTGAGACAAGACCAATATCATTTGTTTTCTATTTTTCTATTTTCTTTTTATCAAATTTAAATGAAAGAATGAATGAATGCATGAATAATATATATATATATATATATATATATATATATATATATATATATATATATATATATATATATATATATATATATATATATATATATATATATATATATATATATATATATATAAATAGATTCATGAATAAAGGAATGAATGAATGAACAAGTACATAAATAAATTGATAAGTAAAAAATGAATGAATAGATAAACAGATTTATGCATGTACAAATTTATACATAAATAAATAGATAAATGAACAAAATTATCAGTGTAAATTTACTTTTGCTTGTTTTTAGGCAAGAATTTGATTCCGGTGCAAAGAAGACTAAACTTCCAAAACAGAATATACTTCATTAGTAATTCCATCAATCTGGAGTAAATCTCCTCAGTTAAATGTGTAAGCCAAATAAAACAAAACGAGAACACACCAATGAATAAAATCAAAAAAAAAATGTTGAGTGTCTACAGCTTGCGACACTGATATTCCCATTATGAGAAAAGCTGATTTTTTAAACATGGAACTCTTCCAGAAGATAAAAAAGTCTTTAAGACCACAAATCAAAATTATCTGGTCTAAAGCATCTCTAGTTTATCAAAATTTCTTATAAATGGCTTTGATTACCTATATTTAGTACAGGAGTACAAGGGGAAACCATTGCTAAAACCCAAGTCACTGATAACCTTCTCACATGTCCTGAGTAGGATTCAGATATCTTTCTTTTATTTTTGAAGTTTTTTATTCAGCCGCATGGTAAGACAGGTAGGATACAGAATATAAATAGCAAAATACAGTTTTTGTACATTGTTGTACATAGGCTTGGACTAGACTTTGTAATAAAACCATAGGAAGAGCTAAAAGAAAATGGTTTAATAATATTACATAGAAATATCAGTGAATAGTATTTAAGTAAGAGTATAGGATTCAAATATCTCGTATATGGCTTACCTATGGGTATAATTGCTAATGGAAGACTGGCCTTGGCCGGGGTGGTCGTGTTCTTCACAACGATTCCGGCATCTTTCTGAGTTTTCTTCAGTAGAGCATCCAACGCCTTCGTTACAGTGCCATCACCTCCAACAACCACAAGGCTACAACACAAGCAGAAAAAATGATGTTTTATAAGGCAATTCTTAACTGATTGCAGCATGCAACATAACCCCTTGCCCCGTTGCAAGTGAATTCGGCAAAAAAACAACAATGAGGCAAGCTGAACTTGCTCCGCTCGGCAAGTAATGTTTTGTTTATCAGAGTGGCCGGGCAAGTGGAAGCACCAGCGGTGCAAGTTAACTTTAGGGGTATCTTGCCCTGCTCAATAAATAATGTTTGCAACCTATGTTGCACCCTGGATTGTTAGCCCTTCCATTGCTGAGGCAGCTTTCATCCAAAGGACAAGGAAACAAAGAATTTTTGAAAAGCATCTTAACCCTGCCATGTTGGTATTCATTTGATAGCTCTCGCTGAGTAACTTCAGATGAGTACCCATGTACAAGGGTTTCAGTCATTTTTCAGGTTTTTTGCATCATTTTGTATTGGCCAAATTAGCTACCACCAGCATAATTAGGGTTAACTTTTTCTCATACCCTTTTTTGGTTGTGAGGAGGATAAATAGAAATGAAAGTTATATATAGCTTTCCTTCTGTTTTTGCTTAATGTAATTGAGTCAGAGAAAAGTAAACATGCTGTACATTTGGCAATATATACATGGCCTGTAAGCTTTGAATGCCTTATCCTACCAAAAACTCCTTGGAAAGAGAGGTTGGTCAATTAAACATACTTAAAAAGTTGTTTGATGATGGAAAATGGATCTATCGGAAATTCAGACCACCCTAGGAATTTGGACCACTATGATTATTTTGCAAAATAATATTTTAATTAATGGAAAATCTCTGCAACCCTCAATCTATCGCCAGTTGCCATTTCATGAAATATGGACATAGCTGTAAATCTTGCTGATACGTACAACATCAAGGTAATTTCATAAAACATGGGCCACCCTGAACCCAGAAAAATTGTAATTGTTAAAGTGTCCAAAATTATGGAGAAATTACGGTACAAAGACTTTGATTGGCTGCGAGTTATTGGCATTGAGACAGTGGTACCACTTAAAAATAAGATTTTCTTATAAATGTATGAGTTTTTTTTGTTGGGTCGAGCGATATTTTTCCTGTTAGCCGATCTGGGAAACTGAAAATCCATTACAGATCTTATAGATTTTTGTTGAATATTTTGCACAATTTGCTGTAAAGGACTGATGATCTTTAATTTCCTATAACTTACCAATCATATTTATTGAGCTCTGAATGGATGAGGTCATGCAGAATATATTCGTTGTGTTCCACCTCCGAGATTTCATGCTTCATGCGAGCCAGCCGAAACAGTGGCGCCACCTTTTCTTTGTATACGGTATGAGCGGTTCTCTTGCCTGCGAAGGGCTGAATAAACACCTTGGCTCTTTTTGGACGATGTGAATATTCTGAAAGGAATCAGGTTGATGAAATATGGTGAATATAAAGAAATATGTGCTTTACGTATACCCTTCCAATGCTAAAGCTTCATCTGAAGCACAAGAATACAAAGATCTTTGAAATTCATCTAAACCCTGTCATGCTGGTATTCATTCGATAGCTCTCGCTGAGTACTCTTAGATGCCAGTATGCATGTGACAGGGTTTCAGTCATATTTCAGTTTTTTTGCATCATTTTGGAATAGCCAAATTAGCCATCAGCAGCTTAAGGGTCAACCCTTCCAATGCTAAGGCTACTTTCATCTGAAAACAAGAATGCAAAGATTTTTTGAAAACCATCTAAACTTGGTCATATTCATGGGATAGCTCTCACTGAGAACTCTCAGATTAGTACCCATATTCAGGTGATAACGATGCAAGGATAAAGCTCATTAGAAATGGCAACTCCTAATTCAAGGATGAGCCCACTATAGTTTTTGTTATCAATATACTTAGCTTTAATACCATTGCAATCAAGTGTCACCTCTTTACACTAGGCGTTGATCATACCCTTTTAACTAAAATTGTAATCAGTACTCAAGCTATAAACACTATATATTGTGATAACATGTTAATAGTTTACACTAGGTGTGGACCATACTCTTAAACTGTAAGTCATAAGATAGTTTTTAAGAGGGTTTCAATAAATTTTGATGATCATTTCCAATAAATATCATTTCATATCATATCATATCAATTTTAACAACTTGGATTTCATAATAAACTGAATACACCAACAAGAAATATACTCTCATTATCATTTAACCTAGTAATACCTCCCAACACAAGTGTTACACACCTATAAACTGTTTCTAAAACAAGAACTCAATATTCTAGCTTTAGAACGTTTCTCTAAATATGTAGGTCATTTCAAAAGGATCATACTTATGAAGGAATATGACAAAATACTCTCAAGGTAAACTTTGTAGGAGGCCTAAAAAAATTGTTTCCTGTAACCGTACCCTAACAAGTTTTTATTCAAAAAGATCTCTACCCTAAAGTTTTTTCCGCCCTCCCAACTCCGAATCAACGTAAAACATGCATAAAACACCTTTTTGACAAAAAAATAATCAAAATCTTTTTTTTACAGAGCTACCTACCATATTTTTTCAGACCGTTACAGGAAACAAATTTTTTTTTTCTAGGCCTGAATAAGTTACCGGTAAGTATACTACATTAGCTTATTACTAATCTCAGTAATGTACTGTACATTCTACTATGGACTGGTATCCGTCTTACTTATGTAACTACCATTTCCTTTATAGGATTACAGTATTACAGAGCTGTACAACAAATCTAGACCATTATTGCTCATAATAGCCCACAGTAGCCTGACAAGTGTGACTAAAATCCTGCAGGCAAAAGTAATGCTTGGAAAATACTTGGAGGAGGAAAGTTATTGAGAACATTACCAATAACTCTCCTTTAAATATTTTGCAAAATCATTCTTCGACTTGGTTCCAAAAATATTGTCAACATTATCATAGATCGCGATGGCAATTTATCAAGGAAACCTTAAACATTGATGGGCTATTATGCGAAAAACAAGAAGAGCTTTATAGGCATTAACAGGTTAATGATATACTTATGATATATATATATATATATATATATATATATATATATATATATATATATATATATATATATATATATATATATATATATATATACACTAGATATACATTTGTTACACGAAACCCCACCCCCTTAATAAAAAATGAACCCCTAGCCCCCTCATACAAAACAAAACCCCACCCACCTTATACAAAATGAACTACCACCACCCTTATATAATTAATGAAACCCCTACCTCCTTATACATAATCAACCCACACCCCTTTATACAAAATTAACCCCTTTACACAGAAATCTTTGCACCTGTAAGGCAGATACAAAGTGCTAATTAAATTAACATTATTCATAAATTCATTCATTATTCAACTAGGCTCTATGGCACAATGGCTATATAGGATTGCCTTTCTGAGCGGTGGGAGGCCGGGAGTCCAGTGTTCATGTGTATTATTAGTTACATCCTGTTAGAAAGTGTGGTCCGGCCTGCTATCCACCCTCAGGCATCCGTATCCCACTCAGGGACATCCCATATCCCATTGAGCTCTGCCTCGCAGGATACAGGCGCCTTCAGGTGGATATAAGCAGGTCAGACCACACTTTCCAACAGGGTGTTAAACTAATAATACAATACCTTAAACTATTGGGCACTGACAGTTGGTACTGTATCAAGCACTGGTACAAAACATATACTCTAAAAGGTCAACCAATTCATGTGATATTTTTCGTCTTAATTTCATTTTTCTTACTTATAAATGCAACGTTACAGTACGCTTTCAGTAGTACAGATTGGTACAGGGCCGATACCATATAAACTATAATACAGCTAGTAGGGCCAGTACTGGGCCATTACAGTCAAAATTATATCGGCCCAGTATCAGCCCGATACTGAAGTGGTACCGGGCCAATACCGTATAAACTGTACAGGGCCAGTACTGTGCCATTACAGTCAAAATTGTATCGGCCCTGTATTGGCCAGAGAAATATTGGAAAAGCGAGACATGTGTTAACAGAAGATGCCACAAAAACAGTGATGCAGTCACTGGTGATGTCTCGCTTGGATTACTGCAATGCTCTCCTAATTGGAATACAACAGGATTTGATTGCAAAGCTGCAGCGACTACAAAACACTGTGCTGCAAGGATAGTATCGAGAACCAGGAAGTATGAACATATCACACCTGTTCTCATCAAGCTTCACTGGCTACCAATCAAATTCCACATCCAATTTAAGATCCTACTGCTGGTATACACCCTTGCCAAAATTTCTCCATGCTTCCTGGGTAGCACCTGGGAAATGCAGGGTAGCCCATGCATTTCCCAGGTCTTACCCAGGTCTAGAAGCTGGATGAAACCATGTACTACCGTGGTGTGAGCTAGCCCATGGTAGACCTAGCTTTATCCTCTGTAAGCTCCATGGATTACCTTGGTCAGACCAAGGCAGAGAAGCAAGATGGAACCATGCATTACCATGGTTTATGCCTGACCATGGTAGTCCTAGGTTTTTCCGGGGTAGCTCCCAGATGCAGGAGCTGGATGAAACCAGGCATTACCATGGTGTGAGGTAAAGCTGGGTAGCCATTCCATGCTGTCCCTCAGAGACTATGGTAAACCTAGGTACAACCTTGGAGTAAAAATTGGAATTATTCATTAGAGTCACCATGAAAACTTGGAGGGCTTGTGAAGGACCAAGTGAAATTCATGCTTGCACACTTAACTACTTTTAGGGTGTGCCTATACTTTTTCCTGGATATTTTATTTTACTTTTGCTAATTGAAGTTACCATGAATCTCTGAACTTGGAAAATCTAGTACTTTTACTTGTGGTTGCCTTTGGTACCTGTCAAATGTAGCATTTCCCTAGTCTTTTCTCTAGTGCAATCATTAGTGAAAAGTAAATTAAATAAGACCATGTGAAAAAATAGTAAAGGCCCCCATTAAAGTTTATTGAGTTTGTCTCATATGCAAAAAGGTGTTCCATCTATTGTGTGCAGATTAAATGGTTTTGATGCTAAACGTGGTTTGACGAGTATACATAGATTTTGTGGTATCCTTTATGGAAAAGTAGCTTATTTATCTATGTATCACATATGACACCAATTTAACTTAATTTGCTGCTTATGTTTAATGCCTATTGAATTTGGCTTTAATTTGCTTGGGCAAGAACAGCAAGTTCAGTGTGGTGTAGTGGTTAGGATGTAAGACTCACAAGCGAAGGGTTCCCGGTTCAAGTCTCGTTGTCTCCCTCAATTCTTTTACCAAATTCAAAACCACAGACCATGGTGAATGCATGGTAAACCTAGGTTGTTTTACCATGGAATATCCTAGGTAATGTATGGTAGTACAGAGAATATTTAACCATAGAAATCCTGGAATTTCCAAGGTAATGCTTGGTACTACCAACCTGGGTAGATCCAAGGTAATGCGTGCAAAACCTGCGAAATACCGTGTGACCTACATCCAGGTAATCCATGGATTTTTGACCTAGCATTTACCCAGGATTTCCCTGCTTTTTTTGGCAAGGGCTGAAGGCGCTAAGCGGACTTGCACTTAAGTACATCAGGGAGCTGCTCTTGCCTAATATAAACCCAGACGCCACCTACGATCAGAAGCAAAGGGCCTTCTGGGTGAGCCTCGGACTAGACTCAAAATTTGGAGATCGCGCTTTCTCCATTAGTGCACCGAGATTATGGAATGCGCTTCCACAACACCTGAAGGATTCTACATCGTGTCAGGCCTTCAAGAAGTGTCTCAAAACACACCTTTTCATGCTCGCCCAATGAGGCGTTGTTGACTATGACTCAAACTATGACAATGTGCAGCGCTTTTGAACATTTTATGAATGGAAATGGTGCTATGTAAATTCCAATTGTTATTATCATTATTATTATTATCAGCCCGGTACAGAATTGGTACCGGACCGATACTGTAAAACTGTATTGGCCCTGTACAAAAAACGCGTGCAAATTGTACCGGGACGATACTGGCATGCGGTATCGGGCCGTTACATGGCCAAATAAATACGGTAATGTTAGCTGGGTGTTTCTAGATTCAATCAAGCCATCAATGGGCAAGAGCAATCCTTTTGTTTGAAGCTCTGATGCAATATTTCGGTCTATGAATCTCCTACGATACACCTGCAGGATTTGCGTATGGATTTTTTCAGCGCTGTGCTGTATGAGTGAGTGAGCAGGCTAATGCGAAGGCAAATGATGATATTAGAACACTGCAGGTAATCAATAATTTCTGAGGCATACAGGAATATGTGCATGCAACTCGCTCTGCCAGTGCGAGGGCTGGCGCAGACTTCAACGAGGCCTTTAACCCATTAATGCTTAACCCTTCCCATGCTGAGGCTATACTTTCATTCAAAGAACAAAAATACAAAGATTTTTGATGACCATCCAAACCCAGTCATGTTGGTATTCATTGGAAAGGTCTCACAGAGTACTCTCAGATGAGTACCCATTTGCCAGGGTTTCAATCATTTTTCAGTTGTTTTCTCTATTATTCTGTATTGGCTAAATTAGCCACAAGCAGCATATTTAGGGTTAAGAGTTTCTATACAGAAATGGATGTCTGGATCTAAAACGAAAATAACTTATAAATTGAAAATGATTTTACAAAATATTTGAAAAAGATGTGTTGGTGATCTTTTGATTATCATTTCTACATTAAATATTTTTTCAATTATGCTTTTGCCTGCAAGATTTCATAAAGATTGTCAGGCTGCATTTGGCAGCTGTATTTAATAAAGCATTAATGGGTTAATCAGGGATTAAGACATTAGTACTCACAGCGGCCAAATCCTGCCTTACCATTTTGATGAAATCTTATGAGTGAAAGCATAGTAAGGAGAAATATACCAACAATAACTCTCCTTCACATAGTTTGAAAAAATAATTCCCCAGTTATTGTTTAATAGTGTTTTGGATCTTGCAGAGTGCAACATATGTTCCAAAACAATACTTGACGAGTGGGGCAAGCTGCCGCTAAAGTTCAATTGCCCCGCCGGCACTTCCACTTGCCCCTTTATTTCATACAAATTAGTGAATTACACTGCAAGGACTATGCCCGAAACATTACTTGCCGAGAGGGGCAAGTTATAGGGTCTTGTTCTGCTTGCCAGATTGCCATATTTAATTTTGCCAAATTTACTAATGTAACTAGCAGCGGGGCAAGATTAGAAGTATGCACGCTGTCTTGATGACAACTTTAAGAGGAAGTAAATATTTGCCAATACAAAATGATGCAAAAAAGCTGAAGAAAGACTGAAACTCTGGCATATGGGTACTCAGCGAGAGCTATCTAATGAATACCAACATGACAGGGTTTAGATGGTTTGCATGTGCTTCGGACGAAAGTAGCCTTAGCATTGGAAGCCAAGGGCACAAATGGGTTCAAGTCGCATAATGTGAATATCAGATATGTGTAGGGCCCTGCATGGTTCCATTTACTGGTTCAGCTTTATATTTGAGAGGTGTCAATTCATCAGATTTGGCTGTATTTCTTTTGATTCTGGGTCAATTCAACTTTGTAGAAGGTGCTCAAATCGTAAATCCAGTAGCCGTTACTGCATGCATCATAGGAGCATCACACTTGTTATATTATTAGATGCAGAGTAGATGCAATTTCCCCCCAAATCATATCCTCCTTCCCCAGACTAAACAATAAGGGGTGTTAATGAGAGGGGCAGTGGAGGAAAAACAGAATCCACATTGTCTGGGGTATACCAACATCCTTGATGTGTACAGGAAGTGGTATAAAACTGACCAGGTAGTGAGTGAAATCTACATTACAGGATATGGCCACAGTACCAACCGTCCTGGCCACCACGGTACCGTGGTGGCCCCGGACGGTTGGGGGTGTGGCCACACTGTGATACAGCAATGCTTCCTGGCATCCGCACTCCCTAGAGAACGCTACCCACCTGGCCGGCAACGTGCAGGTCCTTATCTATATGGGTCAAATGCAGCCAGCGAGTAGCAGTTTAGGATGGAGTGTTGACGCTAGATGTGACAGCCATACAGATTTCCACTTGCAGCAGAAAATTGAGTATAAAAGCGGTTTTCATGGAAATGGCTACAAGAAAGTGGTATATTTAGTTTAGGAAGTATACGATACACTGGCGTGCAGCTTAATATAGGAGTTTTAGCATGCTCTTGAGGGTTGAAAATTGTAACAAGTGACTTTAAAAAGTTCTCTGTGGCCATATCCTGTCATGTACCTCTGAGAATGCAGAAGGTAACATCATGTTTTTCAAAACCTTTTCAGATTAATGATCTATTTATAAGAAGCTTCAATGTTAAATCAATTACAGCTTATATAAGTTAATTGTCTAACAATTGCCCTTGTGGGGAAGTGGTCCCTCTTACATTAGACATTGTCATCTGTTACCTACCATCAGAGATGTATATATATATATATATATATATATATATATATATATATATATATATATATATATATATATATATATATTCATATATACAAATTCATACTTAGTATCATTATCATTATATAGTCACAATATTCAGCATAGTACAATACACATTTGAGCAGGATTTAATGATGAACATATATATTGAAGCAGCATGATCAATAAAATCAATATCCATGCATGCACAATTAGGTTCCAGGGTTGCTCCTGGGACTTACCTGCCACTTCTAGCACCCTAACTGTCAAGCATGCGGCTTCTTGAATAACGGCGGCAAGTTAGCATATACTTAATTGATTAAGATTATGTAACCATTTCATGCCTTAAATACCTCTTGACTTACGAAGTCAAAATAATCACATATACTGTATATTTTTACAGGCATCAGAATTTTGCCATTTTTGCGATCCCCATGATAGCGCCTGCAAATAAATATCTATATAGTAATAAATATATAGTTTGAGTGCTTGGATGCGCAAATTTAACATAGCACAATACCCTCCAGCAGGGCTGTAAAGCAAGCTTTTAGCACTCCAAATTAAAGCTGTATACTGTATTGGTGGACAACCTTGAGGGAGTGCACAATTATAATGAAGAGAAGTTGGCGGGGATATCTGAAACCCTGGCAGGACTATCTCATCTTGGGTCCACCTTGCCTAGCCAGACTAACATGTTGGTTTGTAACAGGAAAATGAAAAATGTTCGATCAGAAGCGATCATCCACCCAGGGATCCGCATTTAAAGGGCTGCCCGCCTGACCCATAATTTTTTTTAACCCTTCCAATTCTGAGGCTACTTTCATCCAAAGCGCAACCACAAAAATATTTTTGAAAACCATCTAAACCCTGTCATATTGGTATTCATAGGATTGCGGTTGATGAGTACTGCCAGATGAGTACCCATGTGCTAGGGTTTCAGTCATTTTCCAGCTTTTTTTCATCATTTCGTATTGGCAAAATTAACCACCAGCACCATAAGGGTCAAATGGCTGAAGGGCAGGTAAAAATCAGAGTGTGCCTGTCCTACATGGCAGGTAAGATTTCATCATGTAACTTCAAAGATACTTAAACACAAAGGAAATACAATACGTTTTCAACAGTACAGGTAAAGCTATAGTAGGAAAACAGTTAGTTGGTATAAGTATAGTGCAATATTATAGAAAAGCCACTTTCATGTTTGTTAGTACACACCCTTTGCAGGGCAGGTCAAAGTTGTGTCAGGCATGTAGAAATTAAAGTTTACCTGCCCTACTTGGCAAGTGCCTTCAAGAGTTAATGTTGAGCCAGGGCTGCCACCCATCACCATTACATTAACCTCCTCGCTGCGGTGGGCGATCTCAATCGCCCTACGCTACGTTGTCTCTGTAGCGGTTGGCGAGTAAATACGACAAATAGCGGTATCTCCATGCTCGCCATTGTCGTGCACGGCTCCTCAACTTCCGGTTGGCCGTATACGATAAATACGCCAAATTTTTTCAAAATTAAAACTGAGTAGGTGAGACAATGTTCCCACCTGTTCACACAGTATTATTTAAATATGTAAATGAAAAGTAAAGTTATCTTATTAAAGAAATACTAACATACATTGAACAAATCGATCTCATGATTGATTTGACAAGTGCGCGACCACTGCAAAAATGAACCGAACACTATTTTACGAATGCGGCCGTTGTTCTCAGCGATCTATTTTCTTTATTCTTTCGCTTTTTTGTTTTATTTTATTTACCAACTAAGTCAATTAGATATTCAGGAACAATAATATCAATATATATTTAAGTTATTTTAAAGTTTTGACCATCTATTTATCGATCGAAGTGGAAGAAGTTGACTCTGCAGACGGTGTCAAATTTTCGATTTTAAAATGGCGGCCGCGAAGCGGCTGCGCCGCCGAGCGATAATTTCACTTCATTCACTGACAACAGATATCCTACAGGCTGGATATCTATAAAATAAACATTTTCAGAAAGCTGAGAATCAGCTTGTTTTGGTAATATAAATTCATTATTTATTTTCGCCACCGATTTCCTGTTGTCAATTAATTTAGTAAGGGTTACATGATTTTACGGCTCATGGACAAATGAATTGAACGAGCGTAAACTCGCGAAGAATATGTCCAAACCATGTTGAATTGAGGTCTCAGAAATCGATCTCACACATGGTATAACAGAGAAAAGAAAACATTTTCTGGTAGATATGAAGGTAAGTAA
Organism: Maea johnstoni; assembly: GCA_963942565.1. Classification (NCBI taxonomy): domain Eukaryota; kingdom Metazoa; phylum Annelida; class Polychaeta; order Spionida; family Magelonidae; genus Maea; species Maea johnstoni. The sequence goes on from OZ012696.1 coordinate 33,879,657, forward strand.
ACACCATTTGTAATTTAAAAAAATAAGGTTGTTTATTTCGATGGGAAATGGCTTCATAACATAACTTGATGCAAAAAAAAATCCAAGTCATACGCGATTATCTAAAATGGCCGCCACAGTTCTAAACTGTATTTCTGGTGTTGAGTTGATGATTTTCGGCACAAAATGGTGGTTATAAATTATAAAAATACATGTGGCGATTGAGGGGGTTCTGATTGTGCTAGCAATCTAAATTTTATATGGCCGGATGTTTATTTTATTGAGGAAGCAGCACTTAAAGAACATGGCACATCAGCCTTTCAGTCGTATCTTTCTCATGACGTGCTATAGTGTAGCTAGTGCCCATATAGTACCATACATTGTCCTAGCAGCAAGAGGGTTAACCCATTAATGCTTAAGACTTCCTATAAAAATGTTCGTCTGGATATTTAGTACTTTTGACAATGACTTTGGAATTGAAAATGATTTTGCAAAATATTTCAAGGAGAGTTTGTGGCAGTGTTCTACACAACATTTCTCCTTCAAATATTTTCCCAACTATGCTCCAACTCGAAAGATTTCCTCAAAATTGTGAGGCTGTTTTTGGCCGCTGTGAGCATTAATGGGTTAATCATTCCAGAGACGAGGAGCTATAGACTAATCTTACCTTTGAGTAGATCATCGATCTTTTCTGTCCATTCGTTACACACATCCTCACTAGGGTGGTTGAACTCCACTGCGCGCACTCGTAACTTGTTAGGATTTTCTCTGCGAATGTACGTATAAACCGCGAAGCCGAGACACACACCCTCGCCCTCTCTCTGGTCTGATCTCCTTTGCCGCTTAACGCGAGCGGCGAAAGTATTTTTCATAAACACGCTATTCAGGTCATTCTCGTTTTCATCTGGTTTGTACTTCTTTTTCTTTTTATTAAACCTCTTGTTATCTGTAAAACAATAAAATAATAAAAATAAATATCAATTATAATTGATAATGCATTTTAGTGTGGATAGGAATTCAAAGAGCTCTATATTCAATGTACAAATTAGGTTTAACCCATCTAAGTTAACAGTGGTCATGAAATCTTTCAGGCAAAAGGATATTGAGAAGATATTTGAGCAGGTAATGTTTAATCACAGCACTCCCAAAAGCTATCCTTCAAATATTTCGTAAAATAATTCATAATTTCCAAGTACCTATTGAACAGGGGTCTACATTCATATGTCAGTCTGTCAGTACAGACTATTGAATTTATGTCTCAGAAGGACACTTTCTAATAATAGCCCTTCGGTGGAAGATTCAGAGATTCAAATACTTCACACCCTCAGCTCGGGGTCACAGGAATTGACCTTATACACTTATGCTGCTGAGGGCTAATTTGGCAAACTCAAAATGATGCAAAAAACCTGGAAAATTACTGAAACCCTGGCTAATGGGTACTCATCCGAGAGTACTCAGTGAGAGCTATCCAATGAATACCAACATGATATGGTTTCAATGATTTTAGGCCAATCTTTGCGCCCTTGAGCTTTGAATGAAAGTAGCCACAGCATTGGAAGGGTCAATGGTCCTTTAAGGGGCATTTGCCACTGGACCATGTGATTTTTCGACCAGGGTAAATCATAGGAGCCAAGTTTACGAATGGACATATCAATTTGAGTAACTTTTCTTTTTTTTAAATTCTTGTCTCATCATATGCAACACTGCCCGAAAATGCATCTGAAAGCACATATACTTATCAAATATATCTTGGGGAGCAATTGCCCCCCAGACACCCTATACCTAGGAAATAATGCCTGGGTCATCAAATGGACATTATATAATGACCACAATTAATTGAAATGGACATATGTTGTCATCACTGTGATGAACTAAATGCTTGATGTCAAATGTGTGTTATATGAATCATTATTTCTACTATTCATGTACCACTCAAACTGATATGAAAACGTCCGAAATGGTGGGACTGGCAAAAAAGTGGCAGGACCTGTGGAGTCTGCAAGCTGCCAGACTGGCAAAAAATATTGAAATTGGACCTCTGCATGTACTTTTCAAAAGTTTCAAAGATCAACACACAATGTCGAGATCACTCTAAGCATAAATGGGTTAAAATAGACAAAAGCAAGTACAATAATGCATCTATCCATTAATGCCTGGAGATCTCCAAGACAGAATAAGCCATCTAAGCCTATGCTTGCTTTGAAAAATGACTTAAAAATTGAGCAGGGCTCAAAAATATTTTTTTTCTAGGGAACCCAAATGCATCTTCAAAAGCTACCCAATTCATCAATTCTAGTCCAAACGTTTGTATTATACTACATGATATTATTGTTATGTCAATCTTGAGCAGTGGAGTTGATCATTACATATGCCATTGGACTCTGGCCAGACTGGGACCACTATGGAAATAAGTTTTTAACTTTTAGTGTATATATCCTGTGTCTGGTTAGAATTCTATTGCATAGCAGTTAATGACTCTCCATCTAGGCATTTTTATATATGATTTTTTAAGTGCAAAATGCTATGTAATATACATCTTACTAGACCGAATAAAATCAAATCAAAGGTTTTGTGTATAGAAATCAGTATATCTTTGGGCGCCCTGCAGAAATTTGAGGGAGAACCAGGAAAATTCAAGGGAGCCTTGGGCTCCTGGCACCCCCTAATTTCGAGCCCTGTTGAGTATTAAATACCTCTACGAATATTTGAAGGAGAGCTGCTAGAGTTAGTATCTGACTAACAATTCTACTTCAAATACCTCCTGAAAACTGCTTTTGTTCGACAGATATCACCAAAATAGTCAGGCGATTCTGGGTGCTACACCAATGGTAATTAGCCCTATATATATATATATATATATATATATATATATATAGGACATCATATATATATATAATATTTTAGTTATTAAAAAGTTGCATTTTTGAAAGAAAATTAATAAAATAAATATCCATTTTCAAAATGATAAGTTGGCTAGCCCCATATTTTATTTGAAAAAGTTTCAATTTAAATTGCGACCATTAATTAACACATCGCTCATTTAATATTGCACCACCTGAAACGTCAAACAAAAATATGTTGCACCTGTATTTTGGATGAAACTCCACCTCTCTCCCGATAGGGTGAATATATGATGTCACAGCTTCCATGGTAACCATGTACACGCAAAAGTAGGTCATCATATGTAAATCTCACTCATGTCTGTTAGCAAATCCTCCTACAAAATCTGCCCACATAAAAACTGTCCACTCCAATTACGTATATATTTAGCGCCTGATCAAAAATACATATATAATTATTACACAACTCACCGCTTGATGTCAAAGGTGACCACGTAAGTTTAGATTTCGTCAGGACAACATCGAAACTCATATCACCGATGGAAAATATCCCCGACAAAATGTCAGTCTCCATTTCCGTTTCGCCGACGTGGTCCTTCCGCTCTGTCTTCGGCTTCCGGAAGACTGTCTCGAATGCAGACATCATGATGAAACGTTGGGTCTTTTTGCGCTGCAATATCGTAAAATTACATGACGATGTCCGACCTCTATGTATAAATATCTCCGTTCCCCGAATCCCAGATACGAGCAGGATAGCCCGTTTGCTATCTGTAATCTGATTGGTCGAAACTCTAGTTACTCACCTGGCCGATAGGTGGTAAGTAAAAGTGTTTGACCCAAACCTGCTGGGCAGCACATATTAGCCCCTTGGGAAGAAATCAAAATACTGCCGTTATTTCAGTTGTGGACCCAACCTCCAACTTTGACCTGTGCACCTTTATCACAATATTAGACATATCACCATTTTTTCCATTTCGGGAGGTTTTTACTACATATCATAGATTTCATATCATATCATTTTTTTATTGCTGTCTTTGTCTTTTTACACCAATTCAATAATCGATAGTCTATTTATAATTTGGCGATGTTTATGTAAAAGCTTCGTGTATTAATTAGGTACTCACGTAGTTTAAACTATGTAAATTATATTAATAAACTTGGAATGTTTCCGGGAGAAATTGATGTTCGTCGGCTTATAAGTTATACAGCCTTGTATAGTTATATATTCAAGTTAGATTCTTGTTTCTTCGATTCATCGAAGGTTGTACATCGAAATATATATATCCAGTTAATCTAATATATCCATCCATCCACACACACATCCATATATATATATATATATATATATACAAATATATATACAAATATAAATATATATATATATATATATATATATATATATATATATATATATATATATATATATATATATATATATATATATATATATATGTATATATAAATATATACATATATATATATATATATATATATATATATATATATATATATATATATATATATATATATATATATATATATATATATATATATATATATATATATATATATATATATATATATATATATATATACATACATACATACATACATACATACATACATACATACATACATACATACATACATATATATATATATATATATATATATATATATATATATATATATATATATATATATATATATATATATATATATATATATATATATATATATATATATATATATGTATATATATATATGTATATATATATATATATATATATATATATATATATATATATATATATATATATATATATATATATATATATATATATATATATATATATATTTATATATAGTATGTATATATATATATATATATATATATATATATATATATATATATATATATATATATATATATATATATATATACATATATATATATATATATATATATATATATATATATATATATATATATATATATATATATTTATATATATATATATATATGTGTGTGTGTGTGTGTGTGTGTGTGTGTGTGTGTGTAAGGGGGGGGTTGAGTTTTCAATTACACGCCGGGACTACTAGCATCCTGTGCGGTGAATTTGAAGCAGGCCTGCCAGTTCCTTTATAATCACCAGATACCTAGAATTGTGAAAAACAGCACGATATACTGTGTTGTATTCCTAATACGTAGAAAAGAAAGTGGCCACTGACACGAGATTAATTCTCCGCCTCTACTACATGTACATGCATTATTTGTTCGTGTCCAGACCGGATGTTTGCCACCTTACCTGAGCGCTATTCTATTAATCCCTCGAGCTAGCTTTAAATAGTGGGGGGGGGGGGGGGGGTGGTAATTACTTCGACGCAGTTTTCCTCTGTGCTGCTTTTAGTTGACTATTCATAATTCAGCATTTACAAAGCACGCACTGCATACTAAAGGTATTTTTATGAGGAAGTTTATCAAGCATCGCAGATGTACCTTAGATAAATAAAAAAAAACAAGTGGATATGAAACCAGCCGGTCAACCTGAACCGGGCTAGCCTCAACCGTAGATGATTCTTTTCTTCATTTGAGCCTCAAGCAATAGCCCAATAGCCTTGCTCTATGCATGATCAGATGGCGCACAGCTTTTTCTGTAATGTAAATGATACGAAAGCCCCGATTGGTCCCTGTTCCCTCTTGCCCTCCCGCTGATGCCAGATCAGAAACCCCTGTCGTGTCCAGCCCTTCACTATAGCGCATATAGTAATTAGTCTCTCTCTACAAATCCATTCTGTTCTTCATCTACTGATGTACCGACTACCCTCCCAGCAGAGGGTAGGAGGTGAGGGATAAAAACTGAACTGAAAAAAAAACATGCATCGAGTTTTCAAACAGCTCTTATACATACATAATTTGCTCCGTTCAAAATTCGTAAATATTTCTTTCTGAATTTTTGTGAAAAAATGAAAAAAATATTTAGGTTTAACAATGTCAAACTTAAAATGATTATAAGTCTACTGCTTCACCCGTTCTTAAGCGTGAGACTGGGTATGTCTAAACGTTTCCTTACCGGATGTTCGCCACTAAGCCTGAGCGGTATCCCCGTAATCTTTTAAAACCCCTTTCATACGTGGTTCATGGGTAAAGCTTTAGGTTTTAACAATGCCAACCTTAAGATGATTGTAGGTGTACTGCTTGACCCGTGAATACTGGGTATCGGACTGACCTGGCTAGGGGTGGATCCAAACCGGTTTACGTCGATTCATGTGCATCGCTCATTCCCTAAGGTGCATCTTTTGATTACAAAGTGCAGTGGCTTGAGGTTTACCAACTATCATTTGTGGTATTTTATAAAAACTTAGGCTATCCAAAATTTCTTGTTTTATTCATGAAATATAGTATAAAGCCCCCTAAAATGGAACACAGATGATCTGCATATTATTGTAATATAGGTGCACAGGTTAATTATGGAGGATGGATCCGCCTCTGCTAGCTTAGTAACCCATTCGCATCTGGATCGTACAACTTACACGACCATAACTCAACAATTGTCATTATACCTCACGTGAAGATTCTTGATCCTGGTTGGTTAAGCCATAGAGTAGTCGTCATGTTTAATATTTTGTTCGGTATAATAAAACAAATATGACATCTCTGTGGGTTGTACAACAGGAATGAATCCCCCAAGAGAGGATCGTCGGCTTCGGCTACCGTTTGCAAATGGCATTGTTTGACACTTTGGCGCCACCTATATGGACAGCATGACTGGTGGCCCCCCTTTTGTATTTGAGATATTCATAGGGAATTGACAATGAAAGGCTATGCAACTGGTTTGATGAAATTGGAAATGTGAGGTATTAGTTAAATGGACTTTCAATTTTAGACGTGTAATTTGTAAATTTAACGCCACTTTGGCGCCACCTATATGGACGGGATGACCGTTGGCAATCCCCCTCCCCTGTTTTTATTTTGGATTTCCAAAGAGGATCTGGCAATGATAGCTTTCGCAAAGTTTCATGGATTTCTAAGTGCCTTGTATTTTTCCAATGGACTTCTAAGTTTTAGATGTCACCTTCACCTTGTCGAATACATGTTAATAAAACTCCCTCGATGGGAGAGTATCTATGTGATATCTAATGTATTCCTGGGAAACCTTTCAGGTAATACGAACTTTGAATAGACTGCCATTTCAAATAAAAGAAGGGTAGAGGTAAAACTGAATCAAAGAAAATAACCCCATAAGCTACCTTAATTAAGCGATCGTCCGCTTTGTTTAGATATTTTTTTAAGGTGATGAGTACCATTGCAAGCTATTTAAAAGGCCCGTCCAAAACATCTAATAGTAGCATAATCATATAACAAGGTGTATCTCCAGGTTCCAGAGTTTTATCAGGTAGATAGTATCATAGTCAACCATCCTTATTAAACCCATATTCTATTTCATTTCAATATTTACAACTTTTCACTCAAATGACATAATCGCATTACTTACGCAGGTGATGGTCACTACAGGTTCAAAGATACCTTAGGGATAGCAGTGGCTATGCCTATTAAGAAGTATTTATTTTTATTCTTTACTGCTAAAGATTTTTACAGGCCATAACATTTGAAAAAATTAGTGAGATATCTTGTGTGTGGAGCCTATAACCCATTGGTGGTTTAGAACGGACAGGCGTGTTGATCCCTCGTGGGCATGGGACAAAAGACAGTTGTAGAAAGACACACCTCAATGGTCGCGCGTCACAGTCAAAACAAAGGCGAGAGTCCGGTTTGCTATAAATAGTTGAAAATGTTTCTAGCTGTACGACCCTATTATACTTGGTGTCAAGATTTCTCACTAAAACTTTCAATGTTATGGTCTGTAAAAATCGTAAGCGGTTAAGAATCAACACTTTACTTCTTAATGGGCATGGTCAATAATATTCCTTAAGTAACTGTGGAACTGCAGTAAGCATCAACTGCGTAAGTATTGAGATTATGTCATTTGAGTGAAAAGTTGTAAATATTAAAATGAAACAGAATATGGGTTGAATAATGACAGTTGGCGATGATAAGCTCTACCTTATAACACCCAGGAACATGGAGATACACCTACATGTAGTTATATGATTATGGTGCTTTGAGGTGTGTTTTGGGATGGGGCTTTTAACTAGCTTACAATGGTACTCATAACCTTAACCTAATCACTGGGTAATGAAGTATGTGTCCCCGCAATCGGATATCCGAGATGGCTAGGTACTCCTTATGTTTTCAGGAATATGTATTTTTCCCGCACGTTTTTCTATAACAGGAAATTTTGTTATGAGTATGTTATTATGCTGATTAGTTTTCATGACAGGGCATTTTGTTATGAGTTTATCAAGTTCCATTTTATCTAACCAATTAAGTCCGGAACATTCAGATACAAAGAAAAACATGCTATTTTGTATTTGAATCTACTACATAAACAGGATGTCTAATCAGTTTCAATTGGTATTGCTTTTCATCTTGGCTTAAAAGCGAGAAAAAACAAAACGCAGTATGTACATGTACTTATACTACCATGAAAGTGAACAAATATGTACTAACATTCGAAAGGCCGGCTTAATGATGAAGCCAAACATATTTTCGGAATAAAAGTAAAGCTGCCAATAGGTATGAAATATATATGTTTTCAGTTTAATGGAATTCAGAAATAAGCTTTTGTATGACTGTCAATTGAAGATGCAGGATGTCTGGCTACTAGGATCGGTAGTTTAAACATATTAGATACATACGAATGTCAGAAGTCTTAAATAAAGAATTGTAGAAATAACAGTAATTGTGGAAATGTACGAGATGGATTTCAGGTCATAGTGTTGTGGAAGTACAGTGGAGGCATTAGTTCCCACACTAAATGCTCGGGCAACCCTGGCATAATACACGATAGCCCGTCCGATTGCCACCCAGTTTCCTGGGCATGGATGACCTCACAACTGAACGTAGTTTTGTTTCGCAAGCTACATGTGTCAGTGATGTGCTTGGCCCTTTTTGACATGCTTTCTTTGAGTGTCTGTGCAGTCAACCGGTCGACTAGTGCAGGAATTAAATGTCTGTACTGTATAAAGAAGAGCATTGGAAACTTATATGATGGTATTACTAGAATAGACTGTGAGCTCTATAGAGAAAGCTCTATTAATTTGGTCAATTTATGGCAGGAGAGAATGAAAGCATATTGATAGGGTTAGGTAATTGTTATTACACAATACTTGTGACTGAATGTTGTAAATATCAAAATGATTTGTATTGAATTGTGATGATGCACACTGAGTGTAACAGTCGTATTTGTTTTATTATACCGAACAAAATACAAAACACAAAAGATGAAAAAATTACAAACAGAGATTTTGGATAAATACTCGTCGTCTGCCTTGTTTACCTAGTTACACCTGTAGACCACTCAGCCGAGGGTGTTCGTGGGTATTCGAGCTAGCTTGTTCTAATCAATTAGCACACGCGGTTGCTGTGTGATAATCAATTAGCACACGCTGTTGCTGTGTGTTATTTATTTCAATTTCCTGGATACAGTGCATTAAGGTAAACATACGCGCAGTGCTTATTTTTAGAAAGTGAAGGTGGAAGGCAGGATTTCAATTATAACCCATTTATCTTTTAATAATTAAGCATCTTCCTCACACTGATAGACTATGAAAAAGCCTCATCCCGTAATTGATGGCCGGAAATTTTCACGTTAATTATAGATGTAAAGGTTGAAAATAGCGCGTGCCCCTCCACAAATATAGAAATCATGTCGCAAGGAGCTATAATTACACACGTGCATAACTTTTTTTAGAACTGTCTGCCAGACACCAACTCAAAACTGCGTGGAAGGCAAGAGTGCATTTATCAATCCCAGCAAAACATTTATGATTATAAAAATCATTTTTGATTTACCAAAACGACCAAATTTATTGACATCAGTAAATAATTTTCGGATATCCATGTTTCTTTTACATCAAGTAAAGGGTGAGTCTTGCCATTTTGCCAAAAAACGAAACACATCCAGATACCGGTATGTTCTTTAAGGGTGCCGCATTACCTCAAAATAGCCACTTCTTGATAAGTTTACCATTATTCGGCAACTATGAGATGTAACCTTTACAATAGCATAAGTGCCGTTGTCTTCATTAAACTTAGCTTTCAGAAATTCAAGTTTTACAAATGACCCGTGTATCGAGTAGGTTTCTACCTTAAGTGAGCACGCAAGCAAGCAGAGTTCGCAAAACTTAGTTTTGCAATTGGGCGCAAGATGGCGCCATATATCCTGTCACAACTTGTTTTCACCAGGTATGTGAAAAGTGGTCATTTATGCAGGTAAACGTATTGAAGATTCGCCTTTCTTTTCAGAACTACGAGACCGGCATCGCCCCATTACAAAATTTGATGGGGAGTGGTTGGGAGACATAAATGGAAACGTAAAATGTGTTTACGAATAAAATCATCAGCAGATGTTAGGCCTTTTTACTGGCCGCGCGCTTCGCAGAGGGAGATAATTGGAACTTCCGCTTTATTAGCACATTACCCCAGCGCGATTGTCTTTACCCGTTAGAAGGCCTTCATGAAATAGCCGTCAGGACCATTAATACTTTTGACAAAAATATAACTTTAGGATTGAAAATGATTTTACAAAATATTTCAAAGAGAGTTGTCTGTAGTATTCTATTCATCATTTCCCCTTCAAATATTTTCCCAACTTTTCTTTCGCCTGGGAGATTTCTTCAGAATTGTCATGATAGTTTTGGCCTCTGTGCACACTAATGGGTTAATATGGCCTAGGTTCAAATCCCTTAGTAATCATGATTCCAGGTATTCTTAACACCCTATGAGGTGCTAATGAAATGACGTCACTTGATATCAACATGACAAGGGAATGACGTTACTGTCCTGGGGCTATCATCACTATCCTCAAGGCACCTGGTGTTAATCCTTTGATCAAGTTTTCCTTTACCCTGCTTTTATTACCCTATACGACAATGACGCTTTTCCTGCGAAAAAGTCCGCTGTACACCTTGTGCGGACTTCCGTAACTACGACAATGTTTCCAACTTTCCCTAGTGTTAATTAACACTACCTTTCTCTTTTTCTTTGGTCTTTCTTAGTTTCTTTTTTTTGCTGTTTGTGATAGGTGATAGTTGTTTATATTACTTTTTGTAATTTTGTATTCATATGTTCACCCGAAAGGAGTGGACCTTACTAACCAATAGCTCCTTCGATACGATATTCACATACAAATGGCTTACCCTTTTTGTCGAGTCTCGATGTCAGTAGTCCTTCCATTAAATATCCGTACCTGGAGCGAGCACATAGCCTGAAATATACGGTTACGTTATATCTCGATCCAAATGAAGTCATTGAGAAATGTTTGATTAGAAGGGGTTGTTTCTTTTGGGATTAGCAGTCCACATTCAAACACCTTTCAGATATTAAACTGTTTCTTAACCCTTTGAGTGCTGAGGCTATTTTCTTCCAAAGCGCAAGGACGCAAAGATACTTGAAAACCATTTAAACTCTGTCATGTTGGTATTCATTGGATAGCTCTCGCTAAGCACAATCGGATGAGTACCAATGTGCCAGGGTCTGTCATTTTCCAGGTTTTTGCATTTTTTTTGTATTGGCAAAATTAGCCAACAAGTAGCATAAGGGTTACAGTTGTATCCAAAGTTACCGAGCTAATAGGTAAAGAGATGTAGGCTGGGATAACAAAAAACTGACGCATTTAAGGGTATCTAGCTACAAGTTTACTGCAGCTTTCAAAAGGAAAAGAAGACTCATCATTATCGTCAATTTGATCTTAACACTTAAAATCATTTCAATGAATTTTCTTAGGACTATGCACTCGACATATGCAGAAAATGAGCTAAACCCAGTAATGATTTGGGCGGTCGAATCAGCATGAACATGTTAGTAAAATCTTTCAGGAAAATTCATAGTGGTAGAAAGTTGGAAGGATAAAGTTTTCTCCTGAAGCTACCGCCACCTACTACTATTAATCAAAAGGTTTGTAGAATAATTCTTGATGTCCATGTTATTTTCAAAAAAGTATCATATATCTCTATCCACACGGCATTTCTACAGAAATTCCTAAGCACGAATAGGTTAGTTAGTAATCTATCTATCTATATCTATCTATCTATCTATCCATCCATCCATCTATCCATCTATCTGTCTATATATCTATACACACACACACACACTCACACATATATATATATATATATATATATATATATATATATATATATATATATATATATATATATATATATATATATATATATATATATATATATATATATATATATATATATATATATATATATATATATATATATATATATATATATATATATATATATATATATATATATATATATATATATATATATATATATATATATATATATATATATATATATATATATATATATATATATATATATATACACACACACACACACACATATATATATATATATATATATATATATATATATATATATATATATATATATATATATATATACACACACACACACACACACACACACACACACACACACACACACACATATATATATAGAGAGAGAGAGAGAGAGAGAGAGAGAGAGAGAGAGAGAGAGAGAGAGAGAGAGAGAGGGCCTAGTAGTCAGGTAAACTGTACCAAACCTTCTTGTCTCCACTGGGAGTTGTAGGAGGATAAGCTTAATGAGTGTAGATTTTATTAGGTGCTGCCCTTTGGCTGGCCTCCTGGGGAGTGTTTGATTAGGAAGACAATAGTTGCTTTAAGGTATTGCAGCGGTGCAGGGGGAAATAATATAGCATTAAAGCACGCCCTTTAAGTGCCCTATCATCTTTCCAGTGTAAGCCGGGCCTATACGGAGCACAGGCAATAATTAGTTTGTGTCAACACATTTCAACCGTCCTCCCAAGGAGATCAGACACACTGAGACTGCTGTTCCTTTCTTTAACTGGCGATAAAAGTTGTTATTAGTGTGCCGGAGCGGGGCAATCTGCCGCGATGGGTCCGCGAGAAGATAATGGAAGGCGATGAGCGGGGGCGGGGGCCCATGATTAGTACCCGCAAGGCACACCGAGGCCGCTGCTCCGCGAAGCACATGACTCTAATGAAGGGTTGTGATTAACAGTGGCATGTAGATATGGTGCCACACTCGAAGCAATACAGCGGAGATGTTTTTGAGATAGTGAGTCCGCTTCGATTGGAAGCTTGGAACCAAGCCGTGTACTTTCAAACGAGGATGTAGATACTAGGGAGTGGAACCGGGGCCAATTGTATTGTACTTTATTGACTTGTTCAAAATAAACAAAAATTGTACATCCATACATAAACATATCAAAATAGACAAACTGATGTTAAGTAACAAACATAAGTAACCAAGGACAAATTCTGTACTTAAATTACCTCGCCTGAAGCATTCAGCTTCCGGTCATAAGGTGAACATAAACCGCCAAAACCAAACAGGGAACAAGTACGGTTGTAGATGCAAAGCATCAATGGTCAAAAGGCGGGGCCAAGTTATTTATGAACTTGTGAGGGAACCGCATCTATAAAGAAGATTAACATTATAGAGGAAAATAATTCATAATGACTAGATTTGTATCATTTTTGTAGAAATGAAACAGATATTGGAATTCTAGGCGCAAGCTGGAGACTTCGAAATCTCTTGGGTGCGAAGCTACTTGGTTACGAACCAGTTTGGTTACGGAGTCTCCTGATTTCATGCTATACACATAGTAATTTTTTTCTTTAGTAATTTTCCTTCCTATACTGAAAAATATACTTCATGTCCGCTTAAAATATTTTTTATATTTGAAAACTTCATGCTAAATCATAATAAGGAAGGCTCGATTTTCCGCGGCAAAGGTAATGTAACGGGCCAACATTTATATTATAACCATTCAGAATAGAGAATTATATTCAGTCCGGCCTCAGCATTTCCAACATGGCCGCCCGGACTAGAGACATTTGAAACCGGCTTCCCAGATAGGCGTGGCCTGAGGGCCCCGCCAATAAGCTTAATGGTTAATATTACAAGCTCAGCTTTTAAATGCTACTGGCCTGGTAACTTTAGTTAATAAAAACGGGTTGTAATACACTTTAACTCAAAGTCCTTAAACAGGTGCTTTCAGTTCCCGAAAAAGCAGATCACCCTTTCACAGGAGTTTAACCCACTCTGGAGTGGATCCTTGCTCTGTACATGTTACTTATATGATGCCCTGCTACAATCCATATATTTGACATTACATCCGCATCTACGTTGTCTTACATGCTTCCCCAGCAGCCAGTATAGCACTTGGTCAGCAGAGTTTGCGCATCGTAATTCAAAATCTTTGTCTACCTTCAGTATCTCTTTAAACATAAATTCTTTAGCCTTTTCGTTTTCTGGGCATTGCATCACAAGATGTCGAATGTTCTCAGGGCTGCTGTGGTCGCATCTAGCACAGTTTTTCATACTATTGCTACCGCCTTTTAGTCAAGGATAATCTCATTTGAGAAAATTAGTATGGCAGACTAGTCTTGCCATAGTATCACACATTCTTTGTAACTGGGGGGAATTGTCAGCTAGGTGCCACCATGTGAGATATTGAGATTTGCCAACCGTGTTTCTCAGAATCTCATTACTTTTGTGTACTATAGCAGCACTTCTCCAATACAAATCATTGAGTTCCCATCCTTTTTGCCATACAACCTTTGACCATTGTGTTTTGTAGCTTGCCTACTGTATCCTAAGAACATCTCTAGCACTTGTTGCAGCAAGTCAAACCTAGCAGCAGTGTTTACGAGATCGTAGATAGGACTACAATAGACATTTGCAATACCTTTAACTCTATCGTTAGTGTAGCCCTTAATCCTTTTGTTAAAGACTCTTCTTAACCTTTTTTCCTCACTCATACTAATTATTGTTAACGTAAAGAGCAACTTTTTAATTACCATTATGCACAATACGCAATCGATGGTGCCTGGTGTTGTAACACGCCTGCAGTGTAATCTATGCTGCAGTCGGGTCATTAAGAAAAGAACAGCATGAAGAAAATAGAGCACGTTTATTAGCTGCAAGCAGGGTATATCAGTTTATGCCCTGTTGTCACCCGTTACCTAGATCAAGCAGTGAGATATGATGGCCAGGAGTTCCATGATACACACATTCTCCTTTTTTTTTTAATGTTGCTATATATATTTCGTGCATGCATTTGTGTCATCCTATATATATAATTCTGTGACCCCCTTTAAAAAGAGTTTTCATCATATTCTTTTCCTCTTCTTGGTCTTCTTGAAACTTCTTGAAACTACTACTACTACTACTACTACTATTACTACTACTACTACTACTACTACTACTACTACTACTACTACTACTACTACTACTACAACTACTTATCATTGAGTAGTAGTAGTAGTAGTAACCATTATTATCATTATTATTATTATTATTATTATTATTGTTATCATTATTATTATTATTATTATTATCATTATTGTAATTATTATATTATTACTATTAATATTTTCATCATCATTATTATTATTATTATCATCATTATTATTATTTTATGTTTATTAATATAATACTATGAAAATAATTGTTAAAGTTAAAATATACGATATTATTATTTTACCCTAATTGGTAGAACAATGAAATTTGCTTTACCAAACTTTATGCAAACAAATAAAAAAAGACAACATTGACTACAAGGAACTAATGCCTGAGTGACAATTTGTTGTTTTACGTTCATTGCATGGAGGGAGTGATCATTGAAGGTGATAATGACGTCACGCTAAATGCACATGAGGCATAGTCCACTCACATAATGCCATACTAACCCTGTGCTTTACATCATCTTTAGTCTAACTTTATTTTGGGATTCAAAATAAGCAATATGCATGTGAACCTGAAAATATCCAAATGGTGACAGTCAACACTTCCAAAGTGGATACCTTTCAGATTTGCTAAATTTTAGATATTGATTGATTATTTTTTTTGTTTGTTTTTGTAAAGTTTTTTGGTTATTGATAAGGATGTACCAATTATTCAAAAATAGTCTTCAGACTAAAAAATTGAAACGAATTAATGTAGGAGATAAATGTTGGTATTCCTAGTACTAGGTACAATTACTTGATGAATCAATGATCTTGCCACGCATCAACTAGGAAATGACACGTGCATGTGCAGAGGATCAGTCCCCCATTGACTCTACTAATTCATTTAATCATATTCATTAACAATATGTTGACATATCAAAGGAAAACCTGCCTATCATATTCAACACTCTTAAAATTACTCAATGCACGTAAGTCCAACATAATCAGGGTTCTATGTCCAATATTGAGATCACAAAATAATTACTGAGTGCATTTTACATTTAATGAGGGAAGAAGAATTATGTGATTTGCATGGATATACAGTACAGACATGTAATTCCTGCACCAGTTGACCGGACGTCTGCCAGTGGCTGGTTGTAAAGACACCCATAGATAACATGTCAAAAAAGCCAAGGACATCAATGACCTACGTCGCTTGCAAATCACAGCTACGTTCAGTTATGAGATGATCCATGCATCCGTGCCCAGGAAACTGGATGGCAATCGGGCTTGCGGTCATGTGTTATGCCTGGGCTGCACATACATTAAGTGCAGAAATTGAATATCGACACCGTAACTTGAAATTGGGTGTCTGTGATCGTGATCCCATGTTTTCAAAAAAAAAAGACCTAGTCCCCAATCCTTTTGTATGGCCATTTACTTAGACCTTACCTTTCACTTAGCCAAAGGAAGGAAGGAAGGAAGGAATGGGGTTTTAGGTTGCTTTCAACAGCTTACGACATATTGCGACAAGATAGAAACCTGGCTACCGGGAAAAAATTCCTTCTCTTCACGAATAGTTCCAAGGGGTCTTTCAGTTGCAGAAGGACCATAAACAGCCCTCCACAATGCCGCACATTTATATAGTGACCAGGCCAACTCACTTGGAGTATTCCGTAGTGCCGCTAGCCCTGTAATTCCTTTCTCTGAGATAAAGCTGTAGAAGTGGTGAGCAGGCTACATTTTAATATTCATGTTAAAAATCGTGTCTGTGAGACGCTCAGATCGTTCAGTTTGCTAATACAGAACTGACACAGGCCACGTGGGTAGAACATCATGCATGTATAGGAATATAACTATATGGAAGTGGGGAGGGGACAGAGAGTTTCATCCTGTCCCTATATCACATGTATTCCGGTCTCACGTATTCCAAGAAACCACAACGCTTTTAATACCAATGTATACCATGAAATCACAATATGTTTACTACAATGTCATTTTTTATACTTATATACACAGAAAATATAAAAACAGCACCAGTTGCGAAATTTGAAAATTAAATGTATTCTGGTCTCTGCTCTACCCAGGGAAAGGCTGAACGGAGCCAACTTGCACTCAAAAGGATTAGAACGAATAAATGAATGATTGCTTAACGGCTCACCGGCACACAAAGGTCATTTAGTGCGGAATGGACAACTGGTTCAATTTACCCACATAAACAAATGACGTATTAGAGAGTATTACCTTGACTCACATTCACCTATGTTCAGAGATAATGAGGGATGCTTAGTGAAGTTTCAGCACATTATATGTTTTATAAGGTTCCGCTCCTGCTTCACTAAGCAATTATAATGGGCACTGGCTGCCCAGCTGACTGCTAGTGCACCCCTAGCGCTTACTGTATAACGGGTATTTTTAGCAAAGGAAAGTGGAAAGCAATGATTGAGTGAAACGATTCATAAGAATATATGAACGCATGCTATTTAATGCTGAAAAAAACATCCAATGGACAAATTATGACAAAAATCAATTATCAGGGTCATATATTAATACATCGATATTTTGTGTAAACGTTTTAAGGATTAATGCGTTTTTTCTAAACTATCTACCTGTAATGTTTTATACCATTATTTTATAAACAAATCTTACTGATGAAATCAAGTTATGGTTTAAATGGCAATCACATATTTAACATGCCCCTCTCGCACAGAAGCTTGGGAATGAAATTCTCCGGAAACATATTGAGAAGCAACACACACTTTGGTGTTAGCTTTGCAATTACTTGAGTACTTATGCAGGGAAATTACATGTTAATCCGACATGCACATTTCCACCATAGCAAAACCTTAGTGGAAATGAGGCTTAGTCGATATTTACCTCTGAACCATGGAATGAGTATTTGAATATAGAAGTAGCGCTACGCCAGCAAGTCTGTCGATGAAACAAGAAAATGGCATATAATATAATTGCAAACAGAAGACAAATATACCAAAATTTACAGTTGTCCTTCTTATGTTTTTTAAAAGGGATAGTTTGTATATATATATATATATATATACATATACATATACATGCACACAAACAAACATTTATATAAATATATGCAGTGTTTGATGCAAGAATGTTAAAACAGCAACCTTGATTCTTAATTGAAATGGAGAATAGTAATTAAAATTAATTTTAGATAAATTACAAATGTATTTTTTCCTGTTTTATGAGAGCTGTTTTTATAATGCAGTACAATGGTGTTAAGCTTAGATTCTAACTGAATCATGTATCTTAAACAAAAGACAGTTACAGTGAAAAAAGAGTTAAACCTGCTTTGTTAGATAATAAGATAGACTGTATATATTTATGGCTGAAGGCTTCTTGACTATGTTCTTTACCTGCTGAATAGTTGGTATTTAATGCCTCTTGTTTTACCTTTTTGCATGTAATATTATGATTGTTAAGGTATCATTATTTTTAATATCTCATAGAAAATATTTCTTCTCAGCTAAGTGATACTATTCTACTCTAAGTTGTTCCGTTACCTGGTCATGAACATCCCCCACATACTATTCACTGCAGAGCATGTTAACAGCGTATGTGAAGTGCTTTCTACTTCAATATTGAACAAAATGCACATCTATGTATTTTGATAATTGATACTTAAAGAGTTATTGATTTGTATATTATCTGTGATGCAAAGTTCTGAATATTTTAAATACACACCTTCTACTTACCTGATTGTTTTCCTAAATGATCTGCTGACTGAAGCTATGTCTAGTTCTACACTTCCTTTTTCTACATACATGTACTAGTATGTTGTACAATATATGCTCAGACCCTCCAGGAAAGTCTCTAAATATATTACGGATTGCTTTAAGATCCATTGAAATCATGCAGTTAATAAGAAAGTTGTGAGATCTAGTTGGATTGTATATAGGCATTTCTTTCCAAGATAAATATTCTTTTATTGCTATTCTGACTCTTTCATATTCTAAAAAAATGTTTTATCAAATAGATCCTGTGCCATTATGGATCTGTTTCCATTTAGTGGATCCCATATTACCTTAATACCTTTTTGATTCTATTCTGGAATTAAGGGGAATCTTACCTCAGGATGGTACCAAAGGGGGGTCATCAATATACAGTCCTAACCTATAACCATATTACTTCCCCATACAGCTTTCAGGGCAATGATAACAACTCTCCACAAAGGAATGGAACTAAACGCCAGTTACCTGCTTATGAAATCAGGTCTAAATACAAAATGTCTGTGAATTGTTCCATTATGCATGGGACTCATGCAAAAGGTTCCATGCATGAACAAAATTGAGGCATGATATTTCCATGCAAGTTTTTTTTCAAGCATGAAAATGAGGATTTTGCCCTAAAGATATCCTGGGATGATTTTTTGCCCAATAGATCTTCATGGGAAATTTCGCTCAATTTATCATGCATGGAATTCTCATCCATGAAAATGTCATTTCCATGCGTGGAAAATTCATGCATGAAAATGAAACTATAATGCTACAATTCCTTATGCATGAAACATTTGGTACGTGGATAGCCCTTCCAGTTGCTTTCAGAACCTAACAGTATTTTAAGCCAATTTAGTTTCAGAACATTGAAAGATTCATGTTAGCTTCTACTATCTCCTAGATGAACTTCGCACGTTTACCATTCCATAAATACTGTATTAGATAATTTATATCTTTTAAGTTTACTGATTTGGGGAATAAAGAGTAGTATATGAGTAAATTCTGAGTACAGTGGTGACTTCATGACCATATATATATATATATATATATATATATATATATATATATATATATATATATATATATATATATATATATATATATATATATATATATATATATATATATATATATATATATATATATATATATATATATATATATATATATATATATATATATATATATATATATATATATATATATATATATTCATACCTCGCAAAAACAACAGACACATCATTTGATTTCACAACAATAACAAACATTTTTATTTTAGTTTTGTTTTTATTTCTACACAAGCGTTCATAATTATATCAAGTCATCTTGCACCATTCGGGTATATCTCACACCCCATCATTTTTACATACAAATCAGGCATGCAAATGGACTAGTTGTACAGGCTAAATACACTGATTCATACTGGACTGAAGCAGGCATTGCCATTTAGGCAAATAACACAATAAAAACATAGTTGGTATTTGCAGCAATATCATGAAAGACTAGCTAGTGAGGTTACTACACGTTACATAACAAAGCATACGTAATCGGAGAAGTGATACGTAACATTGGTAAAAAGATGAATAGCAATATATTTATATATATATATATATATATATATATATATATATATATATATATATATATATATATATATATATATATATATATATATATATATATATTTATATATATATTCATATATATATATATATATATATATATATATATATATATATATATATATATATATATATATATATATATATACATATATATAGATATAGATATAGATATAGATATAGATATAATATCAGGATTTTAATTGATCGTCCACACTATGTTTGCACTATTTTGTCAAAACTAGGACGCTGCCCTTGCTTAAATATTTTAAAAACACTGAAAGGAAATGTGCTTTTATACACACAAGCACGCGCGTTTGTTCATTAAACACTTCTCTATGTATAGTTGTTGGTGATATTCAAAATCCATCACTCGACTTATCTCACACATCCTTTGGAATCCCATTTCGTCGTAGTGGTCAAAACATACTCACAGATTGCAGAAAAAATAGAAAGAAACATTCGAGTGAGTTCTAATTTCTCAAATCTTTGGGCATGTAAACACTACAATTTTATGCATGATGTATGCATATAAATGGCGAATAAACGTACGTAGTATGTCGCCTATTAAACTAAATGAGTTCACCTTACTAAGATACGATATTCCCTACTGAAACATAGTTCATAATTACCAAGTGCGAAAGATAGCAAATTGAAGCGATTCGTAGCATTCTACAGAAGGGAAAATCAGATAAAGTTATAGACGCGCATATAGAAGTATAAATAGTTAATTGAAAACGGAGAAAATATTTCAATAACCGTTTGTGAAGAAAAATGTGTGTGTTAACCTATAAACACCCACAGTTGCCAAACAGGCCTGACAATTTCGAAAATAGTTCACTTCCTATAGTATTTTCTAGACAACATTGGAAGGAGTAATGTTGATCTGAAGCCAAACAACAACTCTCCTTCAAATATTTGGTGAAAAGAATGTGTAGCAGACGATAAATTCGTAAGAAACTCTGAGTGTGAATGTGTTAAGACATTTCGAGACCAAAAATGCCTTGACAACCTTCAACATAAATCATTTAGTTAACGTGTGTTTCACCTAACAAAAACAACCGCTCCCAGTCAAATAGCTACATGTACTAAACATTTCATAATCAAGCTACTTCCATTTTAATCAGACCATGTATACATCTTGGATGTGATTTGGCTTACGATGTGGGCATATTTTCTAAATAAGTAGGAAGCCGTAGATGTATACACTTTGCAAATAAGGCGTGCAATACACGTGATCTGACATTTATATAAACACATTATCAGTAAGGAACATATCTTTGTGAAATATTTAACTAAAAGCTGTTGCAGCTCTGGTGTATCCTGCAATCCCACTACAAAGGTTTTTTGCTAATATCTTTCGAGTTATGCTCAGAATTGTCAGATCTCGTGTGCAATTCCAATGTAAACGGTTAAAAGACATAATGAAGGAACAGTATTTGTTGAAATAGAGAATTTAGTTGTTTTTTTTCTATTCGAAGAAGTCCGCGATGACGGTATTCTCAATTCATGGCAAGTGTGAAGCTTTAGAATTGACGTTCACAAAAAAGTCTAGTCAGTCATGTTGAATTCATTCGTGTCCACATTCGATGTTCCATACTTTTTTTATTGGATTTAATTGCTTTTGTGTCTGTCTCATTGAAACCCTAAAGGGTTCGTTTTTCGCTTCTCGTTGTATTCCTGAATATCCAAAGCTCTCACGCCTACCCCGGACGAACATGGCCGACACATACATCCCGACGGAAGATTAATATTCATGATCACGTGTTTGAAAGGTCTCGGACCAACGAGATCTCGGCACACCATCTTGATTCTCTTCGAGATCTCGCCCATCGCTTGGCAACACCGGCAACTCCGCTCTACCTGTTCAAAGTTGGTTGGGTCTACACGGGCATATGACAAACAGGTCCCCGCACACGCAACAGAGAGTACCCTACGCGTTCGACAGTTCGCATATTCAATCGTGTGTACTATTCGGCGTAGTCGGCAGTCGCTGTTTACGGAAAGACTGAAGCCTAGGAAAAACGTTGCTGCGGCGATGGAGATCCAGATGTTTATTGACGTAGTTGAATTCATATTTTTCTGTCTGAAAATAAGAAGAAGAAATGAAGTGATTATATTGATTAAAACGAAAAATTGAAAATGATTCGCTGCAATATATAGATTCAACCTTGTCGTTAATGATGTTTATTGGCGTAGTTGAACTCATATTTTTCTGTCTGAAAATAACAAGAGGAAATGAAGTGGTTTCATTGGAAACGAAAAAAAAAAAAGAAAATTATCGCTGTCTATTATTCATCCGGTTCATGTTCTGTCATTTACTGGCTTGCTGACATATTTCTTAACACATGTAATAATAAACCTTGTCGTTTGTGTCGTTTAAAAGGACAGATTAGTCTTGAATCCCGCTACTCAAATTGGAGCACACGAAAACGTTTATTTCCATAATGGAGCTATCCCGACTTCATTTATGAATCCGTTCATGAACAACACTGAAGAAATCTACAAGCATTTATCTCAGTACGTGATCTCATTACGCGTATTTGCCATTGCAATTGTGGCTGTTTGTCGTATGCAACTGGCTAGTATTTCTACCATGTTTCAAGGGTATGTTGATAGCTTCAAATTTGTGTATGTAAACTTTGCGCGTTCGCGATTCTAAATTTGGTGCTGCTTATACTTTTTGCATTCCTACTGTAAGAAGAGGGCTGACTCGCCGTGCTGATTTGTTCGTGCTAGTTTAATTTGGCACTCTTTCACCAGAGCGCGAAGAGCGCGTAATTAAACCTGACCTGCTGTAATGGCTATTATATGTAGAGTACAGCCATTCATTAGCCGAGAAGAATAAAAGGAGCATGGCATGTATGTGCTAGCTTCAGCATGTTCTCCTTCTGTATCATATTTATCTAAGGCGGCAGAAATACAGTGCCTACATTTAATTCCTGCCCTAAATGCGTGGGCAGCTCGGACATAATATACGACCGCACGCCAGATCGCACCCTGAGTTTCCTCTGCATGGTTGCATGGATAACCTCAGAATTGAACGTAGCCTTGATTTGCAAGCTACGTGGGTCATTGATGTGCTTGGCTTTTTTGACATGCTTTCCATGGGTGTCTGTACAACCAGTCACTGGCAGACGTCCGGTCGACTGGTGCAGGAATTAAATGTCTCTACTGTAGGTTCTGTGATTCGCGAGTTGAAGGCACTAAACTGCTGAAGAGAATTGAGGACAGGTTTTATTTAAAAGGTGGCATGTATTAGCCCAATTTGAAGCTTGAATTCATTCTAGTGGTGGATTTGCCCGTTAATTTCATTAAGATCCACTGTTGTCCTAACTATCGTTTGAGTTTCAGTGATATATCCCAGCATTGTGAATATAAAAGTAGGTCCTTGAGACGAATTGAAATCACTGTGACCAGACTATGGGGTGAAGTGTTTTGTTAGAATGACAGTTGTTGTTTCAGTTAAACATCTCAGCATTGTGAAAATAAATGTAGGACGATAAGACGAATTGAAATCATACCAGAGTATGGGGTGAAGTTCTTTGTTAGAATGACAGTTGTTATTTTCATTTCATGACGATGAATACAATACACGGAGCCTGATTTTACTTTTTCTTTTACAAAACTCGTCAGGAAACGCAATTGAAGCCATCCATTAACCAGACTTTCATTCCATACCTTTGCACTAAAAGCAATGGGAAGGCTGTCAAGAATGATCAAAGGGAAAGCCAATTAAGCGCTCTTTTTATCAAGGCACTGAAATTGGAACATCGGTTAATGAGTCCAGTGCCCGTGAACAGAATACGCTCTATTGAGTAAACTTGAATTCGTTTATTAACAGTCATCATAATTGGTTTGCCATTGATATTGATGAATCTATACGGCCCCACGTAAGACAAAAATCCAGAGGACCATTTTTGGTCAGATTGAAAATTCTTAGTAACATTGCACTGGGCCCAAATAGCATAGAATTTTGGCTTTCAAACATTTTCAGCAAAACAAGTTTTACGTCATGGTCTCCACGTGGTCGGGTTGGTAAGGGTAGTAAGATTTGATTTATTTTCTTCTCACCAGGGGGTGTCTTTGACCTCCGTGTTTGTGTACCGAAACCCTGAACTCTGAAATGAGATGCCACCAGTAGGGGTCAATTTTTGAACCAGGGTAGGATCTAGTGAAGGGGTTATGGGTAGTTCTAACACATACCCCATTGGATAAAAGTAAAATTAAGAAAAGTTACCACTTCTACCAAGAAAATTAACATTTTCAATTGTAAAAGGGTTCGTCAAACCTGTAGAATCAGTTATCCGCTAGATCAAGCAGCTCATTCAGCATCTGGAATTGTAAAAGGGATCGTTATTTCCTTAGCGCCCCTTCTGTATCCACTCCAGGGCTCTATATCTTGGTTATTCTACTCACATAAGGAGAGTACAAAGAACATACCAAAACTTTTAAAAGTTGACTTTAGAATTTCTCTATTTCAGCTTTGCAGAGATATATGTGTATATTTCCACTCTAGGGTCTCACCC
>OZ012696.1:33909713-33912213 GCA_963942565.1 Maea johnstoni
AGAGTTCCTTTTAAGATATCTATATTGAAATATCTGTTTCTAGATTTTGAAAAAATCAAAATATTCAAATAATATATTTGATAGTCACACGATAATCACAAACTGTACATTTGAGAGGGTTCTTATCTAACATATGGAGTGAGTCAAGTGACTGTAAACAATTTTTTATACTTGCTAAAACTTTCTCTCATCACGCATAATGATTCTTAGGCTTCTGGGCTACAGACCCAGCTTTGGATGAATTGAATGTTATGTGTTGTTGACGGCTTCATCCCACTTGGACTGACAGTCGTGTTTCAAAAGGAAAATGTATCTTATATACCACAAATATCATTTCTAGAAGGGAGGGAGGGTTATCAAACTAGTAGAATTTGCTGTCAGGACACTAATATTAGAAAGTGAGGCTCTAGATGGTGGTAAAGCCTGTTAACATTCTTCCTGAAAAACCCTATCTGCGTAGTTGAGATTGCCTTTCTTGAGTTTTGCAACTGTATCTTGCACACTTACAATATCAGTTGGTTTGAAGAAGCTATTGTAAGCGATTGGTGAAACAGGGCTTGAAGATGCCAGGATCAGTCTTTCAAGGGGAAGCATTCTGATGAATGCTTGTACTTTCTTTGCATAGTTGCAGATGAAGCGTGAGAGGCCAATTAGCTGTTTATGGGTTGGTTGTTGATGTAATTAGCTTCTTGGAAGGAGCCCTGGAAGTCTAATATGTATATTTAGCTGTCATCACCACGAGTGTTTATCACTCTGTCGACACATTATATCAGGTTTTGGGTGTGGTATATCCTCACTGTTTTGTTTACTACTCTAACCATCTACACGAAGGTGTCAACAATCCATAGCTGTTTTTCAAATAGTGGTGTTGACTTGTCAAGGCCTGTACCACCTAGCCCAACTGTTTTCACATCTCTAAGGAGGAAAAGCATTTGTCTAGACATTCCTAATTGATGTCTTCTACTTTTTCAGGTCTTGTCCCTAAGCATGTTTTGGTGTAAGGATCTCTGATAAGGATCTCTCAAAGTGGATGCAGTACAGCGATGGAGTTTCAGCTATGTTTGTTTCAGTATACTGGAAGTTGTACCTCTCCACTGCAGGGAGAGATGCTCACAAGGCATATGTACTTTCGTGTTTTTGTCGGTCAGCTGCACAGGCTGCAAGGACGGCCATGTTTGTCCTTGTTTTGTTTTTTATAGGTTTCAGCTTCTCTCTTTCCAAGTTGCTATACGTATGTTGAGGTCTTGACACAGGGGTTTCATCTTTCCAATGAGTTGTATTGTGTGATGCTTCGAAGTTTTGAACATGTTGAAAACTTCATGGACATTTGTGAGTCATGGATCAATGATTTCTGGTCCTAACCTATTCCTAGGAGTCTTCCTAAGACTTTCCGTGGACATTTGTCGTAATTCTTGTGTGTTCGGGAACGAATCTTTTATAAGGAAACGCTTATCAAAACTTCTCTAATGTCCTTTAAATATCTTCAGAACGTTCCTACGAATGACTACATATTTTATACAACTACCGGAATTAGATACAATGCATCACATGACTTCTCTGATAGTAGGTTACTTGATGTAAACATGGCATCATGAGGCAGACGCACGCAAATTACTATTTCACGAAGAGCCTCAAAAATATATAAACTAAAAAGCATAAGAAGAAAATGAATGTGAGTGAGCACATGGATTGAAACAAGGACAGCACAGGCAAAACCAACCTCTCCAAATCCTTTTCAATCTGTGCCAGAATTTGTGAAAAAAAGATCTGACGATTAAAAAATCCACCACTTGGAAATATCATTACTAATAAACCATATGACCAAATGGAAACATGGAACAACTTAGCATCGGGCCTCTTGATGAGTGGGGCATCCATGTGAGTTTTAGCAAGAAATGCTACAGATGTAATGAGAATTAGCATAGTGGATGCTTGTGCGACATTTTAGAAGATCATTTAATTTTGTAATACTACAGATGTAGTACTAATACACTTGAATCATTTGATTCCTCTTAGTTTGTAATACATGCATATGAAAAAACTCAAACTTATGTGTTTAACACTATCTAGAGGTAATATATTTTCAGTTCATTGACAGTAGTTTATTAGTTCTTCACTACATCAACAGTAATTAAGTTATATTTTTCGATACTGCAATGGGACAGTTTATATACAATACTTATGATATTCAAACATGCTTTTGGTTTGGATTACCAGTATTAGTTGATCACATCTATCAAGATGTTGATGTATGTTGAAAATAATGTCGTCTCGATTTTGTGTTGAAATATAATTATATTATAATAATTTAACTGTCGGTTTTGTTTTATTCGCCTTTAGTCTTAGATTAATCTTAGCATAGTTGTGCTACAATCCTAGGTAGTTCATTAGGAGTTGCTTAGGAATTTCTTATGTTGGTCTTCATAAGTTTTGAAATGTCATATAAAAATCTCATACATTCTTGAATTATTCTGGAAATATTCTCAAAACTATTCCTACA
>OZ012696.1:33914713-33945420 GCA_963942565.1 Maea johnstoni
AGTGCTGGGGTGAGACATAATGTTGATTCAGCACGAGGGCCGTATGTTTTTTAAAATGACTAGGTTGTTGACTTAAACTATCTAGTGTCTCTAAAGTTAAATGGGATCATGCAAATAACATTGCGAAGATGTAGGTATTGCCGGTTAATAGATCCTCTGTAATATTACTGTGAGTTACGACTAATAGGAACGATTGGAGAAAAAAGTGGAAAATTAGAAGGAAGCGAAAGTCTGATTTAGCTGATAATCTAACAAATGACAGCGGCTCTATTATCATTGCATTTAATTGAGTATATATTTAAGGATCAATTCTAGTGTTTCATTTGTGTGAATACTAACGATGTAAAACGATGCAAATGTTCAATGGTTTTTATCGTGAAGACATATACAAAAGAGTCAAAACAATGATAAAAAGGCAACATGTGTGCATAGTTGTTTAGAGCAACAACTAGGCGATGGGGAAATCAACCAATCTACCTATCTATTTCGGTATCCGTCTATCAATATATGTTTATATATATATATATATATATATATATATATATATATATATATATATATATATATATATATATATATATATATATATATATATATATATATATATATATATATATATATGTAAATATGTATCTACCTACCTACCTACCTGTTTCTATCATTATGTGTTTGTGTGTTTATCATACATATCTATTTATATATAAAAGTTATCTAATTCTATCCGAAATTTCTGATTGTAAATTATGTCGCAAGAGTTGTATAATTCTATCCCAGATTTTTGATTGTAGATTATGTCACGAAGTTGGCGAATTTCCACAAGGTGTTGGTTACCCATGAGTACCTAAGCCCGACTTTTCTTGAGATAACACGCGTTGTTTGCAGAACAAAGGCGCAGAAACCTTTCAAATTTGATACACATTTGGATCAAATACAAAGAGCTATTCAAGGATCCCTCAGAAATGCAACTCTTACACGTTTCTTTGAAGCATTCATATAACACGTGCACCTGCAGTATATCTATGTATGTATGTGCCTTATATCCAAACAAGATGTAACATTGACCCAACAATATGTGTTGTAATTGCTTGCGAATGTAGTTCTAAGAATACGTATTTGAAATCGGTATTGAAAGGCAAAAGTATAGACGTCATACGCTTTTATAGAATAGCTTCAACATATATAATAGGTAGTTAATAAACTCATGGTATAGACATATGATATCTTATATTTCATTTATATGGGATACTCTTGTGGTCCAAGAGCCCACGCACTTTTATTTGACCGTCTGAGACCGAAAGGTTTAAGGGTGGTTATTAGACCAGACTATTGTGCTGAATCTGAAAATCAATTTCTCACAAACGGCAGGCGGTGGGTTACGGATAAAATCTGCTTTTTGGGGGGTGATTTTGACACTCTTTAGTAGTGTTGGGACGATCATCGATTATAATCGACGCTTACCCGGTTGTGTCTTTCATAATGATTTATCGATTATGAAACTGGTTATCGATAACTATCGGAAAATACGACACCTAGCGGCGAAACATGAAACTAAAAGACTGGCAAGTTGTCAGCTTTCTCGCTATGAAACTAAACTCCAAAACACGTGAAAAGGAAGTAAAAGTGTTCCAAAATATAGAAAAAGTATTGGTCTTATGAATCATGTACTGGTATTCAGTTACCAATCCAAACTATCGGAAAATACGACACCTAGCGGCGAAACATGAAACTAAAAGACTGGCAAGTTGTCAGCTTTCTCGCTATGAAACTAAACTCCAAAACACGTGAAAAGGAAGTAAAAGTGTTCCAAAATGTAGAAAAAGTATTGGTCTTATGAATCATGTACTGGTATTCAGTTACCAATCCAAATTATGCATGCTGGGGATGCAAGCTGGAGCAGATCGTAAGAGCTTATTTGGTGCACTTTCACTCTTTCTAAGGAGTGTTACGAAAGGTGCACATGTTTCAAATTCATGTCTTCAAGTTATCGACGTTTGAAAAACAGCAAAGGAACAGAGGCCACAGGTAGTTCCCACGCCTAACCCAGGAATCTGGAACACCAGGAACAGAGATAAACGGTAATATTATATAATATATCACTAACCTGGGATGCCACCAGGGGGTCTATAGATTTTGTCATACATTATATGGGTTTGAAAATAATGCATGTTTCTTGCCCCTGCCCTTGATCAATGGTGATGGGAAGGGGGGATGATCTGTGATCTCATTCTTATGAACGAGATTGCAGTCTGACACACCCAAGTTCTGCCCAATTTTTTTTTCATGCTAAAAAACTTAGTTATATTTAGCACATGTTTATCTATTATTGACATTCTTTAGTATGTTAACTTGCATAATGTGTCATGTTTTTAGATAAGTGTCAGATAATGGCAAATGTGATATCAAATTGATGCTGTCAACCAGTTCATTCATTTGTAGTTATGGTAGTTTCAGTGGTTGCTATGGCAACATGAGCCAAGAATTAATAGAAAACAGGAAAATAGACAATATCATAATTTGTGTGATTCTTAAGTGTCATTTACACCCAGTTAACACACCTCTGGGATACAGTGTGGTTATCAGAAGCTTTTCCGATCGTTTCTTGATAAATTCATGCCAATTATATATGATTAAAGAATTTTGAGTCTAACGTACAGGCCTTTGAAAAGGGTGATACCGCTAATGCGTGGTCTATCCACAATATGGCTTAAATTGAGTCATTTTTCCAGATCAGTATCAGATCATTGCAGATGTGGTACCAAATTGAACCTCCCAACTCTGGGAATTCATTCATGTGTAGTATGGGAGTTTTCAGTGGCTGCCATGGCAACAGCAGTACTGAATAAGTCAGAAACAGAAAAAAATCCATATTTTTCTTTATAATTTCTGTGATAATTTAGTGATTTACCACAAGCCAATAAACCTACAGACTTCAGTATGGTTATAAGCATTTTCCTTGCTCTTTAACAATTCATGGCAACTCTATTTGACTGGTTTAGGTCTAAATACACTCAGTGACACCACTTTGTTTATCTACAATATGGCTCAAAGTTACTGTTATCTTGATTTAACTACTCTCTTCTCTGAAAGGGTAATTCTTATGGTATTCTGCTAGTAACATAAAGACTTTCCTTAAGAACTGTTTTTGCTAAGGAACAGTATTGTCGTAGATACACATATCAGGGATTGTCCTATTAATTGGACATGCCGATTTTTTGTTTTTTGCTCATTCAACCTCTGATGCATCTTTTTGAGTTTTTTGAAAGAAAATTGTATTTTGAATTAGCATACTTATAAATTGAGAGGCTACACTAAAGCCTGCAACAGCTTAATCAAAATCATGCATAACTATGAGAAGTAAAACTGAGGGCTTCAAGTGATATCATAAGAGCCCCAATCACTGCAAGTTTCTCACAACCAAAATATTGAGGCAAAACTAATGCATACCGTCTAATGACTGGTCCACTTCGCTTGTTCGTCAAAATATTCTTTTTAGATATTTTGAAATTAACTTCGGAGTAAATCATGAATTAATGAAATATTTGAAAAGATGTTATATGAGGCTAATATATTACGTTTCTCATTAAATATTCTCTTATTATTAGATATTATCTGATATTTATGTAGACTATTAGTTAAAATGATAGCGACAGAGTATTCACTTTTTAGGCCCTTACAGATATCAATGTGTTATTGATATAACATATTCAATGTCCTAATCAATCCTAAATCTATTAGGAACGTTGATTGTTGCATTTTCCCTTGGTTTTGGTTTTCATTTGGAATGTCTATGAGTCAAATTATCTCGATGGAGATAAGTACTTGACGAATAAAAAAACATCCGATCTAAGCTCGTCTTATTCAATTTAAGGGAATACATATCTTTTCAATCGATAGGTAACTGTATCAGATCTTCAGTCTGACCCTTTGGATGCCTTTATATTTTGGTTATGAGAAACTTGCAGTGATTGGGTGGCAGGCGGAGGTTTTCTTCTAGGTACTCTGATTTTTACTTAACCATTAAATAACTACATTCAGACTATTCAACAAATCTCGCTCTATTTCTGATCATCTCTATTGTAATTTGAGCTCCGGATGGAGTGTACACGCAAAACTAGAGATAATCTCTCTGCCGTTAGCATTTCATTAATTTCACTTTGTGTTTGTCCTGTTATTTTGTATTGTATATTCTACGATTTCAAATTGTGGTCAATAAAGATACATACACTGGTGTCCATGATAAATTCTCTTCGCATTCAGTTCGGGTATGTGAGAAGGGTAACAGTGACTTCGAGTTAACCCTTATGCTGCTGGTAGCTAATTTAACCAATACAAAATGATGCAAAAAACTTGAAAGATGACCGAAACCCTGGCAAATGGGTACTCATATGAGAGTACTCAGTGCGAGCTATCCAATGAGTACCAAGATGACAGGGTTTACATGGTTTGCAAAAATCTTTGCCTCCTTGTGCTTTGGACGAAAGTAGCCTCAGAATTGGAAGGGTTAAGCGTAGAAGCCAAGACTTACCATCTACTAAGTAGAACAAATGACAATGAACAAAGTTCCCATGGTAACCTCATGTATAATCTTGTTAGACCTTGGAGTTAAGAGCATCCTTGCATACTTTAAACGGTTATGTTTCAGTCCAGGGCTACCAGTGTAATCATTACTTTTGCCTATATCTTTTAGCTTAGTGTACTTTCTGATGTACTAACAATGGGGATATTCTTTTTGTTGCGAAGAAATTTATGACTGGACGCAACATATAACAGGTACTTTAAACGGTTATGTTTTAGTCCAGGGCTACCAATGTGATCATTACTTTTGCTTATATCTTCTTGCCTAGTATACTTTCTGTTAGACATGTACTACATGGGGTCGTTTTTTGCGTAGAAATTTATGACTAGACGCAAAATCTAACAGGTACTTTAAACGGAATATGTTTCAGTCAAGGGCTACCAATATAATCATTACTGTTGTGTATGTTTTCGGCTTAGTGTACTTTTGTTGCGAAGAAATTTATGACTGGAAGCAGAATTTAACTGTGTAATTTCGTTGCCTGAGTGACTGTTGGACAAACAGACGTTACTGCTCTCTGAACACGATATTATCACCTAAACAAGTGTACTTTCAGTTAGACATGTACTAAATGGGGGTCGTCGTTTTGTTGCGAAGAAATCTATGACTGGACGCAAAATCTATTAATCCAATTTCGTCGCCTGATTGACTGTTGGACATATAGACATAAACGCTATCTGAATACGATATTATTACATAAACATGCGTCCATGTACATAACAGCGTGCATGATATCTCCATGCGAAATTTATGATTAAATGATAAGAAAAATACTTGCTTACCAGATCTTAGTGTCTTTTTTCCGACCCCACCTGTCGCTTTTGCGTTCGATCCCGCCGATTGTAAGCTATGTGGTGCCTGTCTGTCTCCGCCGCGCTTCATGCATAGTGATCACCGGCGCACCCACGCACACATGCGATGACATACCAGGCAGGTCTCGGCCAATAGTGTGGTTTTCTACCTTTTGTATACTATCGTAGGCTAGCAGCAGCAGCAGCAGCAGCAGCAGCAGCAGGCGTTGGAGTTACGTATACGACAGGCATCTGCTATCGGCAATCTAAGGCAACAGCCAGGAGCTCTCGACCTCCTACGAGTTCAGACTTGACCTTTGGCAGCGCTTGTCAAACGCACACGTCTTCTTGATCAACGTAGGCAATCTAGAGCCTTTGGAAGCGGGCACCAATGGTATCAATGGCTGGGCGTTTCGTTTTCATCGCTAAACGTTACGTAAGACATTCTGCAGAGAATTTGAAACCCGAGTAAAGCAAAAAGAATTGAATTTTGATAAGCACCACTTTTCTAACATATTAAGTTGTTCATCTTGACTTGTCAGGTGTAAGCGTTGGAGGAAACCGAATGCCTGATTAGAAACCCCAGGCATCGGCAATTGCATAGACCACTCGGCTGTCAGGGCCCGTCCCAATAGCAAATAGGTTCAATTAATCGGATGCCACCAATACGCACTCGGCCTAAAGTCGTGTATTGGTCCTATAAGGTCCTGATGTTGTCGCAATTTACGGCAAATCTGGAATATTGGTCCAGTATAGTTTCTGATATGGTTGTGTAATTGTCTTTTGGTGCCTTGGTTATGTCTTGTGAGATCGTAAATTGGTCGTAGGACGGTCGAAGTTAACGCAAGTTCGTGGGTCGGAATTTTGATATAATGAGCTGTCAGAGACGACCGGTCTACAATCTTAATTTATGTTCCCCTGACGTACGCTTGTCCTGTGACATTATAGGATCCATGCAAGATAAGCGTAAGACCAATAATCGACAATTTCCAGGCAAATGCACGACCATTTCAAGACAATAACAAATCAATAAACGACCATTTTTAGACAAATGCAAGACCAGTAAACGACCATTTCTAGACCATTCAATACTAAACCACGACTATTCCAAGACATATGTAAAACAAATGAAAATAATTCGGGTGGTCAGAATAGACGAGAGCTGGACTGGAATCAGCCGTCGTTTTTACGGAGAGGGCAGCAGATTACTTGGTAGTACATGGGACAAAGTAGATGGGACATAGTAGCTCAGTTGGTTAGGTGTCGGGCTAGTAATCAGAGGGTCGCTGGTTCAATTCCCGACCGGGGCACTTTGCTCGGTCCTTGGGGAAGACAGTTTATTCCATATTGCTTCAGTCTACCCAGCTGCAAAATGGGTATCTAGCATAAATAAGGCAGTGCATAAAGCGTGTGCGCTATATGCTGCCAGTTGCTCTGGGATATCCCCCCGGGGGATTGAAATGGTTTCCGTGTGTACAGTGCCTGCTAGGGGAGGAAGGTCGTGTGAGCGCTTCGGTGGATACAAGACTATAAACCGAATACCTTTAGTACATCTTTCTCAGACTCTTATTGAATTGCAGTTGATGATAACTGAATATAACTACCATTCTGGACACACGCAGAGATCAGCTATTAGTTCATTTAGCTACACATTGATCAGCTTAGTCAATCATGCGATGATTCGTTAATCAATAGGCACCACACTGCTATTTTAGTCTATTTCAAATCTTTCTAATCGATTCATACTTTTACTATTATATCATTATTATTATACACTCATTAATTCTTTCATATGATATATATATATATATATATATATATATATATATATATATATATATATATATATATATATATATATATATATATATATGTATATATATAATATATTACATTCTTTCAATCACATGTGTATAGAAATGAAATCAGTAATGGATATCGTAATATTTAAAGATATGATGATAAGTAGTCATTCATTATTAGCTTAAATCATAGTATATTCATTGCGTGAAATTAGGAACTAACTTAAAGTCACTCGTAATTTTCTCTCATGTATGTACACACACATGGTTAAATAATCTACATCTTCTGGATGTATGTTTACTTCATTGATTGTGGTTTTCATGTAATTGAATTGTAAATATTTATTGACTAGATGTACTCGATACGAACTAGTAAGGACATCGTATTTGCATGTTGGATACGACTAATTAATGAATTCACGTGGCATTAAACGTGAAGAGCGTAACATATATTAAAGATTAATTAGTAAATGACATGGTAAACAGATTGTATGATACGTTTAATAATCACTAATTAACTTACAAATGGCTCATAATTGAGTAGGTAACAATACAAAGTTACTACGGCTTGGTGACAGACATACTCACTGACTTCTACCGTTCCCATTTTATTTTAACTTAAAGGTTCCTTCTGTTAGGGCATTGCCTGATGGTCTTGTGGTGTTAGGCGTCGCCACTGACTGCTAGCTGTCTCTCACCACTACCTGGGTTCGAATCCTGGCCAGGGCATGTGAGAAAGTTGCCAGTGACTTGGGGTTGGTGGTTTTCGCCGGGTACTCTTGTATCCTCCACCAGTTACAACTGGCTAGTCACGACTTAGCAGAAAAAGTGACGAACCCCCCCCCCCCCCCAAAAAAAAAAAAAATCTTTCGGTTATGCAAGGATTAGATAGTTATGAATCTCTACTCGATAGGTTAATCTAAATGGGCGACACGGTTTAAATGCATTTTACATGACTGTTTGATTAGAGTAAAATGTTTATAATTAGTTCCTTACTGATATATTTATAGATATGGTCATGAAATGATTCCCAATGACCATTCCCAATGGAATTTCTTCAATGGTTATTTCAGCCCCAATTAGTGGTAGAAAGCGTGATGCTGATCAAATGGATGTGGGTCCGCATGCTCTTCGCCAGACTCGCAGAAGCTTATTTATGACGATACAGGAAAAACGTCAATCTTACTCTCTTTCAATCATCTGGCTGAAAAGTTCTTGATACCATAGTTACTGTCCAAACTGTCATACATGTAGGTCAGAAGGACACGATTCTCGGGGAAGTCTCGAGTGGGTTGATTATGAATTCAATATAGGAGGAAAAAGTAGCACGACTAAACATAAAGCCAATTGTGATTTTGCAATATGCATTATAGTGTAAAAAATTGTAACGAGTTCGATGCATGTATTTCCCAAGTAGTATTCAATGTCCATTAAATGTATCGTTTATTTTTGATAAATTACCTAAGAAACTATTCATTTATTTACACATCAATTCATGTTTTCTAACTGATCTTATGTATGTATTCATTTACTTATTTTTTAGTTTATTTGTTTATCTATTTATTTATTTATCTATTTATCCATTTATTCATTTATTTATTTATCTATTTGTTTATTTATTTATTTATTCAATCATTTATCTATTCATTTATTTATCTATTCATATATGTATATATATATATATATATATATATATATATATATATATATATATATATATATATATATATATATATATATATATATATATATATATATATATATATATATATATATGTATGTCATCATTATTATATGTTTAGTTGATGTCACTAGATTTGTATTGCTACTCTTATGTAAACAATAATGCCTTTTCAGACCAGAAACGGGTTTCGTATTCAGCCCAACATATGTGTATTAACCTATTAAATGAATATAATTTTCAACGATATTTATTAATGCTTAAGTGGGTTACAATCATTAACGAGATTGTTCTCGGAAGAATAATGCCAGGCACTTTGAGAACAATTGCAGAAATGAAGTTGATGCAGCTAGCAGTCTTATAACGGAGAGTATGATATCATTAAATAGAAGAATGGCGTTTCCATTACTGAAGTTAATCACAGTTTTATAGCATTTGGCCACCGTTAATCTGAATGCCATACCGTAAGCTGCACTGTTTCCACGCTGCATAAAACCACACTTATTGTCAAGAACCCCCGCAAGGGAAATAGCTCTTCGTAGACGTTATTTGATAACGTTATGCGAAAATGGTAACAATCTAGCGCATATGCCAACGCAATGAACCGGTCAGCGATTTATGGCACGGCGAAACTTCCTGTTGCATGTGATTAAGCAGGTACACGACCTTTCTCTATGGAATTATTATCATGCTTCTTTGCAGGGATTCCCAGCGGAGAAACCTTTCATTAAGCCATCGATGTAAGCTGCAGTGCCGGCTTTTAATTCCTGCACTAAATGCGTGGGCAGCCCGGGTATAATAAACGACCGCACGCCCTGTTGGCACACAGTTTCCTGTGTATTGATGCAAGAATGAGCTAACAACTGAACGTAGCTTTGAATCGCAGGTCAGTGGGTCAGTTGTGTGCTTAGCTTATTTTTTGACATGCTATCAATAAGTGTTTGTACAACCAACCAGGCACTGGCAGATGTCCGATCGACCGGTGCAGGCATTAAATGTCTGTATCGTACATGTACTTGCCACACTAAAAGATTAAATCTCCAAGAATATTTAAGTTTAACGAAACTCGATTTTGATATCATGGTACTTGCTGGTACTAAATCTCAAACCTTTAAAACAATGTAAGGTCACAAGTTTTCTTTGTTTTTTTAGAAATGTTAAATCACACGCATGTGCAACAGGATTTTCTGTCTCAATAGTCATATAAAAAAGCAAAATACAAAAGACAAGGAGTTATGGACATATGACAAATACAAAGAAAAGATAAGGTTCTTAAGGTATTGTGAATGTTGTTGTTTCTCATTCTGCTGTACAGAATTATAAGTAATACTTAAAAAGAGAAAACATGTTGTGAGCATCGTTCACCTTTTCACAATTAGAACCAAGGTGTAAAGGTGTAAGTGGCAAAGTTAAAGGAAACATTTGGCAAATAATTGATGATTTGGAAACATTCCCTTTTCATGTTTATCTATACATGACAGACGGTCCAGTGTGATTGCAAAACAAAGACATTACGTAATGGCATGCACGCACTCCATTCTCTATTACGAAAGACAACATACTAATATGGACTGTGAAAGTGGAAAATAATACAGGTATAGTAGTACATTAGTACATTAGTACACTTTCCTACGTAAAGTTGCATGCAATAAAACGACATGAAACAGGAACATTGTCTTACATAAGGGCTGTGGTATTTCATTCTCTATTACGAACGACAACTTACAGATATGGAGCGTGAACGTGGCAATTAATACAGCTAAAGTAGTACATTAGTACATTAGTACACTTTGTTACGTAAAGTTGCATGCAATGGCAACCATTGTAAACAGGAACACTTTCTTACGTAAAGGGCGTAATGTTTCCTCTTTAGTACATGTAGTTGTTATTCTTCCGAGTCCATCACTTTCATGGATAATCGATTACATAATAGTACTTCGCCTTACAGAGGGTTCATAAACTCATGTTTTGGTTTGGAAAGCACTAAGTACTGAACATCCACTTAAAAAATCTTGATGTTCTTTAAATTCAAACTCTAATACACGAATTATATAAATTAGCTGAATAGAGTAGAAGGTAGAGGATATGTGTTTATTTTCATATAAATATAAGACTATAATCGGTGTCTAGTGCGTTGAATGTACATGTATGTGCGTCAATCACCCATAATATTAATATATATATATATATATATATATATATATATATTTATATATATATATATATATATATATATATATATATATATATATATATATATATACATACACACACACACACACACACACATATATATATATATATATATATATATATATATATATATATATATATATATATATATATATATATATATATATATATATATATATATATATATATGTATACCATGTATACCACATAAATGTTTTGTCACCTATGTGTATGTTTATATATATGTTTCTTTTATGTCATTTATGCTGTTTCAAAAATGAAAATGGGATAGAAATTGATTTACCCAATTGTGTGATTTCAAAGTTTAAAAAGTGCTGAAAATCCAGATGGCGTTGTGCCAGTTTGTAGTCAAAACGCAGGGCAGTTTGTGGCACTTCTAGCTGAAACTATCTCTTGTTTTTGAATAGATATTTTCAAAAGTGACGCTACAGCATAAACTACATTTATGGGTGTTCTGTGACACTATTAATCCTGTTGATTTACCGATCATTTTAATTTTGTGAGCATTAACCGACCATATTCGGAAAATTCTGAAAAGCTTCAGATAGGTAAAATTAAGACATTAACAAGGAAATTATACGTCTTTCATGAGTGGGCGAGACAATGACAAATTATTACAATCTGATTGAGAGATTGGCATTGATACTTTCAAGTGGCTGGCTGTTGATTCCACCCGCCAAGAGCAGAGACGAGAGCAGGCACCAACTACAGTTCGGATATTAAATTCCTGCACCACTCGACCGGACGTCTGGCGGTGCCTACCAATACAAACATCCATGTATAACATATAAAATGATAGCCTGGCACATCCATGACCAACGTAGCTTGCGAATCAAAGCTAGGTGTATTTGTGATGTCCTCCATGCATCTATGTCCAGGAAACTGTATGGCAATCGGGTGTGCGGTCGTGTGATTTGCCCGTGCTGCCAAAGCATTTAGTGCAGAAATTAAATGTCGGCACTGTAAAATATACATAGTATAGTGACAAATCATCCCCATGGCTTATCATTATCAATTTTAATTCACTCTCCCTAACCCCTCTAATAACTCAAATTATTTTGTGATTAAAACCAGACAGGTGCGTCACTATTCTCCCACAGATACCGTACTAATATCAATATATAAGAGGATTCACTGCTGTTTTAATTTGCCGATTACATGTCATCATGGTCGGTAAATCTGTACGTATATATCTTTATTGTTCATACGAGATTATAAAAGGTACATATTAAACTTTGAAATACAAAATACCATCAAAAACACACAGAGATTATTAGGTACGTTACAGAGGTTTCTTTAGACTAGAGTGAACATATCCATTGGTTCATTACAACCATCGTGCATCAATGACCAAATACATATTCGAACATTTCTGATTAAGGCTAGACCGGCACATTTTGATCACGGCGAATTAACCAGATCTAGATAGACCCACAAGGAAGCTGTGGTGTATGTGATATACCCGAGGTGTTACGAGGTGGAGCCGAGTAACCCTGAGAGTATCACACCACATCTTGCAATGGGTCTACATTGTATGTAGCTTGTACCCCATTTTACTGCCTTCCACCAATCAAAGGCCGGGAAACGCTTGGCAGGGCACCCTTGCTAAATTCCCTTTGGTAACACCTTTTTGACATAGAACAGAGGCTTGAAATGTGTGTGTTGTGGCCTATAACCTACACTTTTCAAGTCCTCATATTGATGGAAGGCAAGTAAATGTGTTACAAAGTAAACATGTTGCTTTCGTTCAACTCACCTAAACATGCGTTGGAACGACATCAAAACATGTTTTAATTATACAACATGTCAATGATCCCATTTCGTGTAGCATGTAGCATGTACTAGTATTATCATTCATCATCACAGTATGCATTTTAATTATCAAAAATCAAAGCATGTTTATATGATCCTGTAAAGCTGCGAAGTTGGAAGTATAGCCGACAACCTTCTAGTTCTAAATGGCAGTCGTCCTTCCCCAAAGCAAAATTACGACACTTTCTGTATTAGGGATTTTATCTAATTTCCAAATGCATTCATTAAGAGTTCAACATATTGGAATCATATATAAATGAAATATAATTCTAATATTCGAATCCAAGATGCTTGGATTTGTGAATGACCTTTCTACTGTGAATTCTTATATAATAAAACCCATCAAGAAAGATCGTATTCGGTCTCAAT
The DNA here is from genome assembly GCA_963942565.1 of Maea johnstoni. Taxonomy (NCBI): domain Eukaryota; kingdom Metazoa; phylum Annelida; class Polychaeta; order Spionida; family Magelonidae; genus Maea; species Maea johnstoni. Next base: position 33,927,959 of record OZ012696.1, read on the forward strand.
ACAGAGATAATTGAGATGACATTTAAGGAAACTGTCATTCTGGGGCGTAGCAAGGCGTAGAGTTGGCGACCAGACTCTGTCATGATCAGTAATGTCATTGACCCCCCGCAGTTTGATACTAATTACGTCCATGCTCAAGGACAACGTCAATTAATTTTACAATCACATATCCCTCCAACGAGTGCAATCCCGGACCTGTACACTTGACCACTAGTACAGTACCGACATTTAATTCCTGTACAGAATGGGTGGGCAGTCTGGGCATGATACACGACGCATGCCCGATAACCACACACTTTCCTACGCACGGATGCATGGATGACCTGAATGTAGCTGTCTCCCAAGCTACGTGGGTCATTGATGTGCTTGGCTTATTTGAAGACACGTTATCCACGAGTGTCGTAAAACCAGGCACTAGCAGAACACCGGTTGACCAGTTCATGAATTAGATGATTGTAATATACATGTAGGGCACTGTGACCACCAAAGAACTATTTGAACAGCGTAGGGGGAAAGAGGAGAAATGGTAAATCTATCAGAACCGAAAAACTCAGTCAAATAGTTCACAACAATCATTTGAATCGATAAAGCACATTCAAGAAGCAAGCATGAACAGCAAGCAAGACTTTTCTAACCTGTGTCAGGAGGTTGTGCGTGCGATTCAGATATAAATTGGTCAACAATCTCATTTATGCTTAACAATTATGATTTGGACCAATGATAACTATGATAATGAATATGTAATTCAACATACTTTTATGAAATAGTTGAAGAGAGAGTGGTAGATGATGACTTGAATAACATTTCTCCACCAAATGTTGTTTTTTTTGGATTGTTATTAGTATCTTTCTATCGGTGTGAGATTATGCGTGCACCTCCATTATAAATTTGTCAAATTCGGAATTTAGAATTTCGTTTTTTCTTACATTTGCTCCATACTGTGGCTAAGTGGTGACTAGCCAGTTGTAAGAAGTGGAGGAAACCGGACTACCCGGCAAAAACCACCGCCTAGTTCCAAGTCACTGGCAACTCTCTCACATGACTAGGCCGGGATTATGAATTTGTCAAAGAATGTCTTAACCCCTGTATGCGTAAGAAGTACAGTCTCTGGAAAGTGTCATCCGTACGAAAAGTTGTATGCATGAAAAAATCGTGGATTAAAAATTTCGTGCATGAAAATGAGATTTTCTTTGATGAAAATGAAATTTCCATGCGCGAAAAGGAAATTTTCATGCACGAAAATGAAATTTCTATGCACGAAAATGAAAATTCCATGCATGATAATGCAATTACCATGCATGATAAAGACGATTCCTTGAAAAGAAAATAAGCATGCTTTTAGAATTAAAATTGCATTTACCTGGAAGATTTTACCAAATTCATTAAACTGTTGTTGGCCTCTGCGGGTACTATGCGGGTATAGGTTAAAGTACATTTTTGAATCGAATACCTACTTATTTTTTGGAATGTGTTTGCGATAGTACTCAACATCATTGGCAGCATGCAGCAAACACATCTACAATACCTTTGCTCTAGGTAGTGCAGATTTCAGTCTTTTTCCTATAAACGAAATTCTAAGTCTTTGTATGATGTTTCGGTTTCCTATAGAATCGCCTGACGTAAGCTAATATTATTTCTGTCCACTCTGCACACGAGGAAACTTTAAAAGTGGAACAAGTCGATAAAGCAATTATGGTGCTAGGCGGGGGTGGCCCTTGAAACATCCGGTAATCAGCGAGAGACTTATGATTTTAATCACGAAGCGGTACCGTGTTTAACCCATCCATACTCAGAGTGCCATGAGAAAGTATCGTCTGCTACGCCCATATTTTTTGAAATATATTGGAAAAAAAACGAAAAATCACAAATTATTTGAGAGAGGGTTGCTATTTGGTTTCTGACTAACATTTCTCCTTCACATATTTTTGAAAAAAAGGTTCTGGTAGGAAATTGTATGCAAAATTATCAGGCATTTTTTGGCCGGCCTGAGTGTGGGTGGGTTAACAAATGCCTACTGTGAAGGGAGTAAAAACGAATATCTAACTTCGCTTTCAACAGATTAGCTCATAACACGTCTAGGATGGTGAAGTTCGATGTGGGTATTCCAATGTACTGCAGAATCATCATAGACAACTATTCACAATGCCGCACATTTGTAAAGAGCCAAGCCAACGCGCTAATGGATATGCAGCGGAGACCTCAACCAACGACACATTTGGGTCTAATACTTTGAGTTTACATGTATTATTAAAAAGCAAAATCTTGACTTCGTAAACACACACACACACATATATATATATATATATATATATATATATATATATATATATATATATATATATATATATATATATATATATATATATATATATATATATATACAATGTCATATGTATTTGATGATATCAATCTTGAAATCAGTTTTGCTTCACTGTAGTTGACTCCCTAAGAATACAACCCTTATGGAATATCGTTGTTGTAGTAGGTTGATTATATCATTCATCACCCAATACTCACCTCGTACTATGTATAACCACAGCCAAGGGACTTGATTACCACGCAACCACAAATGATGTCCACGGAACAGCTGTGGTCCACTATCATAATACATCAATGGATACGTCTACCGGTATGTGCCAGCAATATAAGGTAGTACAAGTGCTTTATATATATATATATATATATATATATTATATATATATATATATATATATAATATATATATATATATATATATATATATATATATATATATATAGTATATATATATATATATATATATATATATATATATATATATATACATATATATATATATATATACATATATATATATATATATACATATATATATATATATACATATACATATATATATATACATATATATATATATATATATATATATATATACATATATATATTATATATATATATATATATATATATATATATATATATATATATATATATATATATATATATATATGTATATATATATATATGTATATATGTATATATGTATATATGTATATATATATATATATATATATATATATATATATATATATATATATATATATATATATACTAGTAAATATATCTATGTCTATCTATCTATATATATCTATATCTATCTATCTATATATAAATATATATATATATATATACATATATATATATATATCTATATCTATCTATCTATCTATCTATCTATATATATATATATATATATATATATATATATATATATATATATATATATATATATATATATATATATATATATATATATATATATATATATATACATTATGTAGACCTTTATGTGAAGTTTAGTGAGAAACAAAATTATCATTGTGCGTTACTGTGGGATAATATTTTTGACGCAGCATCAATTCAACCTTTTTGTAAACAGAAATGGCATGATGAATGACACTAAAATGTATTTCAGTTTTTCACACAAATTGAGTGACACATTATCACCCGGGGGGGGGGGTGGGGGGCACTCAGGTACAGAGGGGGGTTACGTATTTCGTGGAAGAAGGGGTCTTTTTTTTTAAGACCTCCCATGTCCGCGATTTTGTAAAAGAAGGGTACTTTTTGTACCCAGGTGCGAAGTATGGGGATGAAAATCCCTTACAATCCACGAAACATACGCGGCTCTGGGCTTCCGAGTTTGCTGCTGCCACTTGCTGCCCCTAAACACGCATAGGATTATAAAATCTTAAGTTAAAATACGTGTTCCCATTCATCCAATGTCAGTGTTTTGATAAAAGAAGGGGTGTTTATTTAGTGGAAAAAATCAGCGTTTTATTAAAATAAGGGTGCTTTTTTGGCCAGAAATCAGTGCTTTAGGGGTATTTTTAATTTTGATAACGAACGTATGCGCCCCCCTAAATAGCCAAGTGCCCCCCCCCCCCCCCCGGGCATTATCAGTACTATTCATGACCTACCAGTGTGTATGAAGGGATATCTTATGAATAATTGACTTGTGCCCAAATTGTATTGGGACCTTCTAGGAGTGAGGAACATATATATGTTTCTCTTGTTCTAAGTGAGTAGTTTCTTTTCACACTGATCAGTGATTGGTTGCATTGGAATATTCTCCTAAAACGTTTCCCTACAAAGCTCTTAATGAATTGACAGAAACAACTTCAACAACAGCAACATAAAAATCGTTATTAATCCGTCCAATTGCCCCCCAAGGGTCACACCTTATTGTGTGCAATAGGAGTTGGCACCTCTGGGGGAACCATAAGCTGCTGTGGCATCCTGCTCACCTTATACAAGAAGGGGGACGTGTCGATCTGTCGATGGATACCTTGCATCCAAAATATCCCTTAATCCTCTTTGCTTCTGAAGGTTCTGCTGTACTCTCCCTCTTTTTCTTCTTTCGCTAAGAATTATGCTTTGTCATTGTTTTTCAGCAATGACGAAGGACCACTTTTGCTTATATCTTATGACACTATATGGACTATGTGTTTCGGTGTGCCTATAAACACTTATTCAATCATTCAATCCTGTGTAATCATACAATGAAAATCTTTATATGGCATATTTGGATATTTGAGCGTCCTGATTTTCCCTGTGTATGGTTGATGTGTGTGTGAGAGAGTGTGCGTCCTGATTTTCCCTGTGTATGGTTGATGTGTGTGTGAGAGAGTGTGTAGGTGAGTTTGCATACATGGTTGGGGGAGTGAGTGAGTGCTGCATGTGTATTGCAGTGGTGTGTGCAGGCATGCATACCTGTGGTGTTAGGCGCTTCCGTTGCTGTCTATTGTTGCTCGTAGCATGTATATTGTTTTATGTGGAGTGATGTTTGTCTGTCTGTATGTCTGTATGTCCTCATTTGCATATGTTGATTTTCAAGGGTTTGTATGCTGCACTTTTCAGCCATATTGGTCACAGCACTTGGAAAGGTTAGATGGGGCTTGCTTCTACAGTCAGTAAGTGTCTACTTATTTTGCTATCTTTTCTTTATATGGTATTAGATAGTACTTGATAGATGCTTATTATAGGTTTAAGATAATTAAGTCAATAAATGAAGTTTAATGAGATTATTTGTGGGTTATTAAGGTACATTAAGAACAATGGGTTTGATCTGCTGTTGTCTATTACTGTAATATTTTACATGTCTTGTCAGTTTTCTAGTGTATTTGTAATACTTAGTTATGTGTCATTTCATGTAACATTTTACTTAGTCTTGTGTTTGTCTATTTTGTAGCAAAAGTGTACGAATGTTTCTACGTTCCTGCGAGAATAAATGGTGTCAGAAGTTAAACGGTGTTTGGCTTTTTTGTCTGCCATTACATATAATGTGCCATTATGTATGCAAGTAGGTTTCCAGCATACTGGCATATGTGTGATGGGAGAAATTACCATAAAAGCATTATGAAAATAAAAGTATTTGAATATGTCGAATTGAATAAACTTTCATAAATCATCTGCAATCCTTTCCAATTTCCCGAAAAAAATAAAACCATTTCATTTGCTTGAAGGGACTATCATACTTTCTATTTTCATTTGGCTAAAAAGTTGCTTTTTAACTAAAAATGGTGAATGGTGCACTCACATATGCATGGGAGATGAACAAATTTGTTCCAAGAATAAAATAAGCTCGCTGGACCAGAAATACCACTCACAGGCTAAACCAATTGGCGGTCAGAATGATGGTCTAGATTCGAGGATCATCTTGGCGTGTCACATGACCATAGTGGACCATCAATCCTGATCAACCTGGTAATGCATTTAAACTAATTACGTATCCTCATTACAACTTGTCACCATAGATTATCGGCATATGAGTCACATTACTTTTAAAGGTAGAACCCTACTCGATACCAGGGTCATTTTTAAAACTTGAATATCTGAAAACCCGAGTTTAAAGAAGGCACTGATACTTTTGGCATGGTTACATCTCATAGTTACGAATAATGGTAAATTATCAATAAGTGGCTATTTTGAGGTGCTGTGGCACTCTTAAAGAACAAACTATCTGGATGTGTTCTGTTTTTTGAAAAAAAAATCTCAATATTTCACCCTTTACTTGAAAATGAGAGTCTGCCATTTGATCATTCATGTCTTTGGTAAGGTTGAAGGTCCTACCTCAACAGGGGGATCTGCATGAGTATTTTAGAAACATTTTTGAGTGTTCCCATAAGCCTCATAGTTACTAACCGCACGTGGTTTACATAGTAAATGCTGATTTTCATGTCCTGTCAGAATTCAAGGTACCTGTGACATGACTTTGGAATATCTGTCATATTCTAAGATACTGGCTTCTAATACTGTTTCCATATTTACTTTCAGCCACAAAAAATAAGATAAAAAATCTTGGTCAAAATGATCTAGCTCGAAGATATCTGCATGGTCAAAGCAGGACAGCCATGTCGTTAGGGCCCATTTATGTTTTCTAATGCGCACAGTGAATTGAAAGTCGCTTGGACGAGATTCGTGGCCAGTGATCACTACTCGTTTTGATATCTATAGGTAAGGGCCATACAAGGAGAGACAACAGCGCTACGACGTAGCTTTCTACCTTAAAACAATTACACGACAACGGCTGAATAGACAACAACAACAATAGAATAGGCGATTCTAGGGTAGCCTTCAGCGGTGCTAATGTTGCCACCCCCATGTGGCATGGTTTGTAATCTAATCCAACAACTTCCTACCAATCAGATCTAACCACATGAGGTTTTAGGCATCAATATGCGAAACCAGAAGTGACGCACGGCAGCAAGATAAGTGCACCTTGTGCACCATAAGAGGTTGGGGCAATCTGAGTCTCTCTCATGGTAATGTTCTGTTCTTTAAATAGAATACATAATTGATATCCAGCAAAAATGGAATCCAATCCATACTAATTTGATAATCCCATTGTACGGTGGTAATACGATCCTGGGTGATGCTGGCACCATGTTAATACTGTGTTCATTGAATAGCGAATACATTTGATATCCAGCAAAGGTTTATCATTTTCTTTATCTATTTTCTATTCAATAATTTGTCAGCTCTGACCATCACATGTGCAGGAGGTACGTATATTATCTGTGGCATTACATACTATTTAGTTTTGAGTATAACACCATATGTGGTGAAAGCACTGTGAAACATAATAATGTATAATAGGACGTTGTTACTGCAATATAAAACGGTGTGTGGGAGGTATATATACTATTAACTTTTTTTTTTTATAAATTCTATTCTCCAGAGACATGTCATTTTTTCTTGTACATATAATAATCTTCTTATTAGAACAGTTTCACATCCAAAAACAGGTCATATCTCAGTCCCAGACTGAGTTTTAGTGTACATACCGTAGTTCATTTATAATTGGAGACCATTTGCTATTTGCCTGTTACCTGGCCGTTATACAGTTCTGTGTTTATACAGTTTTTAGAATTCCTTTTAGGAAAAGCAGGTTGTATTGTATCTGTCTCCATTTAAACTTGTACATTTCGTGTTTGAGTGTAATGAAAATGTAATTCACATGTATTGTGTTCTTAGTATTTCCATTCAATATGGAGGCTTCATCCGAATGTATATCATCCATTATGTTTGAGCCAAGTTATCAATAAGTCCCAAATCTGCCTTATATGATTACATTCATATAGTAAATGTGTTCTTGTTTCTATTAACTTAACTGATTGCGAGATACTTGGTTGATATATCTTTCTTTTTGTACAGCATAATAGAGCTTCCTTTACAGTATTATATAGCTACTTATAAACACACTTTTTCTAGCCTACCCAATGTGTTTCCCAAATTAATACTCCTCCCTTTCAAAGAGGCTTTGTATTTCCTATTTCATAACATGCCCTCCTTTCCATCTTCACTTGAAGTATATGAGGTTTTTATTATCATCTCTTCATTCCCAAAAATACAACCTTTTCTTTCGTTTTTGAATAATGTTGTTCCCCATGAAGTCATTTTCCAATTCTCCAAGGATGCTTCTCCTTATCGTATCTAGTCCTCTACTTTGGCATAATGTAACGCGATATTACAGAGTAAGTGCATCTATGTATGTTCCATGTTATCTGGGAGAGGCAAACAGAAACTGCATACACCATTTGATGCCCATTTTACATAGTTTGTCATTAGTGTGGAATCATCTATGCAAGGTCCAGAACTGGATGCATTAGCAATTTATCTGTTATGAAGAATAAAAGATCTTGATAAACTTATATTGTCTAGTGTATATCTATTTTCTTTATCCATCTTTCTCGTTTCAGAAATTGTCTAGTTTGATCTTGCTGTATAGCATTTAGCAGCCCTACTTGTCTAGAGAAAGTAAGGTATTTGATAAATAATTCTCTGTGTATTTACCACCTTATAAACATACTTCTCTCTATTCCATACGAGGTTTGACGTTCAGTTTGAAACTAGTATGTTCAATACAGTTCATTCTCATATCATTCTTGTCTTTTGGAGGCATCATGATGAACATTTTGTTTAAAAGGTTTTCAAACCACATTATACCTTTTCTGTGCCATTTCTTCCTGATGTTAAGATGAAAATGGCTACTATAATACATTGAAGTGTAGTCTTCCATCGAGTTTCCAGGCCATCGTGACAATTCATCCGTACAAGATTACCATTTACTTCTTTAAGTCCCTCAATGCAGCCCGCAAGGGTCCCACCTTATTGTGTGCAATAGGAGTTGGCACCTCTGGGGGAACCATAAGTTGGTGTGGCACCCTGCTCGCCTTATAAAAGAAGGGGGATGTTTGGATATGTCTATGGATACCCTGCATCCAAAATATCCCTTGGTCCTCTTTGGATCTGACGTTTCTACTCTTACTTTCCCTCTTTTTCTTCTTTCGCCTAGAATAAGTATTCTTCAACAATGGAAAAGGACCACATTTTGATAATACCTTATGGAACTAAATGAGTTGTGTGTCGATGTGCCTTTAAACACTTATTCATTCATTCATTCAATGTAGTCAGGGCCGCATTAAAACACTTCTTGGATATCAATATCCTTTGGGTGTATGTGTACCCTTTATTGATCAAGAAAATGTTATTCACGGTACCGGTAAAGCATTGCAAATTAGAAACTGTAGTCCAATTCTGGTCAGCTCAAGCGGCGTAGTTAAAGAACACTTGTATCAGAAACACCAAGACCTCAGGTTTAGACAACCAGTGTTAGAAAGGGCATAAGTGTGCTAAATTAGGAGATGTGTTATTTTGAGTGCGTCACCAGCGTCGCAGCCTTAATTGTAATGTTTGATTGATATTAATATCAGTGTTTGAATACAAATTTTCAGTGTTTTACAATATACCTATTATCTAAAAAGAATTCATCCACTCAAAGCCATACTTCCCTTGTCGCAAAATGCACCTGTCCATGGAGGCCCTAGCTTTACCCACCTTAGTACTTCATTGGTTATACATGTACATATACCAAAAATCTTTCAGAACCATTCTAAGATATCCATGCGTTTTATTAGACAATGTGCCTCTTTGTCGATGAAATATGATACCTTTATTAATGTATCAACTGCTGTGATACCTCTTACACATGCAAACTCTCTGACCCAATAATACAAGATTCCATAATGCACTGTTCATTAAATAGAGTACTAGTACATAATCCACATTCAGCAAAGATGAAATACAATCCATACCAAGTTCATAATCCGATTGTCAAAACTGGGTCAGTGTTTAACTTAATACATTGTATCATGTTCGTGCTTCAACCGGTAAATATCTAAGATGAACTTGTAACCTTGCATTAGTGACCAAGGAGAGAAGCGTCTCCTAATTGATATATGTGAGGTGATATGAGGTCCTGGTGAAAACTGACGCCAGGATTCACTTATCATATCTGGTTTCATGCTCTATCCGGTGGATTGTTGACCATTACTTAGTATGACCGTCATGATTTCTTGCAAAAACGATCGAGTAATAAGGAACATATAAACTGATATAACCCTATTTGAAACGTCCTCCCTTTTGATATAAAATATATCTATATCTATAAATATATATATACTGATGCAAATGCAAATATATATATATATATATATATATATATATATATATATATATATATATATATATATATATATATATATATATATATATATATATATATATATATATATATATATATATATATATATATATATATATATATATATATATATATATATATATATATATATATATATATATATATATATATATATATTTGCATCATTCGCCCCCCCCCCCCCCTGAAAAATTCAGCAAATGAAAATCAAGACCGCAGGTCTGTCAGTTCCCGGTTGTACAATCACCCACGCAGTGACCTGTTACACATTGCTACTATTACGGTATCCCTGGCAGGAGTTACTGGGGAGAGAGCGGCACATCTACCTGATTTTTAATCACATTATAATTACGTTATTAGATGGGTTACCGGTAAGGGAAAGTGAATTAGAATTGATAATGATAAGCCATGGGGCACGAGTTGGTGTCGGCTCTCGTCTCTGCTATTGGTAAGTGGAATCAACAGCCAGCCAACTGTCAGAAAAATCAGCAAAAATCAGAAAAGGTCTTAGATCAAACGCAGTGAAACTTGTTAAGCAAGAAAATTATTAGAAAGGAAGTTTTAAAATTATTTTCAAATTATGCAAAGAACACCAAATTGTGTTTTTAATAAGAACGTTTTACACAATAGAATTAATATGCGCCAACTGCTCTGCAAAATGCAGATTTTATACTAAGATGTATGCCTCTACTGTAGAAATGCTGTAGATTCAGAAATCATGCATTGATAGACTGCCCACAGACTGCTCAACTGTGGAGAGTAATTGAAATTTGGCTACGAGCAAACATCAATAATACCGCAAAAAACTCGGAAAAAGAAAATATATTTGCTTTTCAAGAAAATAACGAAATATCCTTTATTATAAATATGCTTATTATTAACACCGAAACAGTTATATATATGAAAAGACCTGAAGAAAAAAAATTAAGAATGCATGATGTTCTAGAATTGACATACAATGAAATGATTGCAGATGAATATGAATGCGAGATCCATCAAAAATGGAACTATTTAATAAAAGATGGGAAAAATGTGAAGGCTCGCTATGTAATACATTTGACTGAAATGTGAGATGAAGTGAAGTGTTTACATAGTGCAGTGATATATTACCAACAATATGTGTTGTAAAAAGAAGAATTTGCCAACGGTTTGCGTTCTTATTTGTGTATGTGTTTTTTTGTCTTTCTTTGTTAAAATAGGAAATACAAATCCTGTTACACATGACTTCGAAATTATGCCCTTCTAATGTATAAATTTTGGAAAACTTATGGACTTCCCGCCTCTTAAGAGGTAGGAATCGCGAAGATTACCCTCTGAAAAGACTGGCAGGAAACAAGTAAAAAAAGGAAAAATGCTATGCATATTTCGCGTTCAGCAAAATATGCATAGATTATGCATAAAAAACAAGAGAGAAAGAAGAAGTTCTGTGGTTCCTATGAGAACATTATGCAAAACCTATCTCTATCTTCTGTCTTGTCAGAACTCGACCTATTTCCTTCTTGTTTTTCTTTGCATTTTCTTCGATATCTTTCCCACATTTTTAGGGAAACTTATGCATAGGTCATGCATGATACGTTGGACATACATTTCATTTATCAAAAAAACTTTGCATAACTTTTGAGAAAAGTATACATATTCTTCTATTATTCACAACACATAGTCTTTTGATACGTGTATGCTACCCTTGGGGTTAATCGGCTCCGCTTGGTTACACCTCGGGTATATAATATTGGGGTCTAACTGTTACAAAGAACTATTGATACATCCTCCAAAGAAACAACTAGGCTATCAGAACAGATTCGCGATAATGTTGGATAAATTTTGGGGTGTCGTGAAATACACACACACACCAATAACCATAACGGCAGTTCCATTTAAATATGTGTTGGGGGGGGGGGGAGGAACGGAAGATTCTTTAGGGGGAGGGAGGGGTCGAATTCTGAATTATTTCACCCCATGAGCTTACATATGATTTCTGGCAGGAGGGGGGGGGGGGGGGTCCGTTTCTAACCCCCCCCCCCCCCATACTTTCCTAACACATTCTGGACGTACACATGGTTTGATAAATATGAAAATATCTTTTCAAAGAAATCAATAATTTGAGAAATATTAGTTTGGTAGTTTCTGCCTTTTTGGCCTAGCAATCTCACTTAATAAACATCTACATGATGAGCTTTCTTTAAGGTTTCAAGTCAACGTGGGTGTGTTTACCTTAAATGTGAATCTGCCCACCTTGCTTACACGGAGTGTTTAGAGTAAATACGTATGAATAAATTATAGATATAAATTGCTCATAAAAAATATTTTGCGAAAGTAGTGCAAGCAAACAACGATTGATATGAGTTTATTGAGAAAATCATTTCCATCTATTGAATTACTGTATTTAAGGGAAGAGGTTCCCTAAAAAATTGGTTTATAAATGAATCACTTACTGCGCAGTACATTATCTGGCACTTTCATTTACTCATCAAACGTACAAACCGTGCATGCATCCTTTCCATTACGTTTTGCGCCGGGGGCCAAGGTTGTTTATTTATAATTATACATATGTAATTTCTTTTATCATCCCTTATCTGTCCTACTAATGTATATCTATATAGTAATTGATAATGAAAACGCCGTAGAACGGAGAGGAAAACCACTATTTTTGGTCATATGTATCTCATTCCCTGAGTCTGATGTAAATACGGGCCTGCCCTGACGTCAGTGCGGTCTAAAGCCCCCAAAAAGTGTGTGTGTGATTGGACTTACAACGTACTGACGCTTCATTGACGCCTCAGTGGCAACATGGTAAAGACATATCGCATCGTGGTGGCAAATCCGTCGAAACCACTAACAACTCCATGGCAAAGCAGTGGCAAACGGTTGCAATGTATTGACGTCAAGTGGCAACACAGTTTCAACACGATGGCAATGTGGCAATGTAGTAACAACACGGATGTAAAATTTTAAAGATTGTACATGTAATTTTAATTTTTTTCAGGTATTTTATCACTAAACTATAAAACAATATATGTCTTTATGTATCACTTAGGGTAAAATAGGGTAAAATGCATAAGAAAAATATGAAATATTATTTTCACTCATATGCCCTTATCACTAAGCAAATGACATACCTTTAGCAGAAATAATTCACCTTCCGTTACAGAAAATAAGATGACTTCCATCGCATAACTAATGTATCCTTGTAAACTTGCATAATGTATCGCGCTAGAATGAATTTAAGGGTCTAAAGTTTGAGGAAGTTCATAATTTTGGTCAATCATTTGTTTTAATCTTAAAGTGAAACAATCTTGGTCTATCTCTCAGTTGCGAGTCGATCTGCATGGATCTTTCACACTAGCTGATATTGTGCTGGCTACCTGGTTCAACCGATGGTTTGGGGGAAATTGCCACCATATTGCCCTAATCGTCAATGGTCGCCAGTACGATGTCAGTACATTGCCTTCCATCGCCAATGGTTGCCAAACCACAGAGACGCTTGGCGACTTTTTTAAACTGTTTAAAAAAATCGCCAAATCGCCAAGCGTTGCTGTAGTCACCAGCATCGTGAATGAGTTGCCAGTGAGTCTCCAACTGTTGTGACAGTGTTGCCAGAGATCGCCAATACATCTCCACCAGGTTGTCAATGATTTACGTTCGCAACCTTGTGACAAAATAGTGGCGACCTTTGGCATCTCAGTCGCAACAGTTACCGATTTGGTGGAGACCATTGGGGGTGTTCGTGACATAAATTACATTATTTTTTAAGAGATCTGTGAAAAAAAGATTTCTAAGTGTCATAACTCACTTATTATTTTCTTGAATAACCATGTATCGTACTTTTACGCTATTACGCGTAGCCAATAAACATACACATAAGACCTTTAGTCAAAAATGTTTGTTTTCTCAAAATATATACAACACTTTCAAAAAGCAGATATCGACTCGCAACAGAGAGATAGACCAAAAATGTTTCCCTTTTAGATGCAAACAAATGATTGAGCAAAGTTATGAACTTCCTCAAACTTAGACCCATATATTTCATTCTAGCACTATACATTATGCAAATTTACAAGAATACATTACTTATGCACTGGATGTCATCGTGTTTTCTGAAACTGAAAGTGAATTTTTCCTGGGTAAAGCTATGTATGTATGACTTTGTATGCATTTTATGGATCATAGTATCAACTCTAAGAATACATTACATACCATATGCAAATTATAACAAACACACACAAGGACAATTACATACTTAGAAAGTTAATATAGAGATATATATGGCATATAGCTACACAATCTGATGTGTGTATCCTATACTCATTTAGTCATTATCTAAGCAGTTTTGTAATCAATTAAGCCATTCCGGATAATATCAAATTTACTGAATTGACCAACCCTTTTAGTCTCACATGGTTAGTTTTCAGTAAACTGGCTCTAGAAAGTAGTTTAACCTCAATTTCATAATTATACATATGTTGGGGATATAGGTCGGCTAGCTGCAGCCAGATAATATACCTTGAGGACAAACATATGCTACTTAAACGAAGAAGACTTCGATGGCACCTTGTTTGATTGCACCTGCATACGTCATCAAGCTGCCATGCTTTCTCCAAAACTCGTTAATCTATGATTTTTTATTATACAATTTTCCTCTATCTAATTTTAATGGCTATGTTAGTAAGGTGGGTCCCTATTTTCAGTACCTCATTGCGTCATCCACCATAAAACATCTGAATATATTTGTTTTTCACTTATTTCAATTTGAATCTACTTCAAATACAAACTAGTAATCATTGTTGCTTTTGTGAGATACTAGTCATGAAATGCTTTAAGAAGTGCCAAGCTTAAACTGGAGATGCAACTACATCGCCACATTGCCATCGTGTTGTAACTGCGTCTCCACTTGACGTCAATACATTGCGACCGTTTGTCATTGCTTTGCAATGGAGTTGTCACAACAGTTGGAGACTTATTCGCAACTCACTCATGATGCTGGCGACCAAGGCAACGCTTGGCAACCTTTTTAAAAAGTTTGAAAAATTTGCGAAGCGTTGACAACTATTGACGATGATGGCAACGTACTGGCGATTAATGGCGACGGAGGGCAATGTGGTGGTAATCCCCTTCAACCATCGCTTGCCACCACGTTGCCAGCATCATCTCGGCTAGTGTGAATGGGGCTTAAGGCGCCGCCACTGACTGCACGCTGTCTCTCAACCCTGCCAGTCTTCTAATTCCGGCCTAGGCATGTGAGAAAGCTGCTATTTTTTAGAGGATAGGCGGTGGTTTTCGCCGGGTACTCCAGTTTCTTCCACTACTTGCAACTGGCTAGTCACGAACTAGCATAATTGGCATAAATGTGACGAAAAACAAAGTTCCAAATTCTGATGTAAATACGTTGCTATTTTTCCTCATTTTCGACAAAATGTCATTTCCCGACTCACACTACTGCCAGGGATCAATCAAAGGGCGCGGGGCAAGTGCGAAATATACCAGTGACTAGAGATTGGGTGGTGGTTTTGCTTTGTACTCACATTTCCTCCACCACTTACAATTAACTGGCTAGTCAAGGATTATTCTACGGCAGGGAAAGTTAACTATAATCGGAATTCCAGCAGGAACGCCTTTTCAAGGGATTTTATATATATATATATATATACTTCTATATATATATATATATATATATATATATATATATATATATATATATATATATATATACATATATATATATATATATATTATATATATATATATATATGTATATATATATATATATATATATATATATATATATATATATATATATATATATATATATATATATATATATATATATATATATATATATATATATATATATATATATATATATATAATATATATATATATATATATATATATATATATATATATATATATATATATATATATATGTGTATATATATGTGTATATATATATATATATATATATATATATATATATATATATATATATATATATATATATATATATATATATATACATGCCACATGGGAACTAAAACAGCACAAACACAACCGATTTATTCATAATGTTGCCCATATTTATTCTGCAAACTCTGGATGACAGACATCAATGGTTGGCACAAAAACAATCAAATGCGTAAAAGAAAATTGGATTAAAGTAATCGAAATCAGGCAATGCCTAAGGTGATACTTTTCATGAATTTCCATTTACCTACTGTCAGATATGTTTTCATTACAGGTCATACGTACGTTGTCGCTTTTTTACGTAACAACCATCAAGCTACTATCAGTTTTTTTGTAACCATTTTGAAGAAAATATACTATGCATGTAATATAGCACAGACTCGGAGGTAGTTGTGACTTTTCCAAAAGTGATGACTTAAATGAGTTAAATATCTGAGATGTTCAATTACCCTAGAGCTCATTATGATAACTCTTTGTAACTTTGTTTATCTAAAAGGGAAACGAACTAGTCGACACAATACTATTGACGAATCCAATACAAAATTGATAATTGCATCGGATTGCTTGAACTTATACTTTTTCCTTATAATGGTGACTAACTAACTAAATAACACTGAACTAGTTGACAAAATACTAATGACGAATCAAATAGAAAGTTGATAATTGTTTCATGTTGCTTCAACTTTGGACATTTTCTTTATAAGGATGACTAACTGTGAAACTAGTACGTATAATTAATTTATAGAATCACGCTCTTCGGAACTCAACATAGGTCAATTTTATGATTCTTTTGCTGGAACACCAAAGTAATACAGTCTGGAGAGAGAGAGAGAGAGAGAGAGAGAGAGAGAGAGAGAGAGAGAGAGACTTTAAATGTTTTCTAAATGCAATAGTTTATTACGAACTAAATATAGTATTTTCATGAACACAACAGCAGTTTTACATGTTAACACACTTTTTTCTGTAATTTGATGAATATAAATTCCGAAATGTTTGTTGCTCACCGTATCAATTCCTTCATGAAATCTAAGGATTACCTCAATTTGCTAAGCAATATCATGCATACCCCATGAGATCAAATGCTTTGATGATATCAATAAATCCTATTTCGTTCCGAACAAATCCCTACATGATCGTAAAACAGTGGATGATAGCAAACATAGTTTGTTTTGTCTTAATCCTGTTCATCCAGGATGATACCTTATCTGTATTTGATTCTGGAACTAATGGATGTGTATTTCAGATTGAAAGGTATGACGAGTTATTTCATCCATTAGAATACATAACCACCCATGGAGCAAAAATACAAGATACATTTGTGACCGGATTAAAACGTATATGTTTTATCCTTTGAAATACATAAACACCCATTGAGGAAAAATGCAAGATACATTTGTGACCAGATTATAACTTATATGTTACAATAAAATGATGCATTCATTACCCTACTGTTGAAAACATACGT
>OZ012696.1:33945620-34008120 GCA_963942565.1 Maea johnstoni
ATATATGTGTGTGTGTGTGTATATGTATATATACATATACATGTATCCCTCCAGTGGTAAGTGTAATAACCACACGCAGCACTGTGAAGACGCACGAGTGGACCCACGTGGAGAGACGATGCTCCTTCAGGTAGCAAGAAGCTCATTTATTCTGCACGGCGATAGCGCCACTCAATAATGACTAGGCCAACAGGGACGTCCCTCGGGTGCTTTCGGATGGGAAATTTGCAGGGCATCAAAATCGAAATGCATAACCGATGCCACAGAGAGACAGTAGGAGCGCGAAGCGTTACACGGAGGGGGCAATTGAATGCTTATAAAGCGTGGCGTGAATGGCGTCAAGGCAAGCTTCTCTAACACCTTATATAGTCATCCATCACGCGTGTCGTCCTGGCCACATCACGTCAAGAGGGGCTTAATCATCAACTATCCGCGTCGGTGCTTACTGGCCACATCATATAGAGATAGGATAACTCATCAACGATCTGCGTTGATGCTAATACTGGCCACATCGTATAGGGATGTGATAAAACATCAATGGGAATAACGAATATTGTGCGTACTATGATTATACCTTTTTTTCTCTTATTTGCTAAAATTATCTCTTTTTTTACTGGAGACACGACTCTCTACTATTAACTGCTTTACCACAAAATCGTGCTGTAGATGCGTTTTAAGTTTTCCGAAATAGTGCCCAAAAAGGCCAAGGTACTTGCATTTCAGGAAGATCTTCACAGCAGAATTCAGGCTTTGGATTTGAAGTTACCTTTGAAGGAGATGATCGTGTTTGTTTATTAAAGGCCATTCTCTCAAATAAAGCGCCCTCTATCGGCGGAGAATGGGTCGCTAGGTTTAGAGTAGTATCCATTACCACAGTTCCTTAGCGGGGTATGTTGATTCATATAAAGCGACCTCCAGCGGCGGAGAATGGAAACTCATATAATATCAAAGACAACTCGAGTGGGTCTCCATTGAGTATGTATACAGAACTAATCCTGAAGTGTACATGTAATCAACTCAGGGTAGATCAGTGTGCACCAGGAAAAGGCCATGTAACACAGAGTTATAGCATGTATATACATCAAGTAGCGCTACCGATTGCGCCGCAAAAAGCCTTCCATTGGCTGGAGGAACTACCGCAAGACCTCGCATGACTAAACAGAGGCTTAAGTGATTTACACTAGAAATAAGACGTTCCCGCATCTTGGGTGGAAATGCAGATAAGCGCTGAAATGTGGGCAATAAAATCTCTACTTGAGCTTAATATAAATGCGATGGCAGTGATTTCTTTGTGCATTACTTTATTGCCGGGCTATTTAACCCTTTATGGGAGCGGTGGAGTGGATGATGAAAGGGAGCGGGAGGGATCTGGATGCACAGTGTATTAATTGGAGTATACCAATGGCTTGATTGGTTGGCAACAGCTTGTTTTTACAGCGCAGTGCTTAATTTACGTGACAGTGCAATTATGCGAGAGATTCCTTATATTAAACAACTGCTTTACCAACGCGGGGTAGACTCCATATCAACATTTGTGATATTAAACTCGAAGCCAATACCTTAGAAACCTTTTGTTGTGAAGAAAATTTGGGTACACAGTTTTATGGTAACGATACATTATAAATGCTACTCTGATATGTGAACACCTTCCAATGTGAACACTTTTTTCCCGGTCCCAATTATTTCACTTCGAAAATATTCAACCGTTACCATGTTTCACAGATTTCTGAACTACTAGTTACAGCCAATAAACATACTACATGTACAACTGCTGGTACAACTAGCACTAGTAGTAGTAGTAGTAGTAGTAGTTGTAGTAGAAGCAGTAGTAGTAGTAGTAGTAGTACTACTACTACTACTACTACTACTACTACTACTACTACTACTACTACTACTACTACTACTACTACTGCTACTACTACTACTACATGTACATGTACTTTCGTCACAAACATATCATTCTAAGATGAATATCAAACATGTAACAATCACAAAGTTAAATTGAGAGAAAACAAAGATTACACAGGAAAATACTGTTGATATAATACATTATAGTACCCGGTAAAAACCAAATACTAAACCCAAGTCACTGGTAACTTTCTAAACGAATTGAATGCATCACACCGCTCGGCTAAGAGGTTGCAGACTTAACGGATATATCTTAACCACTAAATTTTGACTCGATAGAAAACACAGACGGTGGTAACTTATAGGGTACCTTGGGAATGCAAATTTCACCCACACATTTCTGACTTGATAGAAAAAGCGGAGATAATTGGAGTGCCCGGGGAATACATTACACCACTCAGCCATGGAGGTAGCCCTATGGGAATACGCGGAAAGGTTCCAGCTCAGTCAACAGATATATTTTACCCAAAATTTCCTGACCCAATAGGAAACAAGCGCGGAGATAATTGGAGTACCAGGGGAATACATTACACTGCTCAGCCTTGGAGGAAGCCCTAAGTTAATAAACGGAAAATTTCCAACCGCTTAGTCCTGACTCGATAGAATACAAAGACGGAGATAGTTGGAGTACCTGGGGAATGCATTTCACCGCTCAGCCATGGAGGTAGCCCTATGGGAATAGACGAATAGGTTCCAGCAGCTGTCTCAAGTGCTACAACGTCTCACCACTGCTATCTCTCATTATGGGTCAGTAGGCTCTCCGGAGAGAGCTTAGCACGTGGTCTGTGCCTGTCACGTACCTAAAGATATTTCCTTTATTTATTTACGACGCCAGGGTGACATCTGTCCAGGGGGTCATTGGTGATCGGAAATTAACACCGGAATACGTCATCGGCCTGAATTCCATAATGATTTAACCCATTGACACCCAAGTGATACAATTGCATGCAGAATGGAACGTTTGGTATCGTTATCATTCTCGTAACCATTACACGTTACACTGTACATGTATGTTAAGGAAAGTCTCCCCTCGAGTTTTAATATGCTTATTTTGCGTTATTATGTCAAATTTGCCATACGATCTGTTATTTTAACCCATTAATGCTCACAGTGCCTAAAGGCCGCTTGACAATATCGATGAAATTTTGCAGGCAAAGGCATTGATTAGAAAATATAACATGCAGAAATATTCCAGTATTCCTTCAAATGTTTTATAAAATCATTTTCAATTCCAAAGTTATGGTCCAAAGTATCATAGATCCAGACGTCAATTTCTAGGAGAACTTGTTAATGGGTTAACTTAACATTTGCCATCCCACTGCACCATTCTGAAATATCCGCTAATTAGGCATGGTCTAATAATAATCAAAACATACTAACTATGCCCTGATAGTTAAGTAGTATTTTGAGAAATATTTGAATAAAAATCGTTGATTCTGCATCTTCGCTTCGTGCAGTTTTCATATCATACCCAGCAAGTATTTATTTTGAAAGTTGTTAGATCGTGTTTTGCACTTCAGCCGTAAATGGATTAAGACACCAACAGTTTAAGCCACGCCCCTTGATGATTGAATGATTGATAGGGGACGGTCGTGATCGATTGGTTGATTTTATTAAACAAGCCTGGCACATTTGTACTCATATGTGGTTACCCAGTTAGAGCTATCCAATGAATACCAACAAGACAGGGGCTAGATCGTTGTCAAAAATATTTGCGTCCTTGTCCTTCGGACGAAATTAGCCTCAGTATCGGAAGGGTGAAGACCCTCTGCATAGCTCGAAAATGGACCGTTTGAGAATTGTGCCCGATTTAAGGTTCATTTTAATATGTCATTAAATAAATGGTGGACAAAAAATGTTCTAAGATCGATCGCCAAACATGGACAACTTGGTGCCGGATTTTTGCCAATCATCACCATTACAATTTAGCATCGGACATACATAGGGAAAGTTACAATTTGTACTCATAAGGGTGAGATCTTTTTTTTCATATGAAAATGGCGCCACCGAGGCGTGTGCTTATTGCGAATAAACCAAAACCACTCCCAGCTCCCAGGAATAAGTGGTGTCACGTACCTAAAGATATTTCCTTTATTTATTTACGACGCCAGGGTGACATCTGTCCAGGGGGTCATTGGTGATCGGAAATTAACACCGGAATACGTCATCGGCCTGAATTCCATAATGATTTAACGCATTGACACCCAAGTGATACAATTGCATGCAGAATGGAACGTTTGGTATCGTTATCATTCTCGTAACCATTACACGTTACACTGTACATGTATGTTAAGGAAAGTCTCCCCTCGAGTTTTAATATGCTTATTTTTTGTTATTATGTCAAATTTGCCATACGATTTGTTATTTTAACCCACTAATGCTCACAGTGCTTCAAGGCCGCCTGCCAATATCGATGAAATTTGGCAAGGCAAAGGCATTGATTAGAAAATATAACATGCAGAAATGTTAATCAGAACATGACCAATAGTATTCCTTCAAATGTTTTATGAAATCATTTTCAATTCCAAAGTTATGGTCAAAACTATCATAGATCCAGACGTCAATTTCTTGGGGAACTTGTTAATGGGTTAACTTAACATTTGCCATCCCACTGCACCATTCTGAAATATCCGCAAATCAGGCATGGTCTAATAATAATCAAAACATACTAACTATGCCCTGATAGTTAAGTAGTATTTTGAGAAATATTTGAATAAAAATCGTTGATTCTGCAACTTCGCTTCGTGCAGTTTTCATATCATACCCAGCAAGTATTTATTTTCAAAGTTGTTAGATCGTGTTTTGCACTTCAGCCGTAAATGGATTAAGACACCAACAATTTAAGCCACGCCCCTTGATGATTGAATGATTGATAGGGGACGGTCGTGATCGATTGGTTGATTTTATTAATTAACGGATGTTTTATTAAATATATTACAAAGTAAGGTCCGCAGTAAGGTCTATGTGAAATATAAAGCCCAACTGAAAACAACTAGAACCTGACAAGTCCACAGCATTTTCACTAATAACCTACTGAATCACAATATTTAAACAACGTTAAGATGATTCGCTTTCCAAATGATAATAGAAGACAAAGGATTAACGCCATTTTTGTATTGTGAACTATGAAATATACTTTTCGTAGGAACGTTTTGCTTTTTTGCTGATCTAGCCATAGTTGTAGTTTCTTAGTGTTAGGGTAAGGATTCTTAATGAATTCATATCTAATTTTTATTATTTATTTAAGTTACTACCCTGGGTATTGTATCTTATATGCTCGTCATAAGTCAATGAATACATATCATATTACATTGATACACATGACAGGTACATCTGTTGATATTTTCCAATATCATGCGGCTAATAGTTTATACTAAGTCTACATGTACTTACGTATGTCCGACATTGACACTTTTGCTTTGTACCGTATATGTTGTGCCGAAAGATGCTGTGTATTATATTATGGTTAATAAACATACACATACAAATACTAAGTTGCAAGTGTGCAATAATGATGATGCCTCTCTTACCCTGGTAATCATTATCCGACTAGTATAACCGACACGTTTCTAACGTGCCGAAAGTAGTTTTGAACTAAGAATCCTGTGCAGAGACACATGTAAGACACAGCGGGGGTGATGTTGTAAACCGATCAGTCCTGGAGGTAGCCCCGCTGTCCTTATCACAGAGACTATTTTCGAGTTAATAAAAGTTAGATTTTTATTCGAAACAAGATAGCCCTTGTATACAGGTTAGATGTCAGTGTCCAATGCGCTAAACCGCTCAGTAAGGGGCAAATGTCAAATACCCTTTAGAAGAATATAAAAGGTAGCTAATGTATAATTGGCGAACCTTGTGCAAAAGTAAGACACCGTGGTGTACACTGATCTCCTTCGCTTAGCCAAAAGGTTACATGGCAAATAAGCTTTTCGCAGATTTCTTTCATTGGCATTTAATTCACAATAGATGGATCCTATGCTTATGCAATGTTTGCAATGCGTCAGACCGCTGGGCGAAAGGGGCAGCCGCGCTAGGCCCATTTTAGATGTCACTTATAACTACCTTTGTAATTGTAACAATAAATAGTATTGTTAGCATTCAATGTATAAATCTAGCGGGACCCATGCTGAATAGTTAAGGAATGTTCAAGTATCAATCTTTCCAATGCCACGCCCGCACACAAGTATACGTTTGTTGTAACATAACCTTGGGAATCATCCACACACATATGCGTGAGAGATAACCATATTCATTTAAAGAAGAGCCTGGCTCAACAATCGTTATGTTGCTGGTGGCTAATTTGGTCGATACAAAATGATGCAAAAAACCTGAAAATGACTGAAACCCTGGCACATTGGTACTCTTCACCTGAGAGTACTCAGTG
This sequence comes from Maea johnstoni, assembly GCA_963942565.1. NCBI lineage: Eukaryota > Metazoa > Annelida > Polychaeta > Spionida > Magelonidae > Maea > Maea johnstoni. Next base: position 33,951,913 of record OZ012696.1, read on the forward strand.
AGAGCTATCCAATGAATACCAACATGACAGGGTTTAGATCGTTTTGAAAAATATTTGCGTTCTTGTCCTTTGGACGAGAATACCCTTAGCATTGGAAGGGTTAAGACCCTCTCCATGTACAAAGCTCAAAAATAGACAATTGACTGTTAGATAGTTGTGCTCAATTAAAGGTTCATTTTGATATGGCATTAAACTATGGTGGACAAAAAATGTTCTAAGATCGATCACCAAACATTTGCAACCTGGTACTGGATCTTTGCCAATCATCACCATTACAATTTTGCATCAGACGAACATAGGGAAAGTTAGTACAATCTCAGGACTCATAAGGGTTAAATATTTTTGTTCCTATAAAACTGGCGCCACCGAGGCGTGTGCTGATAGTGAATAAACCAAAGCCACTCCCAGCTCCCAGGAATAAGTGGTACTTGCAACATGATAATCGTTATTACAAGCAATAGCCAACAAGCAATGCGATGTTTGGAATAGACAAATTAATACCGGTAATGTAGTAGAAATCAATTAGGCAGAGTTTATCTTCCATCATAAAATGATTGCTCCAAATGGAATAATATTTAGCCGCTGCAGCTAAACGATTCGTCATAAATGAGCTGGTTAATTATTCACAGACATCTCTGACACGTGATGTTTTGTCACAGCAAACTAATGGCTTTTCTGTCCACAGCATTAATGTTCCACTAATTTAGTGGTTAGGGCACCACTTTACTGTGGTGGTTGCTTTTTATCCAAGTACCTACTACAGAAATATCGTTCGACTCATCATTTGATTAGATCTGTACGTAAACATTGAACCCCACTGGGGAAACAAATTTTCAATGAAAATGAAAGTGAAAAATGGTATCAAATGGATTGATGAAAGGGATGATATCAAATGTACTAAAGCAGATAAATCATCATGTAAATTACGATTGCTCGATTCTTGTCAGTTCTACTCTTTTTGAATAACATAAACACTTCACTTGTATGCATTATGCCCCGTTCCATTAGATGATTGCATTTCTACTGAATATATGGGTATGATGGCCATATCTGTTAGGATACCTTTGGAGTAGAAAATGGTATACTGGTAATTGTACATATGTATACGTTAGTTCGCAACACGTATCAGTGTGCAGGTTTTAAAGTAAAATGTTATACACGGGTGTCCACTTATCACTTTAAAATGAATCCAGGGTAGTTTTCGCATGGCTGTCGAAACATAATAGTGTGTGTATTTATTTATCCACTCATTGGAAAACTGCATATAACATGGTATCAATTTAGTTGGCACCTGGAAATAAGGAGATAGATAATATAATTCGTGATATAATTTGATAAGTGAAGGGTATACCCTTTCCAGTCTTTTAAAGAGTATTGAGATGTTTTAGCAAAGCAGTACACAGTACACAATATATCGCACACTTTCGTGGCCTGTGATTGGTGGAAGACAGTCAACTGTGGTACAAACTACCTATCTCCATTCGGACACTGTTTTGTGCAAATGTATGTGATATCCGTTGGAGTCACTTGAAACACCTTGGATATATACCATATAAAACAGCTTCCTTGGGGGTCTATATATCACAAATAATATAATGGATATTGGCAGGAGTGGAGTGATACAATTCCACTTAAAGAATTTTTAGGCGTACACACGACCAGACACGTATTGAAATATTTGATAGCAAAATATATTAGAAAGAAACCCATTGTTACGGTTTGGTCCACCAACCTCTTTTCTAATATTTCTAAACATTAAACTATGATATGAGTTGTTTTTCCAGTTGTTAGACCAAATGACATTGCCGGTTAAATGAATTTAGAATTGCGTACATGTCGTCTACTGCGGTTTAGGTTTATCCTTTTTTTGGCAGTAAACGTGACGATTGGCGTAGTGTATTCCATCTAGGCTGCTTCATACTTCGCAGTTCGTCAAGCGTTATACTTTATTCTAGGAGTAGGTGTCTACATTATTTGTAATAAATCCATTAAACCCTTTTAGTTTCATCAACTTTAAAAACATGTACGATACAAAGTGCATATTTTTGTCCTCACAATTTACCTTAGTATTCAATAGGGAAACACTGCACACATATAACATATGCGAACAGACCTCTTACATCTTGCACTTCTTATGAGAAGCATGTTCAACGTTTGCCTGTCCAAGGTGGCCAGAAAACTGAAAATGGCAGCAAAAACAACTATTGACGAAATTAAGCTTTGATACAACATGTTGATAGTGAAAGGCCTGATGGTGTAATTCATATTGTTCTTAAAATAAATGAGAGCAAAACAATCACGGTCGGTTGGTCGACGTTTGTATAAATAACACATTCCAACAAATGATATTTCCCCAGAAGAGCGATTGTGTTGTCCTAACCCTATAGCCTACATCTGACGGATACATCCATTGTGTAGGCGTTAATTAGACCCTCATCCGGAAAATGCTGCTCACGTGACCATAGAGAGACAGGTTAGTTATCGTCATTTACCTCTGTGTACACCTACGCCTGCCATAGTGTAATTAGAATAGTGACCAATCTAGTGATGTGTGAGAGAGCAATGTCTCCTTAAAGGGTAGGTAGTGTTAGCGCAGGAAAAAGGCGATTTTTGTGATTTAATAGGGTGAATTCTGTGTATCGTCACTTTTTGCCCAATTGAATCGCAGGAGAGATCTAAATGTTTGAAAAAAACTGAATGTATAGTTATACAAGTATATATATACATACATACATACATATATATATATATATATATATATATATATATATATATATATATATATATATATATATATATATATATATATATATATATGTATGTATGTATGTATGTATGTATGTATGTATATATATATATATATATATATATATATATATATATATATATATATATATATATATATATATATATATATATACTGTATAAAGGGTAATGTTAACGTGTGCTTAATGTTCCCGAATTTACCGAATGGGTTTGGGACGGGAACAATAAAAACGTTATCTTTAATCACTTTTGTTGGTATGCTGGGGCAAGCGATGTTTGTATTCAGATTGAGTTATACAGTCGTATATTTAAGTAATTCGCTTGCCCAGCAGATGGCGACTTATGTTATCTGAGTAGTGGCGGATTTTATGTCCAAAAGTCAACAAACAACGATACACAGTAAAACATATTCATTTGGCTGAAACATTTATGACAGTAAGTGAGTAGTAACTCACAATCATATCAAATAGACATTTTAAAGCTGTCCAGTATAAGGCGCCCCATGTATTAATGGATAAATTCAGGCAGACTGATAATTCGAGTGTATTCTAGTACTGTTTGCAGTACTCACAAAGTTTCTCAACCTGCCCACGAACCGGTCCGACCTAGATTTATGCTGCTCTAATTGCTATTAATGCGCAGAACAATAGAGCCAGCCACGTCAGCTCAATTGAGCTGGGATGGCTTCGTTGTCCTGCACACCACGGCACATTCAGTGCATACAACATTCGTCTGCACTAATAGATTCAGAAGCGAAAACACACACTTTCGGTAAATTTAATATCAGTGCAGCCATGTGCAGGACGGGAAATTAAAAAACGGGAAAAAGTAGAAAACATCATTTTTCGGGAAATAAAAGTCCCGGGAAATATACCCGTTATACAGTATATATATATATATATATATATATATATATATATATATATATATATATATATATATATATATATATATATATATATATATATATATATATACATACATATACATATACATACATAGTATTGACCATTATCATCTCATAAATTCACGATTCCACTAACTTCCTCTGTTCGTGTATATATCAATAAGTGCATACGTTTAACTGTGTGCTAATAAGTATATTACATTCTGATCGATACCTATCGAGGTGTACCTTTAATTCAAGTAGCCCACACAAGGTACCTAATAGGCATGTTATTTGTATGGATTAACGCTGCTCTGTGTAGGGACCCAGCATGTAGACAGACCAGCCAAATGGCAAATGTTATGGCTTGGCCAAGAAACCACGCTAATTCGAGCACAGACTGGCAAGTTCTAATTTGGCAGAAGGTCAAGATTGAGAGCTATGCATAGACCACTCCAAATGGAGTCATGCAATTCCCGGGAGACTTCGGGCACGAGCAGTAAATTGGCTATAGTTGAGGAAAAGGGGCTACTTTCGCGTGATGAGACAAGTATTGGACAAGTCAGTGGTCAATAACATGCAGCAATCACTCGTCTATTGCAACTCATAATTAGGCTCCTGCAGACTGAATGCGACAAGAGGTCGCTATCTCCCTTCAGAAGTTCCATAGATCATGTGAGGTAATTTTATTTCCGGACCGGAAGTAAAGTAAGCCGCCTCCTATCGAGTTTTCATATAATTAAGGATATTTCATTCTATTGTTTGAAAAATCATTCGAAATACAGGATAATTATCAATAATTGCTCAGTGTGTACACATAAAATATCATTTGTGTTTAAAGGGATATCTCCTCACTATCTCTCTCTCTCTTTTGGAGCAAACGTGGCGACTAAATAAATGTTGCGAACAATGCTGTACCCGGGAAACGCATGGTTATGACATTGCAATGCCAATGCTATCGTTTTCGCATACCTTTGCGCACTGTGCAGCCCGGCTATGGGGGCTACCCCTTTGAATTTGTGACTAGAGAAAAGATCGCTTGATAAAATACAATTTGATTCGTCATGGAATCACCTAGGGAACAATAATACTATGAATAATGGAGGCAGGAGATGTCTTAGCGTGACTGACCCGATGTTTAGAACAACTTTGCTGTCAGGAACATGCAACTTAAAAACGTGACAACGTAACAATCTATTTTAATTGGAAATTGACATTGAGAAATTGCACTTTGAATTCAATTTTGCAGTCGCTCAAATAATGTAAACGGATACACAAGACTTATATTTCAAATACACATTCAACTGGTCACGTATGTAGATTGAGGATGTTTTATATCTAAACTATTAGTGTTGGTGTACGTATCCGCTCTAATTATGGGCACTATGGTTTGGATTTGAATATCGACTATTTCCATTCTCTCTGGCACAGTGATTCAAGGCTCCACCCTTGTCAGTCAAAGTCTTTACTTTCCCCATATAGGTAAACATCTGATTCCAATCTGTAACGGGAATTAGCCAAAGTATAGTGCCAGGTTGTTCATGTTTGACGATCTTAGTACACCGCGGTCATGTGAAATGTGTCAAAATAAACCGTGCATCAAGCACAACATACTGACAGTCAATTGCTTAGGGAGTCTTTGAAATCGTTGAGCCAAGTTCTTTGTTAAATGAATTTAATTAACGCCCATGCATATGTGTGTCCATGCTTTTCCTGGACATATTACTATAAAGGCATATATGTATGTGTGGCATATTGGAAGGTCAATCTTGTCTTGTCTTCTAGCGGGGACATTTGCAACCCCGAAGAAAATGCCCGACTATATCCGCAGATGATACATATAAACCTTAAAGGCGTATTACTAAGCAAAGTTAGGGTAGTATTTGAAGACTAAATGGTAGTCAGAACACTACAGACAACTCCTCTTTAAGTGTTTTGAAAAAGCACTGTTAATATGCTAATTATTGTCAACTGGTTGTACTAAGACCCAAAGAAACCATGTCAAAACAATTAGCCTCGCACAATGACCCACGTAGCCTGCGAATCATAGCTACGTTCAATTTTGAGGTCATTCATGCATCCATGCCAATGAAACTGGGTAGCAATCAGGCATGCATTCGTGTATTATTGTCAAAAGTATCGTAGACCTAGACGAATGGGTGAAGGCAATGAGAGACAATGAGCAGCATATACATTAGACCACTGGGCCAGTCAGGCATTTCAATATTATATATTAACCCATTCACGTCTGGAGCGTACATGTACATATGGTGTGTCAACTTTAAACAAAACTCATTTATTCTATTAAAATTTGAAAAAAAAAATGAAATCTAACAAGAACAGTAACTTTCGATGAAATATTTGTCAAAATATTTCTTTGTTTTCAAAATCTTAAAAGTATGTCAGACCATGAGTATTTTTCCGATGTGAAGCGGTTAAAGATCCCTCGGGCGCGATAAAAATTGCCAAATATGGACAAAAGGTCATCGGTACGTCGCAAAACACTCCTCATCTCATTTTGTTTTCTCATTTTCTCCATTTTGTTTTATCAAAAATGGGCTCCATAGAACAGGAATTAGTTTTGTTTTGAGAATTGTATAAATTGATTGAAAGTGAATTGAGGTTTCAGGAGTTTCTGGTATTTGTGGATGTTATCTGAGCAATTTGATTGAGTTGTTACCGAATCCTCGATGATTATCGAATTGCATTATTGTATTATATTGCATTACTGTTTGAATTGTATTATTGAAACCTTTGAAATGATATGGTGTTGAGAGACAGTAAATACATATTTTGCAGGGAATTATGAAAGAAATATTCTCCTCATTGAGAGTGCAAACAATTCGTATTGATTTTTTAAAAAGACTCTCTGTCAAAATGGTGTGTTCCGTTCTTGCTTTTCAGAGTATAAAGTGGTTGTGCAAAATGTATCTATATTCATAAATCACTTAAATAACTTTTGATATGCAGTGCTGACATTGAATTCCTACACTAAATTCGTGGGCATATATATTACACGACCGCACACCTGATTGCCACACAGTTTCTTTCCTGCTAATAGATGCTTGGATGACCTCACAACTGAAAGTAGCTTTGATTCGGAACCGTGTGAGTCATTGCTGTGATTGACCTTTTTTCGACATGTTATCCATGGGTGTTTAGACAACCAGGCACTGGTAGACGTCCTGTCAACTGGTGCAAGATTTATATGTCGGTACTGTAGTTTCTATGCTTGAAAACACTTGCCCCTTGAGTGACCACCCTGCAATTGCCTTATATGGCAAAGGTTGTTAAGGTCGCTGGCGTCTCACTCTTGGTAATACATGTATAGGCAACAACTGTTTGCTTAGAGAACACATAGCAATAAAAACAACTGGCATTGGATATTGATGCTCATCGCGCATTCATAAAGAACAAAGCATTGACCTTCAGGTCTGACGACTGGGCATAACTCTTTCCAAAAGTATGGTTGTTAACATGGTATTCAAAACGATAATATTGCCACGCCTGTGGAATAAGCGAAATGAACATCGGTGCATTCGATTTGTCTAATCGGTACACCGATCTTATCATTTCTAGGAAAAGCGACTGAGGAAGGTCGAATTCGCGCAACTTTAGGTCAAACAAAATGTTATATGTGGCATCGGATACCGAAACAAAGGTCATGTATGGCAAACACGTGCAATAATTATGATATTTACTAGCAATAACTATTAACTTTACCATATTGATGTATGTAGCGACTCAAAATAGCTTATAAGATTAAGAGAATTGAATGTAACCAATCAATAATCACAGTGGCTAAAAGTAGCCTGGCAACTTCAATGGAATCATCCAGGTAAAAACAATTTGGAAAACATTTGAAGAAGAAATGTCGATATTAACACTACCGACAACTCTCCTTCAAATATTTTGTAAAATTGTCCTTAATTGCCAGGTTACTGTGAAAAGAGTCATTGATAGAGACGACAATTTAATGAGAAGCTTTTTAAATGCAAATAGGTGAAAGGAAACATGTTAGTTGGGTGCCATCTTTAAGATCTCGGAATGTTTTCTTTTGTTTGGGGGGGGGGGGGGGGGGGTTCATGATCACAGACCAAGACGATAAGTTTCATTGATAACAATAGCAAGTATGCTTGTGACTTACAATAGGAAATTGACTTAACCCTATTATCATGACCTTTACAATATTTACTACCACTATTATATATGTATTGTCCTGTTAAGATACTGGCAATATGATCCTCAATTCATATTATAGTACAGAGCGAAAATGAAATAAAGGCACCAGCGGAAAGCATGAGTTAAAACATTACATTTCCATTTTTGGCCGCACTCTTGCCTCTTTTCTTCCCATACAATGAAGAACACAATTTTTGAATGAATTATTTAAGAGTTCATTAAGAAGCCATGATCATGATAGTAAATGAATTCAACTTGACTACCAAGTTGATGGAGCCTTGAATGACTTAGTGTCATCGTACTAACTACTCAGCCGCCGACACGCACTTTAATCCATTACTAAAATTGGGTAAGAATCCCCATGGAAATATCCAAATGGACAATATCAAACTTAACTCTATTCCAAGGTTAAGGTTTTCCTGGAAGCCCTGTCTAGATGCCATACTCATAACTCTCTGGGAAGCCCTTTGAAGAAAAGTGCAATTCTTTGTTTCGCTACAGTACATGTACCATTAGCGTGTACGTTTGGTACAAACTCATTTAATAATAGTAATTGGAATTTATATAGCGCCTTTTCCATTCATAAAATGTTCATTTTAGTTTATAACGAAAAGTATTCCCAGTGATCTTTCAATGTATTGTATCGTATTGTATTGTATATCTTGTATTGCATACCTATATGTTGTATTTTATTGTATTGCCTGACCAATGGCTTGCTAGTGGATTCCTCTGGCTATTCAGATTCCTCTACATTTCATGACTGACCAGTCACGATTTAGTATAAACATCGCATGAAATATGCGATAAATGAAAATGTAAATCAATAAGATATACATTTGTTTTGAGGAAACAAGCAACTATTAACGGAATTGAACGATGCATGTGCGATTTTGGAAAGGCTTTCCATCGTATAAATCATAGAATTACGATAAACTTTCTTAACCCATTCATGCTTAAAGGTTCCTCCAGAAATTGTCGTCAGGATCTTTGATACATTTAACGATAACTTTGGAATTAACAATATATTTGCTAACTATTTGTAGGAGATTTGTTGGCAGTGTTCTGATCAACATTTCCCCTTTAAAACTTTACCCAAATATGCTTTCACCAATAAGATTTTACTACAATTGTGAGTCTGTTTTGACCGTTGCAAGTATTAATGGGTTAAACCTAGGGCACCGAGTGATATGTGTTCTGGGGGCCATACCCATCAACCCAGCAGCCTTCACACAGCTAACCCCTTATATAAATTGTCGTCAGGATCTAAGATACTTTTAACAATAACTTCTGAATTAAGAATATATTTGCTAACTATTTGTAGGAGAGTTGTTGGCAGTGTTCTGATCAACATCTTCTCATCCAAACTTTTCCCAAATATGCTTTCATCAATAAGATGATACTAAAATTGTGAGACTCTTTTGACCGTTGCAAGCATTAATAGGTTAAGCCTAGGGCGCCGGGTGATAGGTGTTCTGGAGGCCATCCTCATCAACCCAGCAGCCTTTGCACAGCTAACCCCTTATAGAGACTAGCAGTTCGTTCTTAAAGGTTTCTCCAGAAATTGTCGTCAGGATCTAAGATACTTTTAACAATAACTTTTGAATTAAGAGTAGATTTGCTAACTATTTGTAGGAGAGTTGTTGGCAGTGTTCAACATTTCCCCTTCAAAACTTTTCCCAAATATGCCTTCATCAATATGATGTTACCAAAAGTGTGAGTCTGTTTTGACTGTTGTAAGCATTAATGGGTTAACCCTCATGCTGGTAGTGGCTAATTTAGCCAATACAAAATGATGCAAAAGAAACTGAAAAATGATTGAAACCCTGGCACATGGGTACTCATCTGAGAGTACCCAGCGAGAGCTATTTGGTGAATACCAACATGACAGGGTTTAGATGGTTATCAAAACTTTTTGCGTCTTTGTGCTTTGGCCTACAGTAGCCTTAGCATTGGAAGGGTTAAGCCTTGAGCAGCGGGTAATATGTGTTCTGGAGGCCATACCCATCAAACCAGCAGCCTTTGCACAGCTAACCCCTTATAGAGAGACTAACAGTTCCTACCGGTTATGAATGATGCCGGGAGCGAATCCCTTGCGTCTAGACAGCTCATGATGAATTAATAATGCGGCATCCTTTATCGATAGAAAGTGGAAAAGGAGATTGTCAAGTTCTGGATCACGATTGGGAATGATTTAGCTTTACTGTAAGGAAAGGGGGAATAACCTATCTCGACTTTGAGATGCTTGAAACGAATCCGTACCGGAAATGAGTTGGCACTACCAGATACGTGCTGGTGATTTAATATTGCAGAATTATGCTACGTTACGTCGAAAACAGTCAATAGATGGTTGGGGATAATGTAATCTGTATCTAAGTTCAAAATTGTACTCGTCCGAAATAGGCGTAGGTGAATAGTATTGAATACTTATTGCAGGTATCGTAAAGATAGAAAATGGTGAATTTGTAACATAATCCAGACAAGTCAACTAATATGTCCGGACCGCGGTTCGAAACCGATAAGTAGTGCGGGACAGCTAGCATTCAGGGGCAGTGCCTTGGACCACTCGGCCATTGGGGTAGGTCCCGGAATGGCATTGAGGAGGATGGTGGATTAGAATCTGGTGCAGTCCCGTCTCGATCCCGAAAAAGGGGGACGCTATTCTCATACCAAAACACCCCCTCCCCCATTTCTTATACCGAGGACGCTATTATGATGTCAAACCCTCTCCCATGTTCTGCCACTCTCAGGACGCAATTGTTTTGCATTGAATTGTATTGTACATGTATGTGTATTGATTGTATTGACTGTTCCTATTATGGTACAAATCATACATAAACTTGTGAATCAAATGACATAAAACTCAAAGAACATACGGATCATAAGAATTGTGAACAAATAAAGAAGAGCGAAAAACTAAAACCAACAGGACGAGAACTAAATATTACTAACAAAAATAAAGATCACTGTAGTGCGAGAGGCACAGGACATCAACATGCGAAAAGGCATATGTAGACTAATACAAAAACTAAAGCAGAGTTGCTAGGCCATGGACAGTCTCAGTGACAGGAATACATCAAACTTTCCAACACCCCATCCCCCAGTTTAGCCAAAACTGAGGACTGTAGATTTCATTTTGAATACCAAGTACTAGGCGCGTGATGCCGCGGCCGCTGTCCAATCGATAAAGCCCGCACAGCTGCGCCACAGAAGAATTATGGGTTGCACAAAATATATGCAAGAGTTTCTTTTTTGTCTTTCCGTTCCCTGTATGGCCAGACCAGAACACCACTGACTAAGATCCCATGTTGGATCATCACGGCACGTGACGTTTCCATTGCCTATTACTGGTAAAGGCGGTGGTTTTCCCGGGTACTGTGGCTTCATACATTTTTAACCCATTTGTATCCGGAATACATAAATAGTTTGCTAATTATGCTTCAGCCTGAAAGCCTTGTCCAAATTTGCCAGGCTGTTCTTGGCCTCAGCAAGCATTAATTGGTTAAGCATAATCCAAATCCGTGTGTATTCTCTAGATGTCAGTGTTAACCCATTAATGCTCACATTGGCCAACAGCTACCAGATTTTTATTTTGTAAAGTCTTGAGAGAGTTAATACAAAATTGGGATTTTTTTCAGGCACAAGTAATAATAAGAAAACTATTAACAAGTCTCCTTCAAATATTTTGCAATTTTTTTCTGAATTGCCAAGTTATTGTCAAAAGTATTATAGATCCATACGACAATTCCGCGAGGCTCTCTTCTGTGAGTACCCATGGGTTAAGATAGGCTCAAGTAATAGATCTGCTCGATATCTCACTGAGGGTGAAAGGAAGCGGAAGACGTAGTGCGTATTATGTGGGATTGAGTTATCCCGGACTGAAGATACATCTTCAACATGCTTAGCTTTTCCGCATTACGCCTTTGGCTCCTGCTTCGAGGGGGATCCCGTGGGCTTAAATAAGTGTTATTACGGTGAAATGGCAGATCGGCAAATAAGGCTATGTTGTTACAACAATGAATCCCCGACTGGAGGTTAAAGCTATAGGCGTCACGGCCAGTAAGTGAATCATGAAAGACAAATAAAAAATGACTGCCTGCCTGAGTGCTGGGAGGCGTGGGGTTCTGAGCTCTACCCCACGCCGGAGAGAGTGGTGGGGGGGGGGGGGGGTATATACTATTCTATAGACTGGGAAAATCAGTGAAAACCTTCCTCTTAGCCCTTTATTGTACCTCGACATTTAGTCAAATGCAGATTTGATTTCAAAAGTTGCCTGTCCATTTCACATCATTATGTATGTCATTTGTGTCGTCTACATTAATATAAAAGCTCTGTCTTGGATATATAAGACACCCTTAAAACGTGGGTGGCGAAAATAAGGTGGAACTAGCTCTCTATAAATTCTTCTCGCTAACAAATAGAAATTGTCAATCGCTTGACATGCACGCTTGCCATATGTTTTCGCATAATTTGCGCAATTCTCAGGCACTTCTTAATAAAGTAAACAAATATTACAGTGAAACCTCTCATCATCTCCGAGATGTCACTTTATCCTATAATTAACACATTATCTTTTTTTGTAATTTTGCTGTTCCATAATGTGTACATGTAAGTAATACAAATATTTTAGGCAGGTAGAAAACTGGTAAGAACAAACTATTTAGACTAGTCGTTCAGTTGATTGCAAAGAGTTATACTACAAGAAGATCTAAAGACAATATCTTAAAATATATGGTACCAATATTGTCACCTAACTTCAGAGGGTTCGAAGGTCGTTTAGGACTGAGGCCCATATTCCTAGGACCTTTAACACATTATCTTGATTCCACGTGTACCAATAGTATATAGAAAAGAACTCTCATCGTATATCATAATTTAAAAAACAACCGATTTAGACAAGAATAGATATGTGTTAAAATCACATTGGCCATGTTAACCTGACATGCACGAACATGTTCCACGGCAATTTACACACTACGCACCAATAAACGAAAAGGATAATGGTCGTTTATGACCTCAGACTCCATTTCAGGGCAACAAAGCTACCGCTAGTTGGTCCCACTCTACAGGAGTAATTATAACGTTATCCGATGAACAGCGCAAATTATAAAGCTCTACAATAGACTAATTGGAAACATGTGCAAACATGTCAAACGCATATTTAACGATATCTATCCTTATCACATGCACCGTGACATAACTCTCAATGACGTGTAATTATTTTGCATGACTTTCGAAATAGGTGCCTAAATGTCAAGTTCATTCCATTCACTTCTTTATGCATCATAAGCGCATTGTATTTATGCATCAAAGGCGCCGTAACCATGTATGCGTATAACCACACATGTGCTAAAATTGTTTAGTTGACCTTCTAGATGACAAAGGTTACGTCGACCTTTCCCTTCAATACTTAGAAATCAGAAAGTGACATCATTCCATTCACAACACACACCTACCTACATACGTTCGATATACATGCATACATATGGCCCTAATATACATCGTTTACCGTCACCTTTTCTGTCAAATCATGGCTAAATCGGGACTATCTTTGAATTTCTGCAAGATACACGTTATAATCTATCTATCTATCTATCTATCTATCTATCTATCTATCTATCTATCTATCTATCTATATATATATATATATATATATATATATATATATATATATATATATATATATACATATATATATATATATATATATGTTATATATACATATATATATATATATATATATATATATATATATAGTATATATATATATATATATATATATATATATATATATATATATATATATATATATATATATATATATATATATATATATATATTATATATATATATATATATATATATATATATATATATATATATATATATATATATATATATATATATATATATATATATATATATATATATATATATATATATATATATATATATATATATATATATATATATATATATATATATATATATATATATATATATATATATATGTATATATATATATATATATATATATATATATATATATATATATATATATATATATATATATATATATATATATATATATATATATATATATATATGTATATATATATATATATACATATATATATGTATATATATATATATATACATATATATATATATATATATATATATATATATATATATATATATATATATATATATATATGTATATATATATATATATATATATATATATATATATATATATATATATATATATATATATATATATTTATTTCACTCAATACTAGTATCACATATCACTTCAAATCCTATCACCAGTATCTTACCAGTGCAGTACATACATAATGATAGTCACAACTGAAAGTAGCTTTGATTCACAAAACAACGTGGGTCATAGATGTGCTTGGCCTATGTTTTTGACATGTAATAATACCAGGAACTATTTATTTGGAAGTTCCTGATAATACTTATGATAAAAATAATATTGTAATTTGATATTGCACCCTTTCCTTATAAACATGCTCAAAGGCGCATTACATTACATTATTAATGGATAGATGTCGGTATCCATATAGTTTTTTGATATATCCATCGTTGAACAGATGTGTTTTCAGTTGTCGTTGAAGATTGACACACACTCGACAGCTGGCCCACTCTCAGTCGCCCACGTTACCCATGGGTGTTTACACAACGTCCGGTCGACTGGTGCAGGAATAATATGCCTGTACTGTACATGCATCAGCTATCGAGGAAATCAAAGCTGAGACCGAGCATTAGAAGTTGGCTAATGGGATCTGGGGTTAAGCGAGCGATTCTTAATGAACTCCGAGTTCAATGGAAGACTTAGTACAGATATTATTCAATGACGGCCATAAAAGGACGCTTATGAAGCTATCAATTCGCCGCACTATCGGACTAGCCAGAAACCCGACGATAAAGTCTCCATCTGACTCTGGGAGGCCGAGTACATGAGGAAGTCAGAGCACTTCCGCCGAAACCAAATGGGCCATAATTGGCCCTCAACCACATCTCTTAAGTCTCTCTAGATCCATCATGGCGGCCGGAATACTAAACAACCCTCCACGCCTTGTCGGCGACCATCTCATCCGGTCTTGGAGTTATCCTGCCTCTCGCAGGCATAGTGAATATGACTGGAGATACCCTGCCTCTCGGAGGCATAGTCTACATTAAACAAATGCATCATCTCCGTGGGGTTGCCAACATGATTGTATCCCCCTCGGGAGCTTCGTCACCCTCAGGCAACGCCCGCGTGAGGTATAATACAATTGGAGTTATCCTGCCTTTCGGTGGCATAGTCAATATAGATGGAGCTATCCAACCCATCGGAGGCATAGTCAATATAATTGGAGATATCATGCCTCTCGGAGGCATAGCTCATATAATTGAAGATATCCTACTTCACCCACTCTGAGGTGTGTTTTACAGTTAAGGATTTGTCGTCCTCAATGGGTGTTCTTCAATGGGGTTAAAGGTCAAACTGGTGTAATTGTCCAATCAGATCCCTCAATTTCAATCAATGGGTCACTGCTGCTGGGTCAAAGGTAGACCCAACAATAGCGCGCGTGGATTTGAACAAGCGTCACGTACGTGATCTGGCGCCAGTTTCTGGGGAAACAAACGGTGCACGTCACAACAAACGCGTATTACCATTGTTGAACTAGTGCGCGGGTGACCTTTGGCTGACCTAGTTTAGCTAGCTAACTTCACGGTAAAACGTGTAAATTTCTCCTTTTTATCGTGGGAGAAACAGGTTCTATCACTCGTGGATGGAAAGAGGAGGAATCTTGCACTCGTGAGTGATTTTGTGTCTTGGGACTCGGCAAGCCTCGTCCCAAGACACAAAATCACTCACGAGTGCAAGATTCCTCCTCTTTCCATTCACTCGTGATGGAACCTCTATCTCTCAGAGGCGTGGTCAGTGTATTCAAAAATATCCTGCCCCTCAGAAGCAGAGTTAAATGCAATATCCGATGGCAATTTACCACCATTATGCCAAAAAAATAATTGCTTTAGAAAACTGAGATTCTTGGTGTAAGTATATTTGGGGGCCTACTACATGTGTGGTATTACTGCTGATAAACCTCATTGACAATGACCACAAGCTTTTCTTTCTTTAGATTGTATTTACAAAAAGGCGTCACTATGCCTCCGATGGTCAGGAAATAGAGTCTATCATATAATCCAGGTTCTTGGCCCTACAATCCGCAATGGCAGTCCCGCACTGATTCATAAGCCGCCGCATGCTGGCTGCATAACTAACCACATTCACGGATTCACGTCTCCGAAGCAAGGACAATACATTCTCATTTGAGGCGATAAGTCTAAGAGTAAGGGCCGGTTCATTTCATGCGTCCAGACACATGCTCCCTACTCGTCACCCATGTTGCCACTCTGCATTTAGTGACTGGCTTCTCTGGAACTTTTTGCAACTTGGAATTATGATTGCCGTCACCTTTTCTGCCAATTTCCGGCTAAATTGGGACTGATCAGTGATGAGGGATCCGCCTCGGCCTAGTGGTTGCAATGCCTGACTCACAAGCACCAGGTGGCAGGTTCGAGTTTCTGCCACATCTCCATTGGCGGGTTAGCCTGGTCGCTATATAATGTGTGACGTTGTGTGACGTTATGGAAGACTGCATATGGTGCTTCAGGAACTGGAAGATCCCTTGGAATTATTCATGAAGAGAAGGGATTTCTTTCTAGGTTACGGGTTCCTACCTCATCGCGATATTAACTAAGCTTTCAACAGCGGAGTAAAAACCATTTCATGCATTCATGCTGACCAGTTGCGGAGGAAACCACTGCCTGACCACATAACCCACTGCCTTACCATATAAACCTCTGCATAAACCACTGCCTGACCACATAACCCACTGCCTTACCATATACACCTCTGCATAAACCACTGCCTGACCACATAACCCGCTGCCTTACCATATAAACCTCTGCCTAAACCACTGCCTGACCACATAACCCACTGCCTTACCATATAAACCTCTGCATAAACCACTGCCTGACCACATAACCCACTGCCTTACCATATACACCTCTGCATAAACCACTGCCTGACCACAAAACCCACTGCCTTACCATATATACCTCTGCATAAACCACTGCCTGACCACATAACCCACTGCCTTACTATATAAACCTCTGCATAAACCACTGCCTGACCACATAACCCACTACCTTACCATATAAACCTCTGGATAAACCACTGCTTGACCACATAACCCACTACCTTACCATATAAACCTCTGGATAAACCACTGCCTGACCACATAACCCACTGCCTTACCATATAAACCTCTGCATAAACCACTGCCTGACCACATAACCCACTGCCTTACTATATAAACCTCTGCATAAACCACTGCCTGACCACATAACCCACTACCTTACTATATAAACCTCTGCATAAACCACTGCCTGACCACAAGTCCCTTGCGACATCCAGGACTCGAACCCGGGTAGTGATGAGATGCAGCTTAACTCGGGCAATGGCAACACCTTATTCCGCTCGGCTATAGGGGCAGACCCCATCTTAACTGCCGACCGTAATTCTGTTTTCCAACACATTTCATTTCAGTTACAGAAGCACCATAGATAGGCCTCCACGACATCGCACATTTATATAGCGGGCAGGCCAACCTGCTTTTAAGGATCCAGCGGAGTCTATAACCTGCAACCTCGCGCTTCAGGGAGCCTGGCTCAATACCTCAGACCGCTCGGCTATCGGGGCAGACCTCGTTATAACTGACACAGTTTTAGATGCTAGTAGATACCCCACCAACCCAAAGAGCAGACACATGCAGCTTTCCCCCAACACCTATATGCCGAACATTAACACGATTTGTCGTTAGTATTAATCACAATTTTTCTCATTCAGTCCACTTGGTGGCCGTATTAATTGTCTGGGACCCTCACATGCCTCCAGGGCAGTCAAATCAATCATCGTAACACGGAGATAACTCAGTTAGATCTGTTATCGCCGTCAGGGACGCCTGCTCATAGACAGCAAAACATTGGCATGCAGCATGCCTTGTGCTTTGCATATAATGCAGGTTTGTCTATTTTATATCCTTTCTGCGCCACAGGCACCATCCATACATGGTGCGTATGTATTATTATGATTATTTTCATTATTATTGTTATTATTATTATTATTATTATTATTATGATTATTATTTCATACCCATCATCATCATCATCATCATCATCATGTAGTAGTAGTAGTAGTAGTAGTAGTAGTAGTAGTAGTAGTAGTAGTAGTAGTAGTAGCAGCAGCAGCAGTAGTAGTTGTAGTAGTAGTAGTAGTAGTAGTAGTAGTAGTAGTAGTAGTAGTAGTAGTAATAGTAGTAGTAGTAGTAGTAGTAAGAGTAGTAGTAAGAGTAGTAGTAGTAGTAGTAGTAGTAGTAGTAGTAGAAGTAGTAATCAGTACAGTGCCAACATTTAATTCCTGCAATAAATGCCTGGGCAGCCCCGGGGCATAAAACATGACGGCACGCCCGATTGCCACCCAGTTTCCTGGGCATGGATGCATGGATGACCTCACAACTTAACGTAGATTTGATTCAAAAGCTACGTGTGTCAATCATGTGCTTGGCTTATTTTTGATATGTTATCCATGGGTGTACGTACAACCAGCCACTGGCAGACGTCTGGACGACTGGTGCATGAATTAGATGGCTGTACTGTAGTAGTAGTAGTAGTAGTAGTAGTAGTAGTAGTAGTAGTAGTAGTAGTAGTAGTAGTAGTAGTAGTAGTAGTAGTAGTAGTAGTAGTAAGAGTAGTAGTACATGTAGTAGTAGAAGTAGTAATCAGTACAGTGCCAACATTTAATTCCTGCAATAAATGCCTGGGCAGCCCCGGGGCATAATACATGACAGTTTCCTGGGCATGGATGCATGGATGACCTCACAACTTAACGTAGATTTGATTCAAAAGCTACGTGTGTCAATCATGTGCTTGGCTTATTTTTGATATGTTATCCGTAGGTGTACGTACAACCAGCCACTGGCAGACGTCTGGACGACTGGTGCATGAATTAAATGGCTGTACTGTAGTAGTAGTAGTAGTAGTAGTAGTAGTAGTAGTAGTAGTAGTAGTAGTAGTAGTAGTAGTAGTAGTAGTAGTAGTAGTAGTAGTAGCACCAGAGTAAGCAGTGGCAGAATTGGTAGTAATAAAAGTCAGTTAGTCTTCCTAACGTGAGCAATCTTATCGTCCCTTTTTCTTCTATATTTATATAACCTTTAAGTAACACCACAGCATATAGGTAAGAACATGTGTTTTAGCACGTTCTCGTACCCTGATGACTTGTAAGGTGAGATAAAAGTCCTTATGAACTCACGTCATGTGCTAGATAGCTGTATGTAAGCCTACATGGTTCAGGGGGCCAGACCATAATGGGACACCTTAAACCACCGAAGGTGAGAAGTAGAACTCAAAGCTGCCATATATCTTGCTCCAGACTTTGTAGGTAGGAGGGATTAAAATGCGTTATCAATCTACGGTCTGAGTCCAGTTGTTCGTAACAGAGGCAAATCAATTTAAGAAGAAGCAGATGCATTTCTCACGTTTGTAGCAGTAGTAGGCTAACCATATTGGCAGTCAATTCGCTATCGCCTGTTTCAATTCACCATATACCTACTTCAAGTTAAGTTAGACCCAATATATAGAAAATTAACCTATATTATTATTTAAACGAGAATGGTTAATGGTTGTGATGAGCAGAGAGAAAACAAAAGATTTTGTCATCTTGTCCGGATCTGGGTGGAAATGTGGGGTATTTCTAGAAGTTAAGCAATCATAGAGAGAAATACATTTGATGCAGTGTCATATGTCCATTCAGTCTATTGATATCACCGTCATTCCAGGGGCACGTTTAACCCCTATGCTGGTGGTGGCTACTTTTGCTAATACAAAGTGCTGCAAGAAAGCTGAAAAATGACTGAAACCCTGGTACATGGGTACTCATCTGAGAGTACTCAGCGAGAGCTATCCAATGAATACCAATATGACAGGGTTTAGATGGCTTTGCAATTGCATCCTTGTGCTTTGGACGAAAGTAGTCTCAGCATTGAAAGGGTTAAGAGCCAGTGTATACTGCATGGTCTTCCAAGATACACAGACTGACCATTACCAGACCCCTTACTTTCCTATGGTTGCCGGCTCTTCGATTGTCTTACTGCCAAATATGGATAATCCTATTGTCATAAGGTATTGTATTACTACCATATGGATTTCTTTAGATATCCTTATTGAGCTGTACACACTCTCTCTCTCTCTCTCTCTCTCTCTCTCTCTCTCTCTCTCTCTCTCTCTCTCTCTCTCTCTCTCTCTCTCTATATATATATATATATATATATATATATATATATATATATATATATATATATATATATATATATATATGTACATGTGTGTGTGTGTGTGTGTGTGTACTATAGCTTATAAAACGTTTTCCACTGCTGGTACTAAGGCATCTCTTTACAATACTAAACCAGAATGAGTCAATAGGTAACCTTCAATTGTATCCCCTTCATCCCTATACAAACCACCTTAAGCGAAGAAAATCACACTTTGTATACTGTGAAAATGCTGTTGCGAGATGCTAAGCTGATATCTTGGCACATTTGAAGAAGATCCCTCTTATGTTCATTAAGTAAAGCAAAGATCCCTTGCACATATAACCCAGTAGGTGGAGGATACAGGTGGAACTAAGAGATAAAGATGAAACTAAAAGATCACAGGGGCACAGTTGTAGACACTTAAATCTTGACCAGAGTGGTAAATTTCCCGTCAATTTCCGTTGTTCATATATCTTACAGCAGTGGAATATTTCAGACACTGTGTTGAACTGTCATTTATTTCCTGGAATCTTTTTTAACTTCTGTAGTAATTGCATGTTTAATTCCTAATTCACAAACAATAAATAAGAACACATATTTGAGAATAGTGACTAAATTCATTTGGTTTTCTTAATTGTGTAGAACATGTAGTTTATAACATTTTAAAATGACATGCTTAGGAATGATACATCTTGAAAAAAAAATTGAAAGTTTTCAATACATATACAATGGCAAAATGATGAGGTTAGAGAAATAAATAAAATGGCCTCTACTACACTACATACATTTAATTCCTGCACCAGTCGACCGGACGTCTGCCACTACCTGGTTGTACAAACACCCATGAATAGGATGTCAAAGAAATAAGCTAAGCATGTCAATGCGCCACGTAGCTTGCAAATAAAAGCTACGTTCAGTTGTGAGGTCAACCATGCATCCATGCCCAGGAAACTGGGTGGCGATCAGGCGTGCGTTCCTGTATTATGCCCGGGCTGCCCACGCATTTAGTGCAGGAATTAAATGTCGGCAGTCTGCAGCTGAGGCTTTGCGCAAAATCACAAACTTTTCTTCAATTTCCAAAGTAATCAATCAAGACGAGATTGTGGAAGATTTTCCACGCGTTCGTGAAATGAATCGCTTGTATTTCCCCATTCTTATCGATCTCGCACCGCCCATCACGCTATCTGGAATGATTATTTTATTTTTCAATTTCATCGTGTTGCAGGTGTTTCTAGTCGTCAGGTAATTTCTAGTTTGTCTAATCATTGGACTGTCATCTATACAATGCCTAAGGCTTTGTAGTTTCTCACTTGATTCTAGTTCTAAAGTCTAGCTCAACAATCCTTAACAACTCCATTATATTTTAAAATTATTATTACGCTCGTGATATCGTACTTCGTATTTCAGAGTTTAAACGTCAACAAATAATGAAACGACCATTTCGAATTTTCATATATTTAGTTATGTATTCATCTATTTGTTTATTCATTTGACATGAAAGATCTCCATAAAACAAACCAAAGAAACATAACCTGACTGCCCTCTTTCTGTCGCCACTGCCTGTGTTAAACATCCTATTTTGGGGAATGTGAAAATGTTGCCAGTGACTTGGAGTTAGACGCTGTTTTTTTATCAACGATAGCGTTATCTCCCAGTCTTAAACGAATGATCAGTCACGTTTCAGTTTCAAGATTGGAAGAAAGTGACGAGAAACAAAATTCTCAATCCAAATCCGCTCCTTGTTAAATAAGAAAACGTATTTTTATGGTCTATCTTTTCTGAAGCATTGGTAATCTCCAGATGAATATTCCCTTAATACGCAGCCATAGGATGTACACAGCTGCCTGAGACAGAGCCTTAAACGAGAGAAAGAAATCCGCTGAGATATCTCCACTTTTTGTGCGATTCTGATACACCTGCTACCAGTGATAAACTACCCCCAAAAAGTCTTTAAGGGCGGAAGGCTCGCATCATCAAATACACAGTGTGTAGGCCACATCTGCCCTTGATAAATGACACCTCCCTGACATGTTAGGGAGCAGGCCTTTCTTCGCTTGTGGCATTTTGCAGATACGGCGAAAGGTCGCGGGATCGATCATTAATTGTATGTCGGATTGCTTTATCCGTGTCCCGGACGGAGGCTTAGGTTATCCGACATTCTGTAAATACTGCTGCCGAGATGTGATGTGCGGCGGGAGAGATGAAGGCAAGTGGAGAGGGGGGAGGAGAGATAGTGTTAGTAGGTGGGAGAGTTCGTTTTTCTTCCAAAGTGGATTTCAATGTTCCTCGCGCGCTTGATTGGGTCGTGATAGCGGAGCCGCCTTGGACACGTGTTCGCGAAGATAATCCCATAGATTATCCAATTTTAATGAGATTCTTCTCGGATGATATTCACAGGCTGCCAGACGGGATTAGGATTTGCAGTGTCATTTATCGTCACTATTTCTACATAAGCATTTGAATGACTTGCCCTAGAAGACAACATTATTTGCGCATCAATTTTATTTTTTAACCATCAGCATGATATTTATAAAGCTAAAATATAGATCTAAATCGCCTCTTTTGAAATGTATCAATGGAATAATACCTTCGCCATTGCAGGAAATTGATTTGTACTTATTAGTCTGCAATACAATGATGATAATTAAGTTGTGTTAGCTAGCCTAGCTATCGATAACAGACACATGGAATTTAAGAGGCAAAGCGAATTATACTGTATTCAAATGACGAGTTCTCTACAAGTTAATGCTATGCTAAGTTGCTAACGTTCTTAGTCTAAGGTATCAGAAATCGAACCTTTTTAGCATGAAAAGATACACAAGACATAGAAAACACTGTAAGCACAGAGTACGGAAATAGTTAACCAAGTAAACCAAAATATGAAATGACCCAATAAACGGGATAGTAATGCCGGACCGGAAGTGTCGCTAAATGTTTATTTCCGGACCGGAAATGCTTGTTTATTGCTGGAAAGATGAGAAAAGATCCCGCTGCCTGTAGGCAAGGAGCTGATTTATTGGCCAGTGTCAGAGGGGCCTTTCGCTATAAGCAAATGAGAGTAGTGATTAGGGTGAACTGATGAAATCGTGGGACCCAGAGCGTAACATATTGGGATTGTTTGAACTGCGATGATGAAGGTTGCGCAAAGGAGACAGAAACAGATTAGCTGTCCTGCCACTCGCTAGATTGCGTGAGCTTCTCCACAAGAAAGGCTATGTATGCATTGGATACGCACTCTGCTGTATAGAACGGAACCATTCTTCTACATAAACTACTTTAGATAAGGAGACTTGAGTTGTCTAAGTTGCCGTTACCATTAACTGTTTGTTGTCTAAGCACACAGGGCCTGCCTTGAGGGCCGAGTGGTCTAAGTCGCCTTTACTATTGACTGTTCGTTGACTGACCACTAAGGGCCTGCCCTGATGGCCGAGTGGTCTAAGTGTCCTTTACCATTGACGGTTCGTTTTCTTACAACGAAGGGCCTGCCCTGATGGCCGAGTGGTCTAAGTGTCCTTTACCATTGACGGTTCGTTTTCTTACAACGAAGGGCCTGCCCTGATGGCCGAGTGGTCTAAGTGTCCTTTACCATTGACGGTTCGTTTTCTTACAACGAAGGGCCTGCCTTGAGGGCCGAGTGGTCTAAGTGTCCTTTACCATTGACGGTTCGTTTTCTTACAACGAAGGGCCTGCCTTGAGGGCCGAGTGGTCTAAGTGTCCTTTACCATTGACGGTTCGTTTTCTTACAACGAAGGTACTGCCCTGATGGCCGAGTGGTCCACGTGTCCTTTACCATTGACTGTTCGTTTTCTAACCACTAAGGGACTGCCCTGATGGCCGAGTGGTCTAAGTGTCCTTTACCATTGACTGTTCGTTTTCTTACAACGAAGGTACTGCCCTGATGGCCGAGTGGTCTAAGTGTCCTTTACCATTGACTGTTCGTTTTCTAACCACTAAGGTACTGCCCTGATGGCCGAGTGGTCCACGTGTCCTTTACCATTGACTGTTCGTTTTCTAACCACTAAGGGACTGCCCTGATGGCCGAGTGGTCTGAGTGTCCTTTACCATTGACTGTTCGTTTTCTAACCACTAAGGTACTGCCCTGATGGCCGAGTGGTCCACGTGTCCTTTACCATTGACTGTTCGTTTTCTAACCACTAAGGGACTGCCCTGATGGCCGAGTGGTCCACGTGTCCTTTACCATTGACTGTTCATTTTCTAACCACAAAGGTACTGCCCTGATGGCCGAGTGGTCCACGTGTCCTTTACCATTGACTGTTCGTTGACTGACCACTAAGGGCCTGCCCTGATGGCCGAGTGGTCTAAGTGTCCTTTACCATTGACTGTTCGTTTTCTTACAACGAAGGTACTGCCCTGATGGCCGAGTGGTCTAAGTGTCCTTTACCATTGACTGTTCGTTTTCTAACCACTAAGGTACTGCCCTGATGGCCGAGTGGTCCACGTGTCCTTTACCATTGACTGTTCGTTTTCTAACCACTAAGGGACTGCCCTGATGGCCGAGTGGTCTAAGTGTCCTTTACCATTGACTGTTCGTTTTCTAACCACTAAGGTACTGCCCTGATGGCCGAGTGGTCTAAGTGTCCTTTACCATTGACTGTTTGCTTTCTCACCACTGAGGGCCTGGCCTTTTGGCCGAGTGGTCTACATGTAAGTTGCCTTCACCATTGACTGTTTCGCTTTCTCATCACTGAGGGCATGCCCTGATGGCCGAGTGGTCTAAGTCGCCTTTACCATTGACTGTTCGTTGACTGATCACTAAGGGCCTACCCTGATGGCTGAGTGGTCTAAGTCGCCTTTACCGTTGACTGTTCGCTTTCTCATCACTGAGGGCCTGCCCTCATGGCCGAGTGGTCTAAGTTGCCTTTACCATTGACTGTTCGTTGACTGACCACTAAGGGCCTACCGTGATGGCCGAGTGGTCTAAGTCACCTTAGCCAATGGCTTTTCGCTCTCATACTGCTTTGTGGGTTCAAATACTCCCCACTGTATGAGAGAACTTTCCCAGTGTCTTAGGTTTATGAGGAGCTTTCCCTAACAACTCGGGTTAGCACCCAAATTCTGCGGAGGGATTCGACCCAGGGCAGTGGTGAGAAGCGGTGAGCAAACACTGGCAACGCCTTAGACCACTCTGCATTAATTGCAAGGCAGACCCTTAGTAGTGAGAGATAGCGAGCAATAAGTGGCAACGTCCTAGACCAATCCGCTATCAGGGCAAGCCATGTAGTGGTGAGAGACAGCGAGCAGTCAGTGGCAACGGCCTAGACTACTCGGCTATCAGGGCAGCGCCTCAGAGGCTCGAGATAGCGAGAAATCTGTGGCAACGCCTTAGATTACTTGGCTATCAGGGCAGGCTCTCAGTGGTGAGAGATAGCGAGTAATCAGTGGCTACGCTTTAGACCTCTCGGCCATCATGGCAAACCATTAGTGGTGAGTGGAAGCGAGCAGTCAGTGGCAATGCCTGAGACCCCTCTGCTATCAGGGCAGGCCTTTAGTGGTGATAGACAGCGGGCAGTCAGTGGCAATGGTTGGAACTGCTCGACTTTCAGGTCTGTTCCCCTTATATAGAGAGATATTTGATGCTGAGCTCTTTGGTGATAGGCAGAACAGCGTGATCCACTACGGTTCTTCAAGGTTACTATAATTCAGTACATCGTATCTCAAAACCAATACATATTTCCTACAGACTGCATCCATTTGTTTGGGAAGTCTGCAGAAAAAGTCACTGAAGCATTAACTTGATAACTTTGACATAGAGCATATTAACTTCTTCATACTATGGTGTGCTAAATATCAGAGAAAAATACTTTATCTTATTTTTGCAAGCCTAAAAAAGGAACAGGCCTTTTTTGTTTATTTTCCTGCTCGCAGAGCCTCAGGGCTATGCTGTACAATTCACCAATCTAATCACAAATATCAACAGTAGGCATACCATGAACAGTGTGTTCTCTAATATTAGAGACATATGAATATAATTCAATGTAATAATAAAATGATATTGTTTTCAAACTATATTTGTTGTTCTTTATAATGTTCAAGCATCATACATAGACAGGTTCTATCATCAAAGTTCAAGTCAACATTATCTAGCTGGTTGTCAACAGTTTCTATATTGCAAAGGAGATCTTTCTCTTCCTTTCTCAGATCATTTGCTTTCTTTTTAGCAAAAGAGATAACAGTACCTCTTAGTTGACATAACATGGTATTCAAAAAGAGGCTGTCTGTTATTGTGAATTGAATGTCCATTTCATTCATCATTTTTTTTTTATCTAGATTATATATAGGAAGGGCATAAGTTTCGATGATAAGTTTGATTTCTGCCCTTACTAGCTCAACAAAATCATTATCTTTCAGTAGGTTGTTGTTAAATTTCTAACTACCACGTCCTTTTGCATTTTGAGAAATCTTGAATTTAAGTTTGATGAAATTGTGATCGCTTCTGTAAGCTGAAATAATTTCAGCAGTAGGATTAAAGTATAAGAATTCTTCATTTAATGAAAAATAGTCCAGGCGCACCCGTTTGAAGGGATCTTTTGTGCCCCATGTGAATTTTTTTTCATCTTCATTTTGAATTCTCCAAATAATCCTTTTTCTCTTATCTTATCTAAGATTACTTTGTTTGACTTAATGTTTCTATGAGCCATGTAGTTGTAAAGATCTTCTTGTTTGAGGGCAATGTTCCAATCACCCACATACAACATGAAATTTGACTCATATTTTTCAGCCTGTTGAAACAATTCAGAGAACCATGAGGGGTCATCACAGTTGGGTCCATACACATTAACAGAAGTTATTGTATACTCACTTTCAATTTCCAAAGTAAGAAAAAGATACCGACCATTCTTATCAGTGGCAGAATTTGAAATTTTGAATTCAAAATTTGGAAATTACAATTGTGGCAACACCCCTTCCATTTTGTGCTTACTCCTGATATAAGAAAGTCAACATTCCATTCTGTTAAGTGTTAACATCCCTGTTGACTAAATGGGTTTCTTGTAACATCACAATGTTACTCTTCAAATCCTTAAATTTGTCCCATAAGTCTATTCTTTTGAGAGGCTGTCGTAGTCCGCGCACATTTGCTGAAAAAATGATCACCGAATGTGTCCAGAAGGACCATAATACAAACATAGACAGTGAAACTCTACGCGCAGGAAGTTTTTCTTATGAAACATAGAACAGAAAAAATAACATTTAACAAAGGAACTTGGTCGCTTCCCATGTTCCTAGTACCCCAAAAACCCAAAGAGTTTTACTCAAGGTTACACACACAAGCAATACTCTAAATATATAGTAGTACTGCACACTTATCCCACAAGACAGCTTAAAAACAAAACAAAACATCAGGTAAGTACAGGCTACCCGTTTATCACATAATAAACCTTTAAATGAAACTAATTATACCAATATGTAGAGACACATTGTCTGAACAACAACAATTATCTCATGATAATCACTGATCCATTATTCATGTTATGACTACAAATATCCATCAATGTTTTATTCACATAAGAATGAGTCATACACATGTGGTCTATAGATATGATAAATATTGTTTTACCTGTGATAATGCCATTTGACTCTGAGAATTTAACCATTTCTGCCAGTGTGCGCCAGTGGTATATTTCTGAAATCCGTGAGGGCTTGGTCGCACTGTAGATTGGTTTGAAAGCAAGATTTTTGTTCTGATCAATTTTTCGCATGAATTCTATTTCTCTTTCTGAGAATTGTGAGATACTGCCATAGCAGAGACTGTTGTAGGAATTGATCATGGGAGGTAGGTGATTGTGGCAATACCAGTGCCCGGCCCAGTCAGCAGCCAAAACCGAGCATGTAGGGCAAGGTTTTGGCTGCTGACTGGGAGGGCACTGGTATTGCCACAATCACCTACCTTTCGTGATCAATTTCCCTTATACCACAAGCATCACAAACATATTTTGGTCAGGATTTTTGCTTTAATTTTTGATTTAAACTAAACCTATCATGAGCAGATTGTCGCGACATTCTGGATGGTGCAACAATCAGAACGTCATAGCACAATAGGATTTAATATTGTTCGAAGCATGTGCATGTCTGACACACCCATTGTTGAGGAAGGAGGTTAAAGTGGTAAAATATACCACACCTTTCCATGGCTACCGCCTCAGCCGCAAAAGATCTGGTGTCCCGGTCAGACCCGGAGGCCTGGCCGGGGTGAGCAGGCTGCACCTCTGGTGAAGCCAGAGTCATGGACTGGAGAGTGTTGGGTGGCCCGAACAAATCTCCCACGCCAAACCCTGGGGGTTGGAATGGTTGTTGGCCATTGAACGTGTAAGGCGCACTGGCCATCGTCTGTTGCATCGCTTGGAGCTGCATCTGCCATTGCGATGGGAGGGGTAAAGCCGGGAGGCTCTGGCCCGCAGGCGTGCCCGGTCCTATAGCCAGCCGGGAAGCTGAAGGTGTGCCCGGTCCTATAGCCGGCCAGGAGGCTGGTGTGCCCAGTCCTATAGCTGGCCGGGAGGCTGGTAGCACCGGAGTGTGTGGGTCCACTGGTAGGACACCTGACGCTGCCTGGGTCGGGGAAACCGGGGTTCTCGGCACTCTAGGCGGGGAGGGCATTGGCCGTGTGGCCTTTGCCCGAAGAAGAACGAGCTGGGGACCGGTGCGGGGACCTATCCTCCTTGCTCCGTCTCTTTCGTCCTTGCTGGAAGACGAAGAAGAGGACTTCTTCTTCTTAGAGCTCGAGGATGAAGAGGAGAGCTTGCCTCCTCCCTCTCTCTTACTCGACGCCCCACGGGAAGAGGATGAGGACCTCTTAGAGCTTTTTCGCTTCCCGGAGCCTCAGGCCGGGCTGGAGTGTTCGCCCAAAGGAGACCTCTCCAAGCCGGAGGCTCTACCTCGGGACATCCCGAAGAGTCCCGGGGTGAGTTACCTGGGAGGGAAGTCGTAACTTCTACCTCCAAAGGCGATGGCCTCATCGATGATGAGCCTGCCCTCCCGGGAAGAACTATCCTCAGACGTGCTGCCTGGGTCATCAGTTCCTCTACCGGAACTACGGCGCTTGTCCTGGCGGGCAGCCAGGCGAGCCATAAGCGTATCGAGACTGTCCCAGTCTGCGTCTGTCCACTCAGCACAGACACGACAATGGCTGCCGTGCCTGCGGCACGATAAGTGGTTTGAGCAAACCTTGTGATGTGTCCAAGGCTCAGCCAACACGTATCTAATGGCGAACTTTGAACAATGCACGTCGGCACAACGGGGGGGCAGGGACCGCCAATTGGGGGTACGCCATCTTGGATCTGTAAAAGAGTATCAAGACAGCAAACAAGAACCAACGAGTACAGAAAACGACGAAACAGGCGTGAAGCCTGACAAGATAAGTGGCCTGTTAGGAGCGGAAGATACTTATCGTCTAGGAGTAGTATGCCAGTTCGAGCAAAAAACGGAGATAAATCGCGCAAGCGGGAGAGTCCTAATGTTACCAGAGAATAGGGTGCTGGCAGACACTAGAGGAAGGTTTGGCAGCAAAACGCGTAGCCACCTGGCGGCGGGGCGGGAAGATCAAAGGAATTAACTTTCGAGTCTGCCTATAGAGGGCGATTAGTGACACTAGCTTCACAAATAATAACAGGTAATGTACTTCGATAGTAATAATGTCCACTTTTCAGTGCATTTACTCCGATGTTGAAAACAGCGCCATGCTGGTCTTTCTGAGAAGCCCGGATGTTGACCCCTTAGCACCAGGAAAACATGCAACCTTTCCACAGTCACATCTGAATATTTTTCCGTACCGCGTAAATATTTCCCAAAGTAGAGAAAGAAAAGCATGAGGAGTTTTTGTTTATTCTCTCTGTATCAGTCTCTTGGTCATTCCTGAGTGAAATTGAAAAATGACGCCGTGTCGCTTAGGACAATGAGCATTCGAGCAATCGATTTGATGGTAGTCTACAAAGTTCTTTACAGAATCTTCATCGACCAAATATTTCCTAGGGTTGCATCTTTTTGGAATGAGATATTCCTTTAGTCTTAGAAGATTTATGAACTTTCTTGTGGTGTGCAATACTGAATAAAGTGGCCTCTCTTCGTTTATTCCTTTCAATAAGGAACTTTGCATGTAAGACTGTATGTATTTAAAAAAAAAACATATAGTGAATGATAAAGAAGTACGTGTTCAAACCAAAGACAGGTACATTAAAAAGCAAAAACCTACTACATTTACGCATTTTACTTCTATCAAAATAGTCTTATTCAGACCTCTAGTTTGGTTGTAAGAGAAACGTTCAAGGCGTTAATCTTTCGCAATGGGGAAGGGGAATATTAATAAATCAATACCCTTTGTCAGCAGGTGTCATGCCATTCTTCTTTAAATGAGAAATGAGAAAGTAATTTCCACGTAGGATATCACTACAGACATGAAAAGCTTTGATGTATGTATCCATTTTCAGATGCTTTCAATTTTGTGGTCAAAATGCCTCGTATCAACCTTTAATCTCGCTTGGAGGAAACCACAACAAATGACATTCGATACAATGGGGAGATTTATATATATGATTGATATAAGAAACTTGAGAGCGCAATCTGCAGAAAGGCAGGTGATTTCTCATTAAAGGTAAATTACACTATATGAGTCTCTGTGATAACGCA
The DNA here is from genome assembly GCA_963942565.1 of Maea johnstoni. Taxonomy (NCBI): domain Eukaryota; kingdom Metazoa; phylum Annelida; class Polychaeta; order Spionida; family Magelonidae; genus Maea; species Maea johnstoni. The sequence goes on from OZ012696.1 coordinate 33,982,768, forward strand.
TCAGTTTATTAAGAGATGATACAAATCACACACCCACCAATTGTGCATACACGACCGGCGTGCTACTTATATTGTATACTATGCTCATAGGCACTTATCACTGCAGTGTCGAAATTTACCAAATTATGGGGGATACTTTTCTTCCCCGTACGAAAAGTTCCATGCATGAAGAAATTGTGAAATAAAAAATGAAAATTTTGCCCAAATATTTTCATGGGTGCAGGAATGAAATATCGGTACTGTAGTATACATTTTACGACGCGCAGTAAATTAAGTTATGGATTGTTTTAGCAAGGAACATACTAACTATGTTTTGATGCTAGGGTTAAGGAAGGCAGTAAATAGCACCTAGGGTTTGTCACCACGAAAACACCTGAAAATGGGTACGGTTTGTGATATACTTATGTCATTACTCACTTTTGTAGGTATTTGTTTGTATATTTTACTACCATAACATTATTCGTAATTTATATTTTTATATCTTGAAGTATTGTATATTCTATTCTTGTAATTGTATATAACTATACATACATACATTGACCTCACTTTATCAATTGAACCTTATCAATGTGGAATTTTGGTTAGTGTCATTGCCTGCCAGCCACATTTATGTTGAGCTATGTCAATGCGCAAAATCGTTCATGTCCGTCACAAAGCCTTTCTGGACAGAACTTTAAATAATGTAATTGACAATAAAGGAAATACATAAAGAGATATATTTCAATGTAATGATGTAGAATAATATTATACCATATACTTGTGTCACATACGATAACAATAAATGTATATTTTGATTTCTTATCAAAGATACAATTTCAAACTTCTTTACTTATAAATATTAAAAGGAAGCGTATGAATATTAAAGTGTGTGGTTCCTTTGATTTGCGAAACTAAAAGCTTAATTCAGCGGATTTCTGCCACTCAAAACTACAATAACCCTATTATCTGATGGATTTTTTGCGATAATCTCGTCAAGAGAAGCACTTTTGTTTTTGGCGCAGCACTCTTTCAGTGCTTCGCGATCGATAGATTAAGCAATTCAGCCAACGCGCGACTTATCTCCTTTAATACCCTCAGTGATGAATTATTCCTGATTAGCGTTGACTGGAAATATTCGATATGCTAGCGTCAATTAGCGATGGTTTCTGTTAATCACGGGTTGGGCCATTTACAAGGAAGCGGGGAACGCCACATTATCAAAATGGAATAATGTGCATAATACTACCATTAGTATCAAACGAAATCACCGCCCGCCCACAGCTAGTTTAAGTTTGGGAAGATATCAGAATGAAATTTACACAAATTTGTGAATTATATCATCAATTCATTAGGAAAGGTATCTGACCGGTAGGGAACCCGCCAATGATGGGAGAATTATAAAAAAACGGATGCATAAATTTGCATAAAATGGAAACGTGTGATTTACACTGAATCTCATCTAAAGAACTCAAGGAATGTTTGACTAGATTTCCATAAAATCAAATATTGTGATTATTTTGATTTCATTAGATGAAACTGCAGAATCCAAAAGCTTCTTCCCGATGATTAAAATAATAACTTTTTATAAAAAGGAAAATTGTGAAGTATATTGCTATTTTATTTAAGAAGACGTGACGAAGAGCACAAATTCAAATGAAAAATAAAACAATCGAACTAAATTCCCTCAATCCCCGCTAGAGGGCGGGATGGAGATTTCTTTATCGAACAGAGCAGAACACACCGAATCAGTGGCTGCGAATTGCGTTCTCGTGTCGGAGCGAAGACGCACACGCCACAATCTCCCAGCTAACATATCAATACGTCTCAAACAGAAGAAAAGGCAATTACTTATCACGAACACGCCGGGACACGGCATGGGCTGATCCGCAAGACGGATGCGCTCAAGACGTAACAAAGCCAATTTGGTCGCACATATGCAACCGAGGCGTCCTGTCGGCTCGGATGAGGGGATGCGTTCATTTTGCCGAACAGGAGCCCGGGAGGTCGGGATGAAGTAGCGGGGCCATTGTTTGCGGCGTGCGGCCGCAATGCCGTATGCAATGCAAAGCCAAAAGGCAAAGGCCGCGTGGCCAAGGTTAAACATAACAGGCGCTTCATTACTGTGCTATTGGCTAAAGTTATTGGAGGCCTCGCTCCTTATTCTTCCTCTCTCCTCTCCAACCATACCAGGGAACGCCGTGGCATCTCAACTAGATGTGTCTAAGGTTACATGTAGCTAGCTGTGTGTTAGGTTATGGAACAAATTGGGAGGAGTCTCATGCAGAATTTGCATATATATATATATATATATATATATATATATATATATATATATATATATATATATATATATATATATATATATATATATATATATATATACTAGTATATATATATATATTTATATATATTAATATTTATGTATATATATATATATATATATATATATATATATATATATATATATATATATATATATATATATATATATATATATATATATATATACATATATATATATATATATGTGTGTGTATATATATATATATATATATATATATATATATATATATATATATATATATATATATATATATATATATATATATAAATATATATATTCACGTGTGTGTATGTTTGCATGTATGGATGTAAGTTTGCATGTATGTAAGTAGGTACGTAGGTGCAACCATATGCGTGCATGAATGTATGTGCGTGTGTGTGTTAATTCAAAAAGCATTTTTTGACAAATTAATATTAACAGCATCTGTGGGGATAGATGAAGTAAATCGTTTGTATTTTTGGCTATGCTTTTCAAATTGTTTACGTCATCGGAATCAATCAAATTTAGATTTGTTTTTCAGTTTTTCGTATTATGACGCGACCAATCAGCTTTTCGTGACGCACTAACGACAGGATGTGACAAAAAACAAATGCAATCATCACATTTTATGTCCAATAAGAGTCGAATTACGCCTTTATATTGAGTATCAACAACCTAAAGGACATTCACCCTAGGAATATCCATCCGTAGTTCAATACTTACTTGGAAGCATTAACTATGAGTGGTGTAATTTAAAAATCATGATACTCGTTATTTGGCAACAAACGTGTTTTTTAATGTAACCACAACGAATGTTTTTTTTACCATAAATAAAAAGTGTATTAACCATTATATATAAATAGTGCAATATCTGAGCAGGCATCTGATTGAGCAATGCAATCAATCAATTGGTTGATTGAGATGAAATCTAAGCTTTCTGTACTTAAAAGGCTAACACAGAGAAGTGGGGATAGAAGCGTTAAACAATTAAGGTTTATGATATCGTTTTTTACCTCATCGTAATCAAATTTAAATTTGTTTTGATTTTAATGTATCAAGACACGACCAATTACCTGCTCGTGACGCATTGACAGCAGGATGTGCCAAGAAAAAAACATTTCATAATGACTTTATATGTCCAACAAGAGTCAAATTACTTCCTCATATTACATAATAACAACGTCACTGGCAGTTACCCTGGGGACATCATTATGTGGCTCAATGACGGCTTAGCGTATTGTAGAGATGGCTAGGCATGACGCAATTCGAAAATCAGAATGGTTTCTAAAGGTGGAAGGAATGTGTACATTCCTAGGCATTTGAGGGAAACTCGGCGGCGGCTCACGTGGACTCCGCGTGCCCTCATCTCCCGCCAGTTCACGAGCACGTGCGGGTACAGTGCTCTCTGCTTGGGGTAGGCAAGCCGCCGCTGCTTCTTGGCCACTGCCCTTCAGGATTTACGATTTAGGTATGGCTTCAGTCACCTTAAAGGGTGCACGATCGGATTGTGCTCCTCAGTTGGGGAGTATGGACACAGTAGACATGGATCAAGAAGTTATTAGGAGACATTTAGAGAGGCGTCCAGCCTGCACAACAGTGACAAGCACGAACATGGACACATCTCAAGCTGGCGTCAGTTGGGTGCACAACCCAGACAGAACAATCACAACACGTTTTAAACAACATCTACGGTGCAATAGTCGTGCAGGAATTGAACACTTTACTGAGGATGTTCCTTTCACGGTTGGTTTTTATGGACTTCCCAGATCGGATTCTGGCGCTAGTGGAATAGACTCACCGCCCAGCCATCTTACACTCACGTTGTTTGATAGAATAAACATGGATACTGATGGGCCCTGCACAGCTACTACTAGACTCGCTCTGTTCTATGGAAGGAACTCGGACATTGATGGGCGATGTGTAACTATTCTAGACTCGCTCTGTTCTGTGGCATTAACAAGGATACTGATGGTGCTCTGGACAGCTATTCTAGACTCACTCTGGTCTATGGATTATACAAGATGGTGCTCTGTACAGCTAATTTAGACTCACTCTGGTCTATGTATTACGCAAGGATACTGTTGGCTCTGTACAGCTATTCTAGACTCACTCTGGTCTATGGATTAAATAAGGATACTGATGGTGCTCTGTACAGCTATTTCAGACTCACTCTGGTCTATGGAATATATTAGGATACTGTTGGACTCTGTACAGCTATTCTAGACTCACTCTGGTCTATGGATTACACAAGGATACTGATGGTGCTCTGTACAGCTGTTCTAGACTCACTCTGGTCTATGGACGAGACAAGGATACTCATGGGCTCTGTAGAGCTATTTCTAGGCTCGGTCTGTTCTATGGAATATACAATGGGCTCCGTACAGCTATTTTAGACTCACTCCGGGCTTTGGAAGATACAAGGATACTTATGGGCTCTGTACAGCTATTTTGGACTAACTATGGTCTATGGAAGATGCAAGGATACCTATGGGCTCTACAGCTTTTTTAGACTTGTTCTGTTCTAGAAATTGAACAAGCCTACTGATGGGCTCTGTTCTGTAGCATTAACAACGATACTGTTGGGCTCTGTACAGCTATTTTAGACTGACTGTTCTATAGAATAAACTAGGAGACAGATGGGCTCTGGACAGCTATGTTGGACTCACTGTGGTTTATGGAATGTAATAGGATACTGCTGGGCTCTGTACAGCTATCTTAGATTCACTGTGTTCTATGGCATAAATGGGGATACTGATGGGCCTATGTACTGCGATATTAGACTCACTCTGTGCTATGGCATACACAAGGATACTGATTGGTTCTGTAAAGCTATTTTAGACTAATTCTGTTCTTTGGTATAAGCAAGGATATGTACTGATGGGCTCTGTACAGCTATTTTAGCCTCACGCTGGTATATGAATTGTACAAAGATACTAACAGGCTCTGTACAGCTATGTTAGACTCACTGTTCCTTAGCTTAAATAGGATACTGATGGGCTCTGTACTGCTTTTTAAACCCACTCTGTTCTATAGAATAAACAGGTTACCCAGGGGTTCTGTACAGCTATTTTAAACTCTTTCTGTGCTGAAGAATTAACAGGCTACTGACAGTCTCTGTTTGGCTATTTTAGACTCCCACTGTTCTGAACAATTAACACAGATACAGGGCAGCTCCGTACAGCTGGTTCAGGTTATGGCAGAGTTATGTCTTACAGTATTTGTCCACAGCTCTGTACAGTTATTTAAATTCACTCTGTTCTTTAGCATTTACAGGGATACAGATTGGCTCTGTACTTCCATTTTAGACTCACTCTTTCCCTGGAATGAAGAGGGATAATGATGGGCTCTGCACAGGTATTTTAGACTGACTCTGTCCTATGGAATAAACAGGTTACCGTTGGACTTTGGCCGGCTGACCCAAACTCACTCTGTGCTATATAGCGTTTACAAGGATATGTATGGGCTCCATGCAGCTGTATTGGGTTGTGGCACAGATGAATTCCTGGGGCTTGTGTCCACTGTCATGGTGGCAGCTAAGTTGATCTTATAGGTTGTGATAGATGCAAACCGCGCGAGTGTTGTCTAGCAGGGTTGAGCCTCACAATGTGTTTGTCCCCCGCGTCATGTTAAGAAATGGCAGCTGCATGCATCTTTTACCTGGTTGGACTCTGTTGTGTTACTTGGATGTTTTGACATGCTTTATGTGATTTGTTTTAATCGGATGCATTTTATATCCACAGTGATGGTTTTTTGCCTGCCCAACCACAGCCTCTTGCTGTTGGCCATGGCATTAGACTTAGTCGCAGGTGCGTTGTTGCGCTTTTGCCTCAGCACCGCATGCTCGCACTCAGCCCTACATTTACTTCCTAGCCTCGCCCTTTCCTTTAGGTGACACCAGCTTTTACCTCTCGCTGCCCCCCTCTCCCCTACTCCACTTCTCACTGTCTCTTGCCCTCTTATCTCTGTATTCATAACTAAACTTTTGGCAAGGTTAACTTTTGGCCTGGTTTAACCTTTAACACTGCCCACTCTGATACTTTGTATGTCATTTGATACATTGTTGCAGGTATTGGTTGTCACCGATTGTAGCACTTTGTGCCTTTTGATACATTGTATCTATTTTAGTTACTGTTTGATACAATGTATCCTTTTGTATTTCAATACGTATAGTTAATACATATTTAATAAAGTTTCCCTCCTCCACATTTGAGTCCGAGTTTCTTTATTAATGTGGAAGGAATGTGTACATTCCTAGGCATTTGAGGGAAACTCGGCGGCGGCTCACGTGGACTCCGCGTGCCCTCATCTCCCGCCAGTTCACGAGCACGTGCGGGTACAGTGCTCTCTGCTTGGGGTAGGCAAGCCGCCGCTGCTTCTTGGCCACTGCCCTTCAGGATTTACGATTTCCCACCCACCCGCCCTTTTGATTAGCTATCGTAGTTTCACCACTGACCTCCAGACAGGTCCCCTGGTGCCCCCCCCCCCCCCCCCCCCCCCTCTGTTTCAGGGTCACCCTTACCTACAGCTTTCGCTTCTGGTTTGTCCTGGGTACTTGTGCGGTCCTCGCAGATTAGTTCTTTCCTTTATCATTAAGTCTGAATGGTTCGTACTCGCTGCGCTTTAGTCCCTGCTCTGCCCAGTCAGGTTAGTCTTTACTCGGTCTGGTTGGTCTCTGCATGCTATGTCTGGTTAGTCTCTGCTCCGTCTCGTTTGTCTGTGCTCTGCTCCGTCTGGTTGGTTTCTGCTCAGTTTGGTTAGTCTTTGTTCCCTCTGCTTAGTCTGTGCTCCGTCTGTGTGGTCTCTGCTCTCCCCCGTCTGGCTAGTCTTTGCTCTGTGTGGTGTATCTCTGCTCTGTCTGTTTGGTCTCTGCTCTGCTCTGTCTGGTTAGTCTTTGCTTTGTCTGGTTAGTCTGCTACGTCTGTTTTGTCTCTATCCTGCTGAGTCTGGTTAGTCTTTTGCTCCACCTGGTTGGTCTCTGCTCTGCTCTGCGCCATCTGGTTAGTCCTTTGCTCCGTCTGTTTGGTCTCTTTTATGCTCAGTCTGGTTAGTTTTTTGCTCCCCTTAGTTGGTCTCTGCTCCGTTTGGTTAGTCTCTGGTTAGTCCTTGCTCTGTCAGGTTAGTCTCTGCTCTGTCTGTTTGGTCTCTGCTTCGTCTGTTTAGTCTTTGCTCCGTCTGTTTGGTCTCTGCTCTGCTCTGTCTTATTGGTCTTTGCTCTACTCCATGTAGTTGGTCTCTGCTTCGTCTGTTAGGTCTCTGCTCTGCTCTGTCTTGTTGGTCCCTGCTCTGCTCTGTCGTGTTGGTCTCTGCTCTGCTCTGTCGTGTTGGTCTCTACTCTGCTCTGTCTTGTGGGTCTCTGCTCTGTCTTGTTGGTCCCTGCTCTGCTCTGTCGTGTTGGTCTCTGCTCTGCTCTGTCTTGTGGGTCTCTGCTCTGCTCTGTCTTGTTGGTCTTTGCTCTGCTCTGTCTGGTGGGTCTCTGCTCTGCTCTGTCGTGTTGGTCTCTGCTCTGCTCTGTCGTGTTGGTCTCTGCTCTGCTCTGTCGTGTTGGTCTCTGCTCTGCTCTGTCGTATGGGTCTCTGCTCTGCTCTGTCTTGTTGGTCTCTGCTCTGCTCTGTCGTGTTGGTCTCTGTTCTGCTCTGTTGTGTTGGTCTCTGCTCTGCTCTGTCGTGTTGGTCTCTGCTCTGCTCTGTCGTGTTGGTCTCTGCTCTGCTCCGTCGTGTGGGTCTCTGCTCTGCTCTGTCTTGTTGGTCTCTGCTCTGCTCTGTCGTGTTGGTCTCTGCTCTGCTCTGTCTTGTTGGTCTCTGCTCCGTATGGTTAGTCTTGCGGTGTCTGGCTGGTCCCTGCTATGCTCCTAGGGGTTGGTTTTAATGCTGTATGGTTAGTCTTTGGTGCGTCTGGTTGGTCGCTGCTCTGCTTCAGCGGGTTGGTTCTATGCCGTATGGTTAGTCTCTGCTCCGCTCCATATAGGGAGTCTCAGTCAGACATTTTTTCAGGTGTCTGGCACTTTTGTCTCTGGCATGTTTTTCACGCTTTGCTTGTTGCCTGGTTTAACCTTTAACACTGCCCACTCTGATACTTTGTATGTCATTTGATACATTGTTGCAGGTATTGGTTGTCACCGATTGTAGCACTTTGTGCCTTTTGATACATTGTATCTATTTTAGTTACTGTTTGATACAATGTATCCTTTTGTATTTCAATACGTATAGTTAATACATATTTAATAAAGTTTCCCTCCTCCACATTTGAGTCCGAGTTTCTTTATTAATGACAACAAACTTGTTTCTCAGTTTATCAATTTGTAATGTAAAACCTATTAGCGTGATAATGTACATCCGAGTGTTCGGCTGTGTGGTTCTTAACACCCCAAAGTCAGCGACTTAATCGACACCCTTATTGTACGTGGCAACGTGGACCCCGCTAGAAGACTATAGTCTAAAAATTAGGCAATTGGCAGTTAGAGTTTCTGCCCGATTCAAGGTTATGTTTCACGTGACTTTGGTGTACCACAATTGTCAAACATGAACAACCTGGTACTGTATTTTGACCAGTGATCTCAATTAGAATTTGGCCTTAAATATTTGGAGGGAAAATTATAGCCTGGACTCACAAAAGTTAAATACTGTAGTTTGTGTCAATATTCTCGTAAATTGTTTGCTCTGAAAGCCGTGTATTCAAAGAAGTTTCCATTGACTGCTTGGAAGCCCTCGCCACTGCCTGGCCTCGATTTAGCCTGGAAGCATGTGAGAACTGTTCCAGTGACTTGGGGTTAAGCGGTGATTTTCCCCGGGCGCTCCGGTTTCCTTTACCATGTAATCTGGCAGGTCACTGGTTAGGCCAAATATAGTTGAAAAGTGATGATAATCGAAAATCTATATCTCCATTACCGATGTGACAGAGGGAATGTCTTTCTTTCATCGTCCTACGACATACATTAAAGCCACATCAAAAACGACTTATCAGACATAACATCATTTGACAAAACCGCTTCTTAAGGGAGATGCTCAATAGAGACCTGCAACGTTTGTGACGGCACGATTGCCCAAAGCCACGATTTACACGAAGACACAATTATTGGTCGGAAAGACCAGTCGACAATTCTCGACATTGTAAACACATAGCCTGTACCTCAACTGTCAGTTCAACACTGAGTTCCTGACAATTGCAAACTCACCAAAGTCTCACTTTGTTCACTCAAAGCCCCATAGGGAAATGTATCTGCTATTTGCAGTTTTTTGTTGTCAGCAGCTAAGACACGTGGCCTTAATCCCATTACAATAGAAGGCGTTGGATTTGCAGTGGGGATTAACATTTTGATTTTTTTTCTGGAAATGTAATGTTGAAAAGTGGTCGAGGCAGCACGCATTAGGATAGTGACATTCGTAACTGTGGTTTTCTGAAGAAATTACAATGCGATCAATAACAAAATGTTAGATTCAAATACAAGAATCTTTAACACATTGCAATATGTGCTAGACAGTTTCATAGCAGCTTGATAGACAACTTTATGAAGTGGTTATTCTTCATGAGTTTATGACTTTATATGTCAATTAAAAATCTAAAAATCTTCTAATCACGAAACAAGTAAAGTAAACAGTAAACATACATCATCTTATTAACTGATTTGTATATTCCAAATCATAGGTGAGGATACAATAGAGAGGATTCCTATACGGTTATTCCTTCCTTGTATCTGTAGCCCTTCAGTGCAGTGTTATACAATAATTTGTAATTCACACAATGCAATAGGAGAGGGTTTATTGTTCACTCAAGATTTGCTACAAGAAAGCATTTGATAGAGTTATTGTGTTGGAATTGAAATACTAGTATCTAAATGATGCTCCAAAGGTCAGCTATATGGAAAGGTAAGATGATATTACCAAGCGAATTATTGTTGCATCAATAGTTTGCCATGCAAGAGGCCCCGGCAAGTTTAATAAACTTTTCAGGCTTTAACATATACTAGTACATGTATATTACTTATGGAGTCAGGGTGACCCGATAACATCATTATACATCCAAGCGGTAGTGCAATCTTTATAAAACGCTTTCAGTCCAGGCTATGACATTTACCCAAGGGTACTATATAGTTTTATTCATAAAGCCTAAGATGGAAATGATGTAGTATCTATTATGTATGAAAAGGCTATGTTATAGCGCAAAATCGATGACTAATTCGATAAGGTAAGAGCGCCTGTTTTTTATACCCCGGAAGCACTCAAAATCATTATATATACTATTTCCCCAGCGATGTATAGCGTTAATAAGGCCATGGTAGTTCATGTCATTCTCCAAATGTGGCGCCTAAAAATAACTCTAATGGACACATTTTTGAAATTTTAAATTGTACACCTGTACGTCAATTGGATTTCTTTTGCTCTCATGACATGTTCTAAATTACATTTTTACAATCACATAGTTGCTATGCATGTACAGGGCCATTTGGTATAAAATGCTAAAATTTCAAAAAGATGATCAAAAATATGTGGATGTATTCAACTACGATATAGAGTATAAAGGAGACACTTAAAACGCGTTTGAGTGATGCGTAGGACTTAAAGCGAAGAGCCCATCATGCTGTCATCATTTTTTACGTACGCATTATTTTGCAAATACGGAAAAATGTACTGCTTCTGCAAACCAAATAAATAAATCTCCATCAGGTATTTTGTGAATCCATGTTATTATTTGATATATTTAAAAAGCAACGAACAATACATTTCAAGCGGAATTCAAAATAAAGCATTAATCATTGCAGCTGTAAATACCCACACCGTTTGTATCTGCTAGTATCTTTAAATTATTTATGAGCATCTAAAGCTTGCATATTAACCCTTTAGTAGTTCAGAGTTCCCTGAGAGAGGTTTGTCTTGATCTATAATACTTTGGAAAATAACTTTAAAATTGAGAATTATTTTACAAATTATTTGAAGGAGAGTTGTTGGTAGTGTTCTGATTAACATTTCTCCTCAAAGATATTCTCCCAACACTGTTTTTACCTTGAAGATTTCACTAGTTATCAAGCTGATTTTGGCTTTGGCCGCTCTGAGCATTAATGGGTTAAAAAAACTCGCGAAAAGTAAAACTCACCAAGAGAGCTTAGGCGATTATGCCAAATGGGATCACCCAAATCAAGAACGATAATTCCTTCCCTTAATAGATGCTGTCTGCTTCATTCCGTGGATTACATGGTGACTGGCTTTTAAACATTGTGTTTTAGACATTTCGCTGATCTGGCGAGATAGCAAAAAACATAATCTGCTCCCCGAGGAGCCCACGCACGCCAAGATGGCAGCCATGACACTTGTCATGTGTCCTGTTTCAGGGGCGTTTATGCCAAACCGTCTTTCCCGGCGTGTCCCGGGGGACAGCCAAGAAGTTTGGATCGATATCTTGGCGTATGTTTGGCAAAGCGGGTCATTTTCCTTTGCATTTGTCACTTCTACATGTGCCGGAGCTTTGTAAGTACACACACAATAAGTGAGTGTGATGTAATAAGGCCAAGGCACTTAGAACTCAGATTTAATTCACATTTTAGGGTAATATCCAACATGTAATCTTGTGTTGATGAATTTGTAGAATGGGTATAGTCGTTTAGATTTGTTCTATCAACCATAATCCTCCGATTCTGTAAGAAGTAGTAGTAGTAGTAGTAGTAGTAGTAGTAGTAGTAGTAGTAGTAGTAGCAGCAGCAGGAGCAGTAATAAAAGTAGTGGCGGCAGCAGTTGCAGAGACAGTAATCGTGGCGGCAGCATTAACAGTAGTAGAAGCACTAGCAGTAATTATATCAGCAGCAGTCTCAGTAAACGTGTAGTAGTAAAACGCAGCAATACACTTGTATTATGCCTACAAACAGTCTTATCGAGAGCAATGCAAAGTGTGTGGGACATATCTTTGTTGGGCTCATTGCTACTCCCTTCTCTCCAAAACGATGACTACAGTACAGACATTTAGTCCCTGCACCAAACGCCGGTGCCAGGTTGTGCAAACTCCCAGGGACAACCAGTCAAAAGAATAAGCCAATGACATCAATGACTCACGTAGCTTACAAAGCTTCACTTCGTTCAGTTGTAAGGTCATCCATGCATCCATGCCCAGGAAACTGGGTGGCAATCGGGCGTGCAGTCGTGTATAATGCCCGCGCTGCCCACGTAATTAGTGCAGGAATTGAATGGCGGCACTGTACAACCCCAAATCCCAAGTCAGTCCATAGAGAACAACTCATGCAGTAAAGATAGGATCAATGTTGACATACCCTTCTCCGTGGCCAGCTGTTGTGTGCGACCAATCAATAACGTGGCTGAACTTACCTGAAATAAAGAAAAAGAAAATCATCATATGCTCAATTTTGACGCAGAATCACACCGTACAACAATGTGATGTATTTTATTGACTGTACTCTGAGAATACAAAATACCACATAACAAAGTGAAAGAACACAATCGTGTTTAATACAAAAGCAATAAACTTGAACGATGCAATCCTGCTTCTACTACAGTAGTACGCATAAGCCTGGAAATTTTACAGCATAAAATGACAAGACAGATAGTACAGACATTTGATTCCTGCACCAGTCGACCGGACGTCAGCCAGTGTGTGGTTGCACAAAAACCCATGGATAACATGTCAAAAAATAAGCCAAGCACATCAATGACCAATGTAGCTTGCGAATCAAATCTACGTTCAGTTATAAGGTCATCCATACATCAATGCCAAGGGAACTGGGTGGCAATCGGGCGTGCGGTCGCATATTATGCCTGGGCTGCCCACGCATTTAGTGTTGAAATATAATGTCGGCACTGTACAGTACTACTCGTAATGCTGGATATTTTACAGCATAAAGTGACAAGACAGATAAACTAACCCACTGAGTTATCCACATTGACCCTCTAAACAAAAAAGGGCATGAACCAGTGTTGGATACATAACGTTAGAAACAAAAATGCAAAAACAAAAAAGAAATTATGCATTACTCGAAATACTATACATCTGAACACTGATGACCTTACAACATGAAGTATCATGTAAAAAGGATATACATTTTCAAATATCTCGATAATCATGTTCCCCTGAAATTGGCTACGACAGTGCTTCAAGTTTTTTTTCTTAAACATGTTCTCAAAAGAAAATGACCATTCTAAGTAAGCAAAAATTAAAAAGTCTTATATTGTTGATTTATTGCATATATCGTTTCAGCAACTGGTGAATGATAAAATGCATAGATTATGAAATAATAAAACATGTATCGAACTTCACGTCTTTCACAAGCAGGGTATACATGTATTTCAAAATGCGAAACATTTATATTACTAAACAGTTTCTTCTATGGAGGGTTCCAATATACATGTAGTCATTACCATTGGGAAATTGACATGATGATGTACATTGACATATAGCTCTAGGAGAGTGCGACTATACCTAATATCACTAATAATACTCATCCTGCGCAAACCCCTTGAGTAAGGGTTTTATAGTTTAAGCCAGCCTTAACATAAAGAACAAAGAGACTCTTCTTAAAATCTCACAATTTTAAGGCCTGTGATGGGTGAAGGCAAACTAATTGGCACAAATACCATTTACGTTTATTATGCCATTTCCCATATAGCAAAATACTTTCTGCGTGTGATATATTACAAACTGCATGCACCCAACATGTTAATAAAATTAGAGTGGCACATAGCGTGTGCAATATTGAAAAAGAGGTAAAAGGTTTGTTTTTTCTTTTACGGTTCAATTTTAAGTAGGCGCTTTTAATGGGTGTTCATAATTATTTCATCAATGTCCGAGAGTAGGTTTTTATTTTCTTTTTGGCAAGACAAGGTCAGATAGCGACAACAAAAAAGTTAGGCAGCTGATTGAAATCCTTCTTTACTAAAGACGTTTCAAAACAAATGACGGCACTAAACACGATTTTACTAGTTGCTGCTACGACCAATTAGTAGACAGCGGTCTCTTTTGTCTTAAACATAATTGCAAAGCACTTAAAACGCAAATTGCGTAATTAGTTATAATGTTCATTAGCATTCATCTTAATTACTCTAGACATCATCAAACTAAATGCGAATACTCCATATACCCCACACGCAATTTGTCCAATATAATAGCAATTAATTATATTTGATAGATATCTGATAACAAGAAAAGTGAAAGTATCATCGCTAGACGCAATGTGAGAGTACGCAATATATACACACACACATATATATATATATATATATATATATATATATATATATATATATATATATATATATATATATATATATATATATATATATATATATATATATATATATATATATATATATATATATATATATATATATATATATATATATATATATATATATATTATGTATATATATATATTGGGGTTGTATACCATCTTTCTCTATTCACTATGGAGCCAAATGGGCCCAAACTGAGAAGTGGCCCTGTATCTCTGGAGTGCATGACAAAATCTTTATAAAATTTGGCCACCAAATAGCTTGCAGAGATCCAAAACATTTCAAAATTTTAAATGACATTGATACGACCTCTAATGACCTTGAAATGACCTTTAACTCTGTATTTTCAACGTATCTGATACTTGGTCCAAGTTATTGCCCCCTAATATGTAATGTTAGTAAAGGAATTAGCAAACCTGACTTCATATACAGCAATATACTTGGTAGTGAACAATATCTTTTGAAACGAATTTAATATTTGAGCAGCCTGACGGACTATCGATTGCGTTATCAGATAATCATTTCTCTTCACAATACGACACTCTATCGTCTTTCTCTGCCAAATGCTATCCGAATTCAATCATGCTGCTTGGCCGCCATGATGCTGACCTTTCCCGCCATTTATTCCTGTCATGCGCACGGCCCCTCAACCTACCAGCACGTGCCCGTCACCTCGCGCTCAGGCAACGTGATTGATGCGGACGCTCGCTGGCCATGAACAATCATAGGAATGGTGAGCGCTTGAGATTTATCTCTTCTCTCATTGGCTTTTATTGTGCTACATGGACAGCCCCTGATTGATACCTTAGCGCCAGAAAACATTGTTTTAATTTTCCCCGCTCACCCTTCCGCGGCCTCTGGAGGAATTGGCGCCTGATCTCCGCGGCCATTTGCTGCGGTCCTGTTGTTCCACGGAACGAGGTCACGTGAGGTGTTAATCCAATTATTCCTCTGGGTTTATTCACTTCAATGATATATCAAATTTGCAACGACTTTCTTGAGATTACAATAACACGTTGAAGTCTCACGCATACCAATTAAACTATTTAATTCATTTCTAAAATAAGTTTGTTTGTCATCTATCTCCAAAAAGAATGAACAAAAGGAACTTAAACATTATTTTTTTAAGCAAAGTGAATCGTTAAGTATATGTGGTGTTAGGAAACAGAATATTTTGCACATGTATTGAAGGTGGTATATCATCATGATCATAGTGGAGGTAATAATAATAACATGAGGCTGCGAATCGTATGTAGAATCAGAATCCTACATAATGGCCATGGTAAATAAATCTGCAGTGAGATATAACGCCCTGGTCGGGTTTCGAACCCGGATAGTTACTTAAGAGAGAGAGAGAGAGAGAGAGAGAGAGAGAGAGAGAGAGAGAGAGAGAGAGTCAGATTACCAAACCTAAATAAGGCAGTAAATGTGACGATAAACGATATTGCAAACTGCCACATCAGGGTGTGCGCCAAGTGATGAATGCAAGAGCTCTTATGTGAGATAGCCGTGTATATTCATGGCAGAGTGGTAATGCATTGGTTATCATGCTCAGCTCTCTATCCGCAGATTGATACTGAATAATGCATTGAGCAACGAGACCTGATCATCACATACATAATCAACGTCCTAACATATCGTCGCCAGAGATACCCCTGCTGGGTTATAATAAACCGACCACCTACATCACCGACACATGCAATTTATAACACTTTAAACATTTTTTTTTATATTCTCTGCAGTTTAAACATGATGTATGGCCATCCTCTTTAATGTCACCATTTCCTCCAAAAAAGCGTTTTTAAAATGTAACTGACAAATAAAATCGATAAGACTTTAAACATTTTTCATTTTTCATAGTCCCTCGGCTAAATTTGTCTTCTTATAGTGGGAAATGATATACACGGTAACTGAAACTGGCTTGGTTTAACCTTTTAGCTGCTGCTGGCCAATTTAGTCAATACAAAATGATGTGAAAAAAGCTGTAAAAATGACTTGTACCTGGCAAACGGGTACTCATATGTTAGTACTCAATAAGAACTTTCCAATGAATACCAAAATGGCAGGATTTAAATGATTTTCAAATAGTTCTTGTGCCTTAGACAAAAGTTGTCTCAGCATTAAAAGGGTTAAGGACATATCTGACACTTACTGTCTAGTGAAATAATGTTATTTTTTCTTCACTGACTATCCCTGTTTGATTAATATCCAGTTTTATTGCAAAAACATAATACTTTTCATGCTTCCTTTTATTATCATTTGTACTATGTATTTTTGATCCGAATAATAGGCAGTAAAGATACAGACATTCATGCATTTCTGCCAAAAGCGTTTTTTTTTAACAAAACACAATCAAGAAGAAAGACGATTTCATAATGTTATCGGACGGGATAAAGTATCGTATCGAAAAGGTTAAAAATCGTATCATAACGTTAAGATTTAAAATATCTTTAAAGTTGACTTAATTACTACACCGATGACTCCCTATAAGGGCAGGTTTCAGGTTTTTAACGAAAATAGACAGGCAGTATCGTAAGAAATATCGGTATGGTATCGTATGATTAAGAAAATATCGATACGTACCAATCCTTAGTTTTTCATAACTTTGAGAAGAAAGCCCTTGCATGTAGCTAAATATGGCAGGAGATTCCCCCCCCCCCCCCTCCCCCTATATCTATTACCCATAACCTCCCAGTGGTGCAATAATTACACTCGAGACACAATGATTATTATCTTTCCGCGTTCCTTCTTTATAATCCATACATTCCTGCTCGATCAATTCTGTCTTGATTGGCGAATTAAGAGCCACATAAAGCTAGCCACCTGGGTATCGTCGACACACATTGGACGAAATAACTACCAATTAAGGACGCATTCAAAGCAGGATATCGCAAATTATGGCTTATTCTCCGCAATTCCTCAATCACAGTTGCTGTAAATGTCCCAAACCAAATGCTGTTTTAAGCATATTGTTTGGCTATAGACAGCAATCTGGGTTGTAGATTGGGGTGGTTATAGATTTCTGTCTGTGTGGCAAATTGCTTTCATTGCTTACCGTAGTGTCAGCCGTTTTGACATTTTATGATAGGCAGTGGGGAAAAAACGAGAGAGATATAGGGTTTGTATAATAAAAGGACAACCCTACCACATCAACATCGTCAATACATGCACATGGTTTTGAACCAAGACCTTTTTACAACTAATGCTTGTTTCACACTAATCAGACAAGCTAGGACTTTTTGCCAAGACGTAGCTAGGACATCTAGGACACCCCGACTTTTTTGAAGCCGACAAAGTCCTAGCTGAAAAAGGATGAAAATTATGCAAATGAGGATGTCTTGACGGTGTCCGGGACACGTCCAGGACACGTCCAGGACACGTCGCGGACAGTGTGAAGGATGAACAAGACATACTTGAACGGCGCTTAGGACATCCTGAGTAAGTCCTGTCAGGTGGCGTTTTGTCTGCGATGTGTCGGGGACATGTCGCGGACTATGTTAGGACAATGCGGAAATGTCCTAGCCATTATGTAAATTAGTGTTTTTGTCCCCGATGTAGCTAGGACATGTAAAATGCGTCCTGTATGTGTCTGGGACAAGTCGGGGACATGTCTTGAGCGTCTTGTATCTGTCCCATAAAAAATTCAATCACCGTAACATAGTATAGTATAGTATGTTTATTGACTGCATTGACATGCAAAATAATACAGTATACATTATTAAATAAACCGTGTATTTACCTGGCCAAATGATCTAGTCAGATTCATATATTTGTAGCTACTTACAACGTAATACCTATCATTATTATTGTTATTATTATTATTATTATTATTATTATTATCATTATTATTAATATTATTATTATTATCATTATTACTACCTGCAACCAGTGCACAGCATGGGCTTTAATACACCGCGTCTCAGTTTTATGAGATAAGAACAGCCAACATTAGCAGCCAAAGGAAGATCTCTTTATGATCTTTCTAACATAATGTCGTGATTTATGGATCTACAATTACAATTATAATATATTCTAAAAGACTAATTCCTGTGGTTCAATCATAGGATAGATGAGTGCAGTTGCGCGTATAGACTACTCACTACTCAAATCATATGGCAAAGCTGCCGATGTCTTGGAGTGAGTTGGCGGTTTTCCCTCGGTACAAAGGGTGATAATAAGCCAAATCAAATTCCAAATTCAAATGTCCCAGCTTAATTTGGTAGCCAAAGTTTTCCATTTACCGAAATAGCTTACTGGTTCACCATAGTCTTCAACACACTATATGTGTGCATTTCCATTCCTTCTAGTCTTGATCTAGAATATATATATATATATATATATATATATATATATATATATATATATATATATATATATATATATATATATATATATTAGAGCTGCACTCACAGAGGGAGATCCACTCATGAGCTCACCACCCATTTGACTCGTGAGCTCATGAGCTCACGGACGTTCTGATTTTCCCAAAAGATATTTATTTTCCAACCCAGCTATTAAGAAATGAATATTTATTGGCCGACAATCATTAACATTGCCATGTTTATTTAATTTCAAAACGTGCAGACGAAGTACAACGGTCAGTTTAACACTCAACACCGTTTGAATGTATACATTGGAGATTGTAAAGAAGACATGACGGCGATAAGCAGTTATGTATGTTGATAATGTGTGTTATGTGCCCTGTGTTACGTTTGTGTTCTCAACATCAACGAGCTCACGATTTGAACATTACAGCTCGAGCTCGACGAGTTTGCTCCAGGGCTCGAGCCGCACGAGTTCGTGAGTGGTGAGTGCAGCTCTAATATATATATATATATATATATATATATATATATATATATATATATATATATATATATATATATATATGTTTTATGTTTTATTGACTGTATTGGGATATACAAAAACATGCAATATGGTATCTGGTTTAGATTAAAAAGTATGAAGAACAGAAAAATTAATTGAAACACTTTCGGAAAACGAAAATTGATCGTGGAAGCTCAAATTCCCCAAATAGAATGTCACCCCCCAATGTGATATCTTTATCTCGGATTGTAATATTTTATAGCATCATTAGCGAAGCCATCAACTTTCACAAATTTCGAAGTTAGCAATCAACTGGCCTTTCTAAATGTATAAAATGTGTTGTCTTAAGGCCCAGTGATAAGTGAGAAATCATCAAATGAAAACATATTTTGCCGAGATTGCGCAGAAATCAAAATGGGTGTTCAAGGCGTTTTAATTCAATGATCTCTACATGATTACTGGGCCTAAAATTACGATTTTAATTCATTTAACAGGAACATATTAGGGAGTTTCCAGATAAATAAATTATGTTGTCTTAAGCCCAATAATGTATAAATGCAATTTCATGATGTTTTGTGGCTGAGGTGGTATCCATGGTATATTGTAGGAATTGATCACGGGAGGGGTTCCCGAGGGAGTGGGAGCACTTGGGTAATTAGGGGGGCGCATACGCTCGTTATAAAAAGTTAAAAAATACCCCCCAAAAGCACTGATTTCTAGCCAGAAAAGCACCCTTATTTCAATAAAAACGCTGACTTTTTCCACCAAATAAACACCCCTTCTTAATCAAAACACTGACATTGGATGAACGGGAACACGTATTTTAACTTAAGATTGTATAATCCTCTGCCTGTTTAGCGGCAGCAAACTCGGCAGCAAAGTCACTTCGGGACTCACTCGTAATGGGAGTGCACCTCGTTCTGGCCTCGTTGTGGTGCGGGAATTCCCAACCGACGTCACGGGGAATCCCCAATTCACGTGACTAGGCCAAGGCAAATATCGTGTCCTAGCAGTGTCCTAACTGAATCGGGTCGTGTCCTGGGTGAAAGACAACAACCAGGACACTCAGGAACATGCGGACTGTCTTAGGAGTTGTCCCGGACACTGCTAGGATTTGTCCCGGACACAGATTTTGTCTTGGGTGTCCTGGATGTCCTGGCCAAAAAGTTTTACATGTAAAACTTTTTGGCCAGGACATCCAGGACACGCCATTTGTCCTAGCTGCACCTAGGAACTCCCCGATCTTGCTAGGACATCAACTAGGACGCTGTCACGATCAGGAATTGAACGAATGATTTGAACGAAATTCCTGATCGTGACAGGTCCTAGCACTGTCCTGATACCTTGTCTGATTAGTGTGAAACAAGCATTAGACCAAATTAAGACCAACTTTTGACCAAGAACCACGACCTAATGTTTTAGGTCAGGGGCGAATGCAGGAAATATGTACAGGGTTCGATCTTTGTGAGGGTCTTGACGTTTTGAAAGTGAGGTAGATCTACGGTACCTCATTAGTCTTTAACGAAACTAAAGAAAATTGACAATTCTTAGCAAGAAAAGCAACATTTGGAATTGTAAAGGGGTATCCTAGAGGCCTTTGAGTGCATCCGCAACTGATAACCCTCTACATGTACGTAAGGTCTAACTGCTCCCCTCAGTTGTTTGTATATACACGATCTGACGTTTATATAGCGACCAAGTACATGCACTTTTACGAAATTTTATGTATGCATGGAATTTTCACCCATGAAAATCTTTGGGCAAAATTCTCATTTTCATGCATGATAATTTCATTTTCATGCACGGAAATTTCATTTTCATCCATGTAACTTTTATGCCACAATTTTTTCATGCATGAAACTTTTCGTACGGTCCATGGGAACGCTGTGCACTAAAGTCGCGGCACTAAAAACCAACTGATCTCGATGAATCTTCTAGGCGCATCAACCCAAGACACCTGAGCAACGTCATTAATCAAAGATGGGTATTTTTCAGAACAAATGGGATGAGGAAAAAGGTCGCTTCTTTGATCCCATTATTTACGGATTTAGAGCCGGGCTTATAAAACCCAGAAGAAGTCGGCCCGAAGGATTAGTCCGCAACAATAACAAGATATGTTATCTTTAATTAGTTCCCCACGACCATCAGGGACTGACGGGCCCGACAACCTCCATTCCGTCCCAAACAGTTGCCATGGCAACCGAAATCACCCTTTGAATAATAAATTTGTTAATTCAGGGCATCACTGTGGGATCCATGCTGTGGGCCAATATTCCACTTCGGCGGGGCCCCATAAATCATACTGAAAGGCCACAAAGGGAGATAAGGGTTTGGAGGGAGACAAATTATCGTTAATATTTCTCGATTCGCGGCAATTAATATCATTTTTGATCGAGCTCTCTGTCTCGTTTATTTATGAAGACTGTCCACAATTTAGATTCGCTCGATTGTGTAACGTCCATTTTTCAGTGGTGTTTTTACGTTTCTCCGTGAGTGATTGCAGCTTGATTTTATGGATAATGCTCCATAGAGAGCAAATTGTTTTCTCGTATATCAGTATAAGAGAAAAAGTTAGAGACCAGTCTCCGGCAATTTCTCATCTTTATATCTGGTTACGTAGCGGGCGTACACGAAAACTCGTTTACGATAAGATGGCACCTGCAGAGTTTCCTTTCGATCATGCTTTTTCTATTAGTTAAGTATTATGTTTTGTATTCATGTATGTATGTATGTATGTATGTAAGTATGTATGTATGTATATATGAATGTATACATGTGTGCTTGTATGTATGTATGTATATCAGAATGTATGTATGTGTGTGTGTATGTATGTATGTATGTATGAATGTATGCATGTGCGTACGTACGTATGTATGCAGGCATGTATGTATGTATATTTTCATTTATCTATCTTAGTGTCATGTATGTATGCATGTATGTGTATATGTATGTATCTATGTAGGTTTGTATGTAGTTAGGTACGTAGGTACTAGGTAGGCAGGTATGTGTGTATGTACCTATGTATCCATGTAGTTAAGTGTATGTGTTTTTGTATAAATCTCTTGTTATATTGGTTCATTGTTATACTATTTATTATTGCATGACAGATCTTGTCCTTCTTCTTCTTCTTCTGCATCTACTGCAGTGCCAACGTATACGATACTCATATTTCATTATTTATTCTAGTTCTAATTTGTCGAAATATTTGAGAAAGCCGAGGGGAAATGGTTTAAAAATGCTTTATAATCTCTGAAAGATAATTCTCGAAATTTTCTGGTATGTCCAAACCTGAAGCTCTGATTTAACACACGTCAATATTGTACCGCATTGAATTAAGGCTGAGAGGAAAATTTGCTCCAACGACTCGTATCTGAATTTGACGTAGCCAGTGAAGTACTCTGCTGATCTTATAAAGCAAGTAGTGCCCACGGTAATGAAATTACATCATTCGATAGTGTTTGTAATGTTCCCCGCCTGGGGAGGGGGAGGGTGGATTAAGGCTGCCCAAATTGCCGGTTGTGTTTGAATTACGAGTCACCCTAAAGTGATACTGTTGGCTGCGAACGGACTATGTAATCACCGGCAAATCAATAAAATGAATAGCAATCTGATAACAACTTCTTCCACAATCGCTTATTATTCTTATATAAGATAAATCAGATTTAGCTGCTGATCTGATTTGGCGCAATCCAGTTGTCAGTGTGCATGGCTAGACGAATGCGGATTGTTTGTGTGCTAGGCAGGGAAATTTTCATTCCACAGGAGGGTACACTACAGTTATGGTAACAGGGAGATATACCGATTTTAGGGTATTTTTGTCCTACAAGCATATATGAGGGTGTGACATTTATTTGGCATAATAAGGGTCATCTTTTCTTCTTTTCTATCAGATCCTTTACGACTCTACCCATTAACATGTGATTTTTCTATTTTCTTTGATACAAATCGGCATGCACATACATGTACACATATTATGTCACATGTATATGTAATACTCATTGAAGTGGCTTTCCTTTTTTCTACGTATTTGGGTATCATGGTGTTTTGATATGTGTCAATTAATGTGGATCGCTTTGACCTATATTTTAAAATGGTGAGGAGCTTCAGTAATAATGACCTACTTTTCAACTTTAAACGATGTTTGTTTATTTGTTTGTTTGTGTGTTTACTTGAGCTACTTCACGTTTTATACATCCTATGTATGTATACCATAGAAAGGAGATAGCAATCAAAGAACTAGAATAACTCTGTCACATTGCAAACAGTCTCATCGGGTCGTGTAGTTGCAAAGCTACAATAAGTATACCCTCACGACGCCGCATGTTGTATAGCGACCGGACTAACCAAATTGTGATGACCTCACGTTTGAATTGTAATCAAGATCGAACGCTTAGCAGCTGTGCATTGCACCATCCAGGTCCCCTTCGGATGGCAAAGGTTTTAAGCTAGGGTAACTATTTAAGTGACTATTCAAAGAGTGACTTGCCACTGACTGCTAGCCGTATCTCACCACTGAGGGCCTGTTCTAAAAGGCTGTGTGGTGTAAGGCGTTTTCACTGACTGTTAGCTGTCTCTCACCACTGTCCCGGGTCCGAATTCCGGCAAGGGCATGTGAAAATGTTGCCAGTGACTTGGAGTAAGGCGGTGGTTTTCGCTAGGTACTGAAGTCTACTCCACTTACAACTGGATAGTCATAACCTAGCCACAATATCGCAAAAGAGTGACGGAAATCGAAATTCCAAATTCCGAACGTGCGACACATCAATGGTAAGGTGGAAGTAACCCCCCCCCCCCCCCCCCCCCCACCAAACACACACAACACCCCCCCCCCCCCCCCCCCCCTTCATCGACTCACTCAGACCGTGTGTGAGAGATGTGATGAATTTGCCAGTGGCCCCGGGCAGAGAAAGATCCCTAATTGCTGAGTTTGATTGGCAGGTGGACTGACAAGGTGTCATTTAAAGACACTCAGACGGAGCAATGCCTATTGATCACTGACTATTATGACAGGTGCAAAAAAGATCGATGCTCGTGTTCTTGACAGCGCTAGGACGTACCCACAATGCCTTGCGTCGTAAAAGAAGTGATGAGAGCTTTGTGTATGATGTGTATAATATGGTTACGGTGAGGTTAAATCCACGAAGGACATTGTTTGGAATAGAAAGCAATAGTGCATATATTGGAGTTGATAGTTCTAAACTACAATGCCGACATTTAAATCCTGCACTGAATACGTGGACAACCCGGGATGCACGACCGTTCGTCCGACTGCCACACAGTTTCTTGGGATACGGTGAGGTTAAATCATGAATGATTTCAAGGAGGACATTGTTTGAAATAGAGGAATCAAAAGTGAAGATATTGGAGTTGATATTTCTCAAACTTTACATTCACGTATTGTCATAAAAGGGTGAATGACAAATACATTTAATATATGTTCTATTACGATTAAAACCTCCGAAGTTCTGTTATACCTTATCATATATATTCTAGATTGATGTACAGTTTATGTTATATGAGTATCATAGTATGCTCTTGTAATTACCGTATTGCAGTCAATAAACATACATAAACATTCATATCAATTACATCACCAATAAGTCATCCTGAACTATTTTGGCAATATCAAGCCTGCTGACATTATTTTGAAAGGGATATCAGAAAGTTTTATTTTCAGGAATATAATGGCACTTGTAAATAAAAGAGATATCTGTTATCGGGTAGGTACATATATGAGTATTCAATGTGGGAATAATATTCTTAATCACCGTGGTTTTATCTGGACTATATACAAGCAGGCAGTTGGCGTTTTGAGAATAGAAAGTGGATAGATACATTATGCCTAATACATTTAAACATACAAAGACAAATACCACACCCATCCTCACAAAAAACGGAAACCCTAGGAATTATAAATTGGAAGTTGTTGGTAGAAGAAACCTCTATTTTACAGAAAAAAATTTACTGTCACTTATTTGTGCCATATTACGACATAGTCGT
>OZ012696.1:34013120-34020620 GCA_963942565.1 Maea johnstoni
ATTGACAAATACTCACATTATATAGAACATCAAAAACAATACAATCCGAGTCAAGAGTCCATAGGTCTCACATTTAACAACTGCGAGGCCCAACATGAGGTTATGACTTTTGGGGTTGGCAACGGATGTGGATTTTCTCTCCTCACTTCCTGGCAATATAAGGTGAAAAGGTTTTCATTTTTAAGAGCTGCAAGGCCTCACGAGGTTAAGACCTCGTTTCTAGTCAGTTTCCGGGCAATACTATAAGGTGAATAGGTTTTCACTTTTAACAACTACGGGTTCTCACGAGGTTATGACTCCTGGGTATTGCAACGGACGTGGATTTGTTTATCCTCATTTTCTGGCCAATACTAGGTGAAAGGTTTTTCATATCTAACAACTAAATGTTCTCACGAGGTTATTAGGACTTCTGGGGTTTGAGGCGGATATGTCGAATTTCGTACATCGTCACGTTCTGGGCATTATTAGGTGAATAGGTTCTCAATTAACAATTGCGGTGCCTCGTGAGAGAATTGATAATAGGGGTTAATGCCACTTCTAAAATACAGTGCAGACATTTTATTTTTGCAGCAGTCGCCCGGACGTCGGACAATGCCTGGTATAAATAGCCATGTCAATAAAATAATCCAAACACATCAATGACACATGTAGCTTGCTAATAAATGCTACGTTCAGTTATAAGGTCATCCATACATCCATGCCAAGGCAACTGGGTAGCAATCGGACATACGGTCGTCCATTATGCCCGTTCTGCCTACGCATTTAGTGCAGGAATTAAATGTCGGCGCTGTAGATACTACTACTACTAACTACTACTACAACTACTACTAACACTACTACTACTACTACTAATACTAATACTACAACTACTACTACTACTACTACTACTAATAATAATAATAATAATAATAATAATAATAATAATAATACTAAAGATGGCAGTACAGTTATCAGCATTGCCTTTGATAAATCATACTAGCAACTGCAGCTCTAGTTACTCCCCCTGGAGGGTTCAAACAGTACTAGGCCTTGACTAAAATCATCTCAGGACAAATATACTAAACCTTACAATGCTAAAGCTACTTTAGTCCTAAGCACAAAAACATAAAAAGATTTCTGAAATCCATCTAAATCCTGTCATGTTAGCATTCATCGGATAGCCCTCATTGAGTACTCTCAGATGAGTACCCATTTGCCAGGGTTTCAATCATTTTTTTAGGTTTTTGCATCATCTTGTATTGGCCAAATCAGCCACCAGCAGAACAAGGGGTAATGTTTGATGAATGAAGTTTAGTGTAGATCGCTGAGAGGGGCATTTAACAGAGGCTTGGTGCATCTCCATCAATGAAGATTGGCAAGACCTTGCCTTCCCGCCGCCGAGTGCAGCACTAAAGTACACAAACTCCCGCGAGTTCCATGCCCTTGCCCGCCAGCCTTGTTTCGGGCAAACTTCCAAGGTTAGACTCTTCGTTGATTAAGCCTCTTGGTGTCTGTGTGTGTCTTTTAAGTGATTGCTCATAGCTAGGGAGTTATTGATTAATGCAGCTACCCTCCCAAAGAATCGATACGGGAAGTGATTATGCCAGGTAAGTGGGTAGTCTCGCACCACTGATGATGCTACGGCACATATAATACAGCTGATACTAGTATTGCTGATGCTACTGCTGCTGATGCTACTGCTGATATTGCTGATGCTACTGCTGAAGCTACTACTACTACTACTACTACTACTACTACTACTACTACTACTACTACTGCTGCTGCTACCGAAAAACTGCTTTTATTACTACATATTCTTTATAACCATTGCTTTAAGGACATACAACGTATGTTTAATTCAGTACAACTGCCTGGGCTGCTATAATCTCTTCTCTATTGTTTGATGGTACTACGCCCACCTGATAAATATGTTTATTCTTCTATTTCATAATCCTGTCTTTATCCTTCCCGAGGCTTGAGGGGTGTGGAGGAATAGAGTTCTTTTTTCCATTTCCTTCCGGGTACATTAAGGTAAAATAGGTATATGTTACTCAGTTATAATACGCACGTTGCTGATACTCTGGAATAGCACATTTAAATGGCCTGCAGTTAAGGCAGTAGAGAGGAATTGTATTAATCATATCAATTATTCTTCAATCCAGTTTTGCGACCCCGTGAGAGTCTAGAGGAAATCTGCCCCACGTCGTATTGTAGAAGTTATCCCGTGAGGAGAGCTTATTGCGAGAGCCTGGTTCCTTGATTCTCAGAGAAATGAAATTAAAAAGCGATAGGGTACCATCAACTGGGCATCAATGAGACTGGACAGGGCAGTGGGAATACTTGGACCACGAAGAGGCACTATGGACCAGAGGACTTGCTGGAACATGCTTTACGATTCAACGAGTAGGGCAATTTTGGAGCCCTCTTCTAGCAGTCTTTTATGCAATGGGAAACGTGACATTTAATATGATCCCACGATTCTATCGTAATATACTAATTAATCCACGATAAGAGTACAAATAAAGCAGCCAATTTTATTGTGAAGTGCAGGTGGGACATGAATAGTATATATATATATATATATATATATATATATATATATATATATATATATATATATATATATATATATATATATATATACGTGTTTATATATATATATATATATATATATATATATATATGTACGTATATATATATATATATATATATATATATATATATATATATATATATATATATGTATATATATATATATATATATATATATATATATATATATATATATATACATATATATATATATATATATATATATATATATATATATATAATATGTATAAATATATGTGTATATATATATGTATATATATATATATATGTATATATATATGTATATATATATATATATATATACAGCCGTCACTATGCAATGCATTAGACCACTCGGCTCTGTGCGGAAACCGGGTGCAAAATATCCAAGATCAATTGATTAAAGCGTAAAATGAAACAAGTGAATGTTTGTGCTTTGAATTATTTATATTTTGATAGATAACTAGTATTGTCTTTGTGCATATCAACTTTATGTGGCAAGTTATCAAGTAACAGGCAGGTGTAATCTTAAGGGTCAAAGTTCACTATCAAACATGTCGATTTCACCGAGACTTCTACGCCAAACACCCAATCACGTGACGCCGCGATATTCAAAGTCAGAAATGTTAATAACTTACTGCTTCATTCTCTCCGCACGGACAACTCTGGAACTTATGCATAGAAATGCGCTCGCTGTCAGATTATAAATGCCTGCCCATGTTAGATCAAATCAGTGTAACCCGAGTGATATGCTGGTCAAATGCTACTAGGTCATCATGACATTGCGAAGAGTTGTAGGTTACTTATAGGGAAATATTGTTTCAGTTGTATATGCCACAAGATGTATAAAGGTAAAAAGGTATTCGGTTTATAGTCTTGTATCCACCGAAGCGCTCACACGACCTTATAAGACATACCGAATGAAGCGCATTTCACAAGGTTGACAATGTATATGTCCTACACATGATAGTTTGCTATTTCTACCACTACTAGACAGATACATGAATACGTTTTGCCAAAGTGTAGTATTCGCAATGTGCCAAACTTCTATCAATTCACTGTAAACAGCTACATTCATTGTCTCCATTCATTCAGGTCAGTCAAATGTATCAGATTAGAGAGTAATGACATTAATAATGCATTACATAAACAACCAAGAGAAATAGACAAATTACAATGCAATATCGACAAACACGCTTGCAAATTAATAATCAATAATTCTTATTACAGCAGACTTAATTATAGAAATATACTTTAATCAGTTACCAATCTAAATTTACAAAGATCGTCTTAAATAGACCCCCATTTCTTATGGAAGTTTTTTTTTCTCTTATGACAATTTGGCAAGTAAATTGCCTTTAATCATCTGATTATAAATCTTGTAAAGCAATGGGCCAAACTCATAAGGTAGAACAATTGAAAAAGTTTTAAACCCAGATGTTATATTGTTATTTTCATCGATTTGGCTTACCAAGACATATGCATTTAATCATATTTACTAGTAAATTGCATTGTTCTTGCAATCATAGCATTTTAGTAATAAAATCAACTGGTTCCATTATCAGAAATACAATATTTCTAAATTAAAAGGCAAAATCAGAGAATCAGTTTGATCAGAACGCATTTAGCATACTATACGATATCTTATAAGTGATCATGTTTTCGATAGCGTAATATTTTCGAAAGTTCCTAATACATTTTAAAGTTAGTATAACACGGTGCTTTAACCTATCTGACTTAATTCAATTGACTTTATTCTTTACTTTCTAAAAATTCATCCTCGATTGAGAACACATCACTTCCCCGACATAAAAAAGAAAAAATACCACTATAGTAAAGAATATTAATAATTCAGGTTTACACATTTAATAAAATCTATCTAACAAAAGCCACTCTAAGCTAGTCTACGTTTATGCCATAATAACGCGGCGTCCCATCAGTTTTCTGAGCTAAGTAATGTCACCAATGGCACTTATGGTATAATTTGCAGCTACAGTATATGTACATTATGGTCCATAAATGTTTAATCGCCTATACTGAGACTCAAATGAAGTAAAATGTTCCGATGGCAAAGTTCTACTGGCAGAACATGTATACAAACTACGTCCTATTCATATTTTACTCAAAAGATCCATCATTAGTAAATGTCATAATTCATGTCACCAATTATATTGTAATTTCGACAGCACCAGCGTTAAGGGACACTCGAATTACAAGAGAAAATGATGAATTAACATAAACGACACACAAAAGGATAGAAATGGGAATTCTGCAAAGAGATAGGCATTAAGTTCAACCACTGCATAGCGGAATTGATGTGCACAATGGATATTTTACAAAGCGTGACGCACTCACTCTATACTATTATTGTATTCAACAGAAAAAACTCATAAAAATAAATAGGCTATACCACATGTCCTTTTGATAGGTTCCCGATATCGACATAACTAATGTCCTCTTTTCACGAGAAAAACGTGGCATCATTTTTACGTTGTGAGTGAGTAACTGAGAATGTGTCCTACTATTCATGTTTAGACATCACGTCGACAAGGCGTGTCCGTATGCACTTATATCAATGATAATCTCAGAATGATATGTATAAAGCAAATTAGTGAATGCAGTTTTAAGGTGGGTACTATTTAACATTTCTACTCACATATTTTCCTGTTCAGGAGTTGTAGATATTATACATTCGATGATCATGCTGTTAAAATGATTATTGTTAAATGTAGATTATTATTATCATTTTTGTTATTATCATTATTATTATTATTATTATTATTATTATTATTATTATTATCATTATTAGTATTAGTATTATTAGTATTATTATTAATGCTATTAGCATTATTATTTGTATTATTATTGTTATCATTATTATAATTGTTATTATTATTATTATTATTATTATTATTATTATTATTATCGTTATTGTTATCAATAGTATTATTATAAGCAATAATAATGATAATGATAACAACAAAAATAATAATAGTAATGGTAATAATAGTATCAAAATCAGTATTATCATGATTAGTAGTAGTAGAAGTAGTAGTAGTAGTAGTAGTAGTAGTAGTAGTAGTAGTAGTAGTAGTAGTAGTAGCGGTAGTAGTAGTAGTAGTAGTAGTAGTAGTAGTAGTAGTAGTAGTAGTAGTAGCGGTAGTAGTAGTAGTAGTAGTAGTAGTAGTAGTAGTAGTAGTAGTAGTAGTAGTAGTAGTAGTAGCAGCAGTAGTAGTAGTAGTAGTAGTAGTAGTAGTAGTAGTAGTAGTAGTAGTAGTAGTAGTAGTAGTATATTCATCATCATCATCATTACCGTTTGTCTTTTTCTAGTTCCTGTTTGTAACCTTTTTATTACGTCAGATCAAAGAATATTCAGTAAACAGTTGACAAACCCACCATATAAACCACCATATGTATGGCTTTGCCCTTTTCTAACCGTCGTCGTCTATACCAAATGACAAGCAAACAACTAATTAAACCAACGGCAAAACTACGAGACGTGCAGAAATATATTATCTTGGAAATACTGCATCAGAGGGAACACGTACTGTTTGCGCTTCATTGTGATGTAATAGAATTCGCAAACCTCGGACTTATCATATTGAAATAAGGTTGTCAATAACCATATGTTAGGATATCCCTATGATGAAAGTGATGAATATTAAGAAATACAACGCACGTTCCGCTCAAGCATTATATGTTACGGGACAATTTTAAACGAATGAGGAAAGTCATGTACAAAGTTAGATACTAAACAAAAACCAAGGAAATATATCCGATGTGCTTTTTTCATCACGTTTGTGGGTTCGAAAGGGCAAAAAGACACTCTACCCTTTTCGTGAGAAAAATCTCTCGCTCCAACGGCTAAATGGTTTCGAGTTTATGAACATCTCGAGATCTCTGCGACATAAAACACACAACACCGCTAATTTGGCATTGTGAAGCATTTGTCAGCAGACTTTGATCTGTGGAACATTATTAAGGCACCAATGATCAAAGAAACCGCGAGTGTGACTTCTTCTCCGAGGTATGCAGAGTAAATATTGCCATTTTCATGACGATCTTGCTCGCTTTCCATGATGAATTGGTTTTCTATGGCAAGCAAAAAGAAAAAAATATACTGAGATTTTTTCCCTTTGGCCTCCTATTATGTTGTCTCATTTGGAAGGTACAGATGCGTATGAAGGACCGACATTTGACATAAGGCTCAGGGTCAACTAAGGTCATCACATGGAAATCTATAACTTACTACATGTAGATGTACATGTTCATAATATAGTGTGGTTAGATACTCCAGTTATCGATGTCCATCATGACAGAACATGAAAAAATCGATCAATTGATGTCGATTAAAAAACGAAAAATGAGTAAATTCTCAGATCATGTATATACATTTTTATGATTCTTACTGAATGTAAAAAGATTCGATATATTAGCGTACATGTGGACTCGATTTTAGTTCATTCTGAATGACGAACGTTTGATTTATAAATTGGAACTGTAATTTCATCAAGATAATGCGGTAAGGTCAAAACATTATGGACAGAAGTTGAGAATTGGATTGCAAGAAGTGGGAGTGGTTGATTATCTTATAAATGAAAGAATTATAGTTCTTGGTGAATTACAAAAGGCACATTGGATCAATGCTGTAATTCTATTGACAAAAAAGACGATCTTCAACTCTCGTACCAATAACACCTGTCCAACTTTTCTAAGCATAAAAAACACAGGGTGAGAAAACCTTTACACATATGAAAAATATAAATATACTCTATAGTGACCGAGAGGACAAACTGGAAAAAAAGATGGGGTTATGATGCTAGAATATTTTGAAGAATAACAATGTATAATATATTGCAAGATTCAAGTAGTTTATTACGTTATACAGTACAACATTTGTATACATAATATATATCATATATATATATA
>OZ012696.1:34027245-34121029 GCA_963942565.1 Maea johnstoni
TATGTTAGTTATGTTTATGCAGATCGCTTAGATTGGTGGATTTAGCCGGGTACTGGCAAATAACAAAAGTTGCACCGTATAACAAATCCACACACACCCTCCCACCTTTGTCCAAAGTTGATTACCCTTAATCGATGGTAAACATCGCCACTCTTTGCCTTCGGGTGTATTTTTGACTTGGCGTTATGCGGTGGTTTTGGCAAAGTAAGCCGGTTTCCTCAGCTACTTACAAATAGCAAGTCACGTTTAAGCACCCCAATTTTAACTCGCGTTCTGCTCATGTTGGCGCGCAAGTTATTCTGTGATGTAAACGACACGAGAGCACCCATTGGTCTTTGTCTCCTAGTGACGTCACATTTAGGCCGGATTTGAGACCACTGTCATAGCCAGGCCTTAACTACATATCCATACTTTTATTCATCTAAGAATCAGATGAATGGAGTAGAAATATTCGCTTCCCTCGAAAAATCCACCCGAAGGCAAAGAGGGGCGGTGTTTACCATCGATTAAGGGTAATAGCGATCATTTCCGGTGTATTGCAAAAAGCGTTAATTCGCGCGAGACTTGAGCGGGAAATTGCGTGAGGTAGTGAGGCCACCTGGTCCCCTAAGCTACAAACCTCCCTCAGAACCAAATGCCCCCTCCGCAGTACTAAAAGCCTTGTAGGTGTCAGGATAGACCTGTGAGGGAGCTTTGATGTGACCATAAAAACCTACACGTCTGACTTGAAAGACTTGAGACGTGTTCATGTGGAAATCGAACTGACTTCTCGTCCCAGAGTGGCAATTTCTGTTCGCGTTCACATCACATGCCTGTGTTGGGCAATCACAAAAGGAAAAATACATTTAACTTACTACTAACCACAACCTTAGATGAATAAAAGAATGGATCTGTAGCGAGAGACCGAATACTATATGCGCTAGAGTAGAGGCCTAGCTAAACCAGGGGTCAATAATCTGGCCTAATCGTGACGTCACTAGGAGACAAACACCAATGAGGGCTCTCTTATCGTTTACAATACAGAGAAACCTGAGTACCAACATGCACAGAACACGACCTTTGGGCTATTCGCTCCAGACAGCCTGTTCCGGTTGACTGTCTGGTTTCATATCAACTTGCTTTTAATTGTCTAAGCCACAACCAAAAGCTAATATCCTTGCAATTCAATTTTCAGGCGAGAGTTTGAATTCTGGATTCCCTTTCTTTTTTTCTGGAACTTTTCATTGTTTGTTCCTGTTTATATAACATGTTGTTATATATATATATATATATATATATATATATATATATATATATATATATATATATATATATATATATATATATATATATATATATATATATATATATTATTGACTGTAAGGTATTACAAAAGTAAAGATATAAAAACAAGAAAAATACACATAAGAAATAATAAGCTATATACAAAAATGAAACTGGGTACGTCTAACATAATGGGATGTTCAGATGGTTGTCATATAACGGTCTGGTCTACATGTCCGCCTTAAGGTCTAGTCAAGGTATGAGGCCACCTTAACCAATGCCTTTCTTCGCATTCATGTTCTTTGTGTACATGGCTGAGATGTACTTAAGGCTAATCAGCCATATCTTCTCGTTTTGAACAATATGAGAGAAGGTGGGAAAAATACCTCACAATATATTAAACAAAAAAACCCAAAGTTATTAATAGTAAAGTATATAGACAAAATATCAGCAGCTACTCTTGTGACGTCTATTAGTCCAAAAAAGACCTCCAATGCTGTATTGTGTGTAAAAAGGGAGGCAAGTATCACTGTATATATAATGTATAGATAAGATTTATTTTCCATGTAAGATACTGTACTCATTGTGATGACTTTCTGTAATTTACCTGTTTTACTTTATCTGTTCTGTTACACTTGTTCTTGTTATAATATTGAAAAACAAAATAAATGAACTATGGGTGATCCAGAGTTCTTTAAAAACAAAAAAAATATCTTCTCGTTTTGGCTTTTACTGTGACCTACTAACGGGCCTCCTAGAAGAGAAAACAGCATATTGTTATTAGCATCGGCTAGCGAATGACCGGACCCATCATCGATGTCACTAATCTCATGGAGCATCATGTTTCTCTCTATTTGGTAGTATGGACAGTTCAACACCAAGTGTTTAGCGTCTTCCTGTTCATACATGTCATATAGATTACACATCTTATCCACGCCATATTGACGTTTACGTCTGATATCATCTCCCCTTAGCGTAGTAGCATGGCACACAATCCTTGCTAGGATCTCACATTTCCTCATTAACTCAGGATGTTCATCAGATATCTTCCACCAGGATAGGTATCTACATTCTTTACACACACCTTTTAAAATATCCAAATTTTTATGTAGCTGAAATTCAATCTTCCAGTAGGTGTCTTCTAATGTCCACCCTCTCTTCCACACCATATCTCTCCAGACTTCTTTTGAATAGAGATGTTGCCTTTCAACCATGTTTCTAACTTCGTTAGTCAAACCGAAGAGAGAGCAGACATTAAGAATATCAAAGACAGGACTTCTATATACATTCTCATTTCCTATCTGTTCGCGTCTAAAATAAAATCTTGCTCTTTCACAGAGGACAATTTTTTGGATAGCATCCTCTTCCATCACAAGGATAGTCCTTAAGAACAAAATCTTCTTAATTTGAATAATGCGTTCCAACCTCATCCAGCCGAGCCCAAAATAGCTACAGACATTCGGAATCCTAGGGTGAAAACGTTGCACTTTCTTCGCTACATAATTCTGAAAATCTTATATCAATTTTAATTTAACATCATCCATTACCCATAATTCACTTCCGTCGAGTGCTATAGGGACCACAATTGTCCAAAAGACCACATTACAGGTTGCCATTGTCAGGCCTCCTTTGCGAATTCCGATGCCAGTTAGGGCATTGAAAGTTCTTCTGCCTTTTGATATCCTCTCCTCAATCCCAGAGTTATCATCATCAAATATTGTCTTCCTAATACCTACATGATCGTAATTCCGACGTTCCTTAACCCTATCAGGACCAAGTTTAAAGATCCTTTCATCAGAATTACGTTCATGTTCTCTTAAAGTCTCCCCAAATACCAATACACCACTCTTTTTGGCGTTAAGATCGTACCTCCAGGTACACCCTTTGTCATGTACGATACCCATTGCCATATCAGTTCGATGTTTAGAGGAACAGCAAGTGGCAATGTCATCGGCATAACCCAAGGGTGTACTCGGGGTGTTATAAATCTTACAGCATAGATCTGAGTCCTTAAGTTTGACCAATAGGGAATTAACAAAGATAGTATATTTCATAAGTGACATAAAGCCACCCTGATGAATTCCCCTTTTTAATTCATACCACATTGAAGATATTCCTTGAATTTTGACGCAGCACTTAAAGTTCACATAGCACCTATACAGTAACCGCCAAGTCCGGCCTTTTATACCAAGATCAAATATTTGTTTGAAGAGCCCATCTGTCCATACCGTATCGAAGGCTTTGGTCACATCGAAGTAAGCCACAAAGCAGTTGCTTTTAGACTCCATCGACGTGGCCACAGTCTCCAATAGATTAAAGGCGGTATGGATACATGATGCACCCCCCTACACGCACCTTGTAACTCAGAAATCACACGCTGCCCTACCCACCATTCACTGATTCTTTGCCATAATAAAATTTCAAAGTTTGTTGAACGTGGGGAGCAGGGTAATCCCACGATAGTTGTTAAGGTCTAGGATACAAGTATCCTTCTCCTTATACAGAGGTACCTGCACCCCACGTTTAAAACACATCGGAATAAATTCATTGACCCTTATAGCATTATACATATCACATAAGAGGTCAACCATAATAGGACCTGCAAAAATCAGGTATTCAGACATTACCTCATCATACCCAGGGGATTAGCCTTTGTGTAAAGTTCTAATAGCACTTTCAATTTCATTAAAAGTAAATGCAGAATCCAAGAAACCATCTATGAGCAACTCATCGTTGTACCTGGAGACAAACTCTTTCACCTCGCGGAGGTGTGTTTCATCAAACGTGTCTGTAATAACAAAAAGATAAACGTTTGCTTTCTCATTTTGCTGTTTTGTGAGTCCTTTACATGACCGCTTATGTTCTCCATACTGTTGCAATTTCATTAAAAGGCTAGTCTGAAAGTCGGACATTTTGGACATTTTGTAAGAATTTGGATTTTTACGTTGTTTCACTTCCCATTCCTAAGTGATAATTGTTGTTTCCGTTCCTATCACTCGCCTACATTCGGTAATAAAAAAGAAAAAAGCATCCTTTCTCGACTTGCTGTTTTATGTCCTAAACATGATATCCTATTTTTACCTTTCTGTTGCATCTTCATTAGCCGACAAGAATTTGTAATTCAGATTTCTGTATATATATATATATATATATATATATATATATATATATATATATATATATATATATATATATATATATATATATATATATATATATATGTATATATATATATATATATATATATATGTATATATATATATATTAATATATATGACTTAACTGTTGTCCAACGGTTTCAGAACATTATTCTTCATCTCGTGAGGGAGATGGATTAGCAGAAGTAAGTATAGGGTCAATATTATGACTGATAAGGATAGGATAACTGGGCACAATTTAATCATAGTAATGCGTTTCGATGGTGATTACATTGGACACAGAGCCCACCTGAGCAGTCAACGTGCTCTAGTATAGGCAGACTAACTCTCTTCAATCTCCATTCATATGAACGAGACAAAGGATTTAACCCATTGTTGTTTGGAAATCCGAACAGCAACCAGACAAATACAATATGAAGCGATGTCTAAATGATAGGGATGTACTTCCAATTTGGTGGACGGGAATATGTGCATCCTAGTATTGACTCACACTCATGTGCTACGTCAACGTGTTTATTAGTTTATATGGAACATATTTAATGCACAATATATATATATATATATATATATATATATATTTATTATACCTCACTTGAAGATCGTAAGCCGTGATTGGCTGACTTAACAGTTAACAATCATCATGTTGCCCGAATGGCGTTATGTTAACCGTTGTCAAGCAGAAGTGGAAGTAGAGCGTTGGCGACGCCTCGCATGCACGTGCGCCTTGCTTGTTGGCTGACGTCATTGTTTGTCACGTCATCACTGCACGTGCAAATTGTGCGGCAAATCAACAAAACACATGGTGAACGGATCGCTACGCCGCAACATGGAATTCTTAATAAAATAGATTCTACGTTGGAAAAGGAACTGCTGCACAGTATAACTAAGGGTGAAGAATGGTAAGGCCCGGAGGGTAATGATTCAATCTTATTTAATTGGTATTTAAGCATGAATGTTCTCAATTGGGGGTCTATACGACGGGATACTTCGGTTAGCTGTTAGGCAGAATTCATTTGATTATCGATAGGGTCAGCGTATTGTTTTTTCAATGATATTTTACCAGATTGAGGTTTGTTCGGTATAATAAAACAAATATAACATCCCACTGGGGATACCATGATGGAATATCTCCCTCGGGAGGATGGTTTTCCCTCGGGCTTCGCCCTCGGGAAAACCATCCTCCCTCGGGAGACATTCCATCATGGTATCCCCAGCGGGATGTTATATTTGTATAATATATATATATATATATATATATATATATATATATATATATATATATATATATATATATATATATATATGTATATATATATACATATATATATACTAGTATATATATACATATATGTGTATATATATATACATATATATATATATATATATATATATATATATATATATATATATGTATGTATATATATATATATATATATATATATATATATATATATATATATATATATATAATATATATAATATGTATATATATATATATATATATATATATATATATATATATATATATATATATATATATATATATATATATATATATATATATATTATAGATATACAATACACGTGGTATGTTCATAGGCCAAAGATATGCAATACATTCTAACCCTACCCTAGTCAGTAGACAGACGAGGAATATCGAAACTATCGACACAGTGTTGTGAATAAACTATTCGCAGGTGTGCATTTTAGATGAGGCTTCTTTGGTGAGTTATTGGAGAGTGGGTCCGAAAGCAATCCAGGTAGCGGGTAAATATGCAATCATGCAATCTCACCATCTACCTGGCCTAGACCTCTTCCACATCTCCCTTTAAGTGGGTCAGCTTCAAACAGACTTCTTAAAGAATAGCTCCACGTCTATCGAGTCTATCTTAGTATAGGTGTACTGATATAATGGCAAAGACTGAAAGTTGAATTCCATCTATTTATTACTTCTAATTCCAAGGTGGGCAATTGACAGCCTGGGGCTGCTTCCAATCAGCCAGGCAAATCCCAGCTAAAGGATCTAAAATGACTCTGGGTGATTTAAAAAGATGTTTACAAAAAGAGTCTAAATTCTAAAAGATTACAAGAAGCACTGCTCAGAAAGGGAGACAGTTTTGATCAGACATGGAACATCTTTTAACTGACCTTAGAGAAGACACTAATACCAAACATAGTTGGTATCTTCTATAGAAATAGCTATTTTTGATCTGTACAATTCCCAACTGATTTTCTTATAACATTACAAAGTACTATCAAACTGTACAACAAGGTGGTGATTGCCAACTATCCGCCTACGATACTCAATAGTTGAACCATGCTTATGTTGTTGTGTTGTTTAAAGACATACATATTCTAATTTGTTATCGCTTATTATTATGTGACTATGGAGATATAAAAATCCTATTGCACTAGTGTGTGATTTGAATTTTAAAAAAAGGATCCCCTTACAATGTCCTCAATGAATACATGTACATATACTTACACAACACAGTTTGATTGCAACTACATAAACACACCTAATCACTGATTGCCTCTGGTAGCAGATACCTGATTGTGGGTAGGAGTGGTATAAACAAATATTGGATAGCATGTCCGTCTGGCTATGGATAAGCATTACCAGAAATTGACATTGATTATGACTTACTTTATCCCCTTAATAGTTTATCCCTATAATAGTACCATCACAATGTTATTCACATTATTGAACTTTTGATGAATAGATGAGTGTTGGACCAGTAGCCAGGGATTTGGGGTCAGGCGGTGGTTTTCATAGGGTACTCCGGTATCCCTCACTACTTGCAACTGACCAGTCACGTATTAGCAACAATGTGGCATAAATGCGACGAAAAAACTAAGTTCCAAATTCCAAACTCGGACCAGCAAGAATCCCCTACCAGTGCTTATTAACTCTTTATCTGCAACATACACATATACAGTACAGACATTTGATTCGCGCACCAGTCGACCGGACCTCTTCCAGTGCTTGGCTGTACAAACGACCACGATGAATGACATGTCAAGAAAATAAGGCAAGCATTTCAACGGCTCACGTAGCTTGCGAATCAAAGCTACGTTCAGTTGTGAGTCATCCATGCACCCATGCCGAGGAAACACGCGTGGCAACCGGGAGTGCGGTCGTGTATTATGCCCGGGATACCCACGCATTTGATGCAGGAATTAAATGTCGGTACTCAAAGTATGCGTTCGTAGCAACACTACTATAGAAAACCGCGCACACATGTTATATGCGTCTT
Organism: Maea johnstoni; assembly: GCA_963942565.1. Classification (NCBI taxonomy): domain Eukaryota; kingdom Metazoa; phylum Annelida; class Polychaeta; order Spionida; family Magelonidae; genus Maea; species Maea johnstoni. Next base: position 34,034,924 of record OZ012696.1, read on the forward strand.
ATACGATCAAGTACTTGTTCAGACCCGTTAATTTAAAAGATCCCTACATCGCACATGTCCTCGATTTGAAGGCCCATTCGATATGCCACATGATAAATTCGTACATATAAAAGGTCGTGCAATATGAACTACCTAGTACAGGGTAATGGCCTTTAATTCCAATCACAATTTGGCATCAGACAGTCGTACATTGTAGGCACTTACAATCTGGCTTTAACGGGTTATAATAACACGACTCGAACCTATAACCTTCAATTATGGGAGCCAAAAACCTATACGGTGGAGCTGAACTATCACATTTCTCAACTACATGTATATGCCATCATATCTCTATTGCAATACTCACTGCAAAGCACATTACAAATATGACCAGACACACCATAACATCGAGTTAACTCCATTTCGTGCAACATGTTTCTGGAATGGGCCAGCGTTATTCCTCTCCTACTGTTTCATGGAGCTCTCATCGTTTTCGTATTTTTTTCTCTCACTACATTGCAGTGTAATAGTTTTCCCGTTAGATTTAACGCGATGCGGATAGTACAGAGATGATCATGTGATACTTCCCGGCACGTGTTGGTGGCCATTTTATTGCCGGCCCCAAGCGCCGAGGGCTTGGATATGGGATATAATTCAATAATTGTGGCGCATTACGGCTTTACAAGGGGAACTAGTCATTAAAGCCTTCCCTAGCGCGGCTTACCATTAACACATTTACGCTCGCATGGACCTAAAGCAGCCTGGCCATTTTGGAATAATCATTCAGGACAGAACATATATGTCTTGATACTTGAAGGGGAAATGTTAATTAGAACATTACCAACAACTCTTCTTCAAATATTTTGTAAAATCATTCTTTATATCAAAGTTATTGCCAAAGCTATCATAGATCCAGACGACAATTGCCAAAGGAACTTATAGACATAACTGGTTTACGAATGATAACCCAGCCGTAGCCGTGAGAAAGCATTAAGCAGCCCAAACTCATATAAGTCATACGGATTGAGCTTCGACAGGGGATTTAGATGATAAACCACTGAGGAAACTATGTATTCATAGGAAGGATTACATTTTCCTATATTGCTCGCATGCATTCATTCTAAAACATTTTCCACATGGAAATCGAAAAAAAAAATGAAGTCCTAGTTCAAATCTGATTTCACATTTTAATGCAATAGTTGTATTTCTAAATTTCCTTTGCATTTTTGCATTCGTGTTCCATCTTTATAATCATCCTCTTCCATTGTTTTATCTATATTCTATTCATTATACACACTGTTCTCACTAGTGAATAGTACTAGTATTACTATTTTTGAAATATGGTCAATTTTATTTATGGTATTGCCATGTACTAGTACTGTGCGGCTACTTGTGTTAGAAGTAGTTGTTCATTTTTTCTTTATCTGAAACATAAATGTTTATGATATACATCCCGTAACTTGTGTTACAGTAACAATACTCGGATAATACATTCTTGATAAAGACATCTTAGGAAAATGTGTGTCAGTGGCATTCGGTACTTGAGATATTATATGTGCTTTTGTTCAAAGACTATCTAAACACCTGTAGCAGAAAGCCATGCATGTTAAAGCCTTGAATACAGCATTGATACTACCTTGTCTATATGAGCAATTTAGTTCATGCATGAGACATTGAATTAAACTGCATATGGTGTACTGTTAGGTTTGCTTTAATTGAAAGCTTCCTTTGGTGATATTTCTTACGCCTACTCCTGAACGAGATTTGTGACGAGATCTCCTCGGTTTAAGCACTGCCTTTACCCTTCCAATGCTCTGGCTACTTTCGTTCTTATCACAAGGATGCACAATTCTTTAAAAACCATCTAAACCCTGTCATGTTGGTATTCAATGGATAGCTCTCGCTGAGTTCTCTCAGGTGAGTACCCATGTACCAGGGTTTCAGTTGAGGATTCATTGGTTAACCCTTTCAGTGCTGAGGCTAATTTCATACAAATCACAAGGATGCAAAATTCTTTGAAAACCATCTAAACCCTGTCATGTTGGTACTCAATGGATAGCTCTCGCTGAGATAAATACCCATGTACCAGGGTTTCAATCATTCTCAGGGTGTTTGCATCATTTTGTAATGACAAAGTTAACCCAGCAGCAGCAATAGGGATAGTATATCATTGCTGTCCTCGCTTCGTGTCCCGGACTATTTGTCTTTGCCGGGTGAGAAAAGATATATTACTCACGCAGGACTCGCCTATCACCAAGCCGTCTTTGTAATGAAAAGCACAGTGATCATTAGAGGCAGTTAATGAAATATTTCTGCTTGACATTCCTGAGGGAACCCCCAGGGGGCCAGCCGAGGGCCGTAAATAATAGGATAATCCATAATAGAAGAGGATGTCAACCACTACTGACCCTGATAGTGTTATCGCCTCATCAATACTACAATAGCAGGGGTTTGCAGATGCACAATATACGCCGTGTACATGTATACTAGTCTTTTGAAATACATACGTTTTCTCATAAGAACTCTTAAAAACACTTAAGCTTGAGAATCCTTAACAATGTAAGCACTTATAAAACGCCCTTCCTTTACCCTTCTCATGCCACAAACGACGCATATATGCGTTTGTGTAGTATGATATATAAGTATATATATATATATATATATATATATATATATATATATATATATATATATATATATATATATATATATATATATATATATATATATATATATATATACATATATATATATATATATATATATATATATATATATATATATATATATATATATATATATATATATATATATATATATATATATAAATCAATTTAATTTCATTTAAAGAAGAGCCTAGCTCGCCCATTTAAAGACTCCCTTAACAGTGCTAACATAGCTCTAATATTATGCAATACATTTACGTGTACATGTAAACCTTTGAAATACATGTTTCTCACGAGGGATTTTGAGAATGCTTAAGCTGGAGGTATATGTATACTTTTGAAATACATGATTCTCGCGAGGGCTTTTGAGAATAGCGTGAGGTACATGCATACCTTTGAAATACATACGTTTCTCACGAGGGCTTTTGAGAATACTTAAGCTTGCGGTATTTGTATACTTTTGAAATACATAAGTTTCTCACGAGAACTTTTGAGAATAGCTTGAGGTACATGTATTACTTTTGAAATATATAAGTTTCTCACGAGAACTTTTGAGAATACTTAAGCTTGAGGTACATGTATACCTTTGAAATACATACGTTTCTCACGAGAGCTCCTGAGAACACTTAAGATTGAGAACCCTTAAGATTGAGAAGTCTTAGAATTAAGAACCCTTTCTTTAATCCATTAACACTCAGAGATTCTCTAAAGAGTATCATCTGTTACTCTCATACATTTGACAATAAGTTGTGAATAAAATAAAAGTTCACAAAATATTTAAAGGATGGTCATCTTTCAGATGTTTTCAAGTATTAGTAAGTACTTTTGTAAGTAAACTGTTTCCACATTCGTCAGGCCTCTTTTAGCTGCCCTGAGTGTAAATGGGTCAACCCTTCTTATGTTATAAATGCATATACTTGTGCGTTTTAGTAATATAACGTAGAGAACCATATACTTGCCAGGTAATTCAATTTATTTAAAGAGGAGCCTGACTCGCCCACTAACTTAAGACTCCCAACGTAGCTACATAGCTATAGCATTATGCAATTGGCTGTCACTATGTTGGGTTTGATTCAAGGTTCATTCTTCAAACGATTTGTCACATGACTACGGTGGACCAAATTTGTTAAAGATCGTCAAACATAAACACCCTGGCACTGGATTTCGTCAGATAATCCCCATTATAATTTGGCACCAGGCGTTTGTGGGAAAATCACAAATTGGACTGCTATGGGTTAACCACGGGTCTACAACGTCTTAACCACCATGCCCCGAGACAGAAAGAGGTTGATGTTGCAATGTCCATCAGGTCTGACCACCGACTAGTGGGAGAACTATAGGAGAACCGTGGGTAAGCCTCGTGTTTACCATGTTGCGGAGTTGAAAATGGTAGTTATGTGGTACTACCTGGATTATGTGGTATGTTGTAGATACAATTGGTAGTACTTAGAGTATAGACATTTAATTCCCGCACCAGTCGACTGGACGTTTGCCAGTGCCTTGCTGTAAAATACTAGTTGAATTATGGAATTTTGTTTTTCGTCACTTTTTGTCATATTGTGGCTAAGTCGTGACTAGCCAGTTGTATTTGATGGAGGAAACCGGAGTACCCGAAAAAACCCGCCTAACCCCAAGTCCCTGGCAACTTTCTAACATGCCCCGGTCGGGTACCGAACCCTGGCAGTTGTGCGAACACTCGTGGATAACATGTCAAAAAATAAGCCAAGCACATCAATGACCCACGTATCTTGCGAAAGAAAGATAAGTTCAGTTGTGAGGTCATTCTGGCATCCATGTTCAGGAAACTGGTAGACAATCGGGCGTGCGGTCGTGTATCGTACGCATATCGTACGCTAAAACAGTTACTGTTGCGCCTATGATGGCAAACCTTTTGACAGCAACCGTAATGGTGATGCCCTTTGACAAAAAACGAAGAATTATGAGCCCATTGGCAGGAAACGTTCTCTCACATACACAACCAGTAAAACACGTTTAGCTGGAGTAAATATGTCAATTTTCCAAAGTCCGTAACGACCCAACGGCCAATAAGAAAAAGCAGGATATCACGTAGTCTGCGTAACAAGGGCTCGCGAATATGGTTCGGGCGAGAGTGTCGCGGCTTAATTAGGTTCTGACTACCATGTAGAGCGTCGAGGATCATAAAAACGCCTATGATGTTAATTTACAGACAACTCACACGATGACAAGGCGGCCTGCTGCCTTAGAAGGCCTACCCTAACGCAATTACAAAGCCCATTTAAGGTAATCACATTAAAGGGGACTGTGGCATCTCTGGTATACGGGTCTTGCACAGTTCTCAAACTTGGTAATAGGCATTAGCTGAAGCCAATTGGCTCACAGTCTGCCCTGTAACATATTTATGGATGCAGTTAACCAAAAAGGCCAATTTTCTGGTGGTACTACGAAAATGCATACGTGACAGACAGAAAAAAATCAAAAAACTTATTCCAACACTTTTATCTAAAAAGGTGCGAAAATATATATTTTTTCTGATAAAATTGGGTAAACCTGCGAATGAAATTCCTTTTTTTGACATTTTTCTAAAATATGTGAGAAAAACATTTGATTATTTTTCGCAAGTTTTCCTAAAAGTGTTCGAAACAATAGCTATTTTGTAAATGACCTTTTTTGCATTTATTAAGGCCACTATAAATGCATTTGGTAACCGAGTTGTATTCGCTCCAGAATCTTTCTTTTTCTGTAATTTTAATATTTATGTTAATATTCGCTCGCAACCATACATCTAAAAAAGTATTTGTCTCAACAATTCATAAGAATATGTACAATCAAGTTAAAGTTAAAGGCATAGTACGGTATTTGACCAGGTGACAGTGACATCTAAAACTTAAAGTACATTTAAGAGATACCCCGCAGTTAGAAATTCATGAAACATTGCATAAGCTACCATTGTCAGATCCTCTTTGAAAATCCAAAAGTAAAAAGGGGAGCCACCAGGTCATTCCCACCATATGTCACTTTAGCAAGTCTTGTCGAATACCGTAATATGCCTTTAAAGCAGCAAATAGTGATTGAATCTAGGTGTAAAATGTCGAAAAGCCAGTAGCCTCGTTCCTTCACCTAAATGACCTGTTTAATGACTTGCCACGTGGCGCGAATAATACAATTACACACTTGAGCGAAGATCATACGCGTGTGCAAGACCATTCTCGAGAACAGGCCATGTTTAATGCAAGAGAAATACATCTGTGAAGCCATTGCTGCGAAGGGAAACGCAATTGGTCCCAGTACGGACATGTATGGCAACAGCGTGCAAGCTTAACCCATTAACGCTCATATTGATTTTTTCTGGTGAACTGTTAATATGCATTGAGAAGTATGTGATTATCTGTGGTTAAAACACGATGCTAATGAATGAATGAATAAATGAATGAATGCTTGGGGTTACATAGGCACACAAAGTCCATTTAGTGCCATAAAATGTGTAAATTGATGGTCCTTTGTTATTGTAGAATACAACAACAGAGCCATAAATAAAAGAAATGCTCACAAAATAATAAACAGTTTTAAAGTATAAGTTGCGTATACATGAACATGGTTGTTTCAAAAGAAACTAAATGCTTACAGGATAGCAGGATGTTTATTTGCTTGTAAATTCATTAACAAAAAATCATACATTGAGAAACAAGTAATACACTTAGAATACAAAAAATATATAAATCAGGATCTTGACATATATATCCCTTTTCGTAACAAAAAATAGAAATACATGTACATGTGTATTCATATAATTTAGTTTAGGATATTGACATCAGTGACATATTAATATACTACTTAAAACTAGTACTTCGCACTCAGTTGTCTTTACAAAAAAAACATCCAACTGTACATGAGCGCCCCTTTCTATGTGGTACATTACCTTCATACTTATAGGTGCGTGTAGATTATTCATCTGTTAAATCATTAACTTCTCTTAAATAAACAATGTTTCATGGTATAGATATTAGACACATCTATAATACCAGCGGTGCTTATCATGATGATAATAAAAGACACGTATGGTGATGTTTTTTCAATTGTATTGAAAATGTATTAACCCATGAATAATCACAACGGCAAAACAGCTAAGCAAGTTTATGAAATCTTTCTTACGAAAGCATTTTTGGCATTTTTCGTAAAGGAAGATGATTGGTAAAAATGTTCCCAACAACCCTCCTTCAAATAGGTTGTGTCCCTGATCCCTAAGTTATCATATTTACTGCAGATGTAAACTTTCTGGAGGAACTATAAAGCAATAATGGATTAATTATGACCAACAGACAATGATCTCTTGGATGAAATTTAGTATAATATAAAATGAACACTATAATGAAAGTAAAATTCGAATATGGAAAAACTAATATATATCCAAACCCAAAACGAATAATCAAACACAGATCTTTTCAAATTGGCTGACCTGGTTTCGTTCAAATATAAAAATGATATTGGTTTGTGATGAAATATTCATGACCTTAGTTTTATTACAGTGGCAATGAATAAATAAAGGTGTTTTAATAGTTTATCATGCCTATTCTTTGTCTGGGTCACATATATGTCATATTATTTATCATTTCAAAACAATCGTGCAAGATTATCACTATCTAATGAAAATGGGGAGTTAACGACACAGAAATAGACCCTATGAATTAAACATACATGTATATTCCAAGGACGCCAGGTCAATGCTTTGATAAATGTCTGATCATCCTTAAGCAATGATTTACGTCTATACTGGTCTGTGCCATTTATGTAATAGAGAAAGAATGATAAGTGTATATTGGTCTGTGCCATTTATGTAATAGAGAAAGAATGATAAGTGTATCGATGAGGGAAAAAGCTAAGCCAATTACTAGGCCTTCGTTTCTCTACATCGAATTCCTTCTCTGACTTAGTATGGTCAATTACTGTTACTAACTGTTGTTGACCTACTTTCCTAAGTACAAATTCTACGAACATCGTGTGCTGTAAGTTACAATCTCGCAGAAAATCTAGACTTTTCTAGAGGGGGGACAGGACTGCTAAACTAGGAGATAAATTATTTTGAGTGTGCTACCAGCATCACAGCCTTAAAACAGAAAAAGGAAGACAGTAGGTAACCCCATATCCAAAGTAAAAAAATGCCAGTCTAACACTGGTACTAAGTGGGATCTGTGTTATTGTAATTGTAATTGTACTTTATTGACCGCCCCATCAGGAAGCGAAAATGTACGAATACAGAACAAATACACACCAAAAACATAGAATTAACAAAAGAACACAAAAAGTGGTATTTTGTAATCGCCTCACATCTTCTAGTTTGGACTCATTGCGACTAATAACATAATATTATAATAGGCCGTTCCCCCCAAAAAGTATTCATCTCTCTGGATTACTGGTGCTACACCGCTACACCCCCCCCCCCCCCACCACCACCCAGGGTATTTATCCTCACGCTTCCTGACGTATTAATAATATATGCTAATGTCTAACAGGCTTAATTCTCGACAGGTTTTTAGCGTAGTCAACGTGTGCACCAAACCGTGTCGTTTAGTCACCACTTGCTATATGAATCATGTTTCATGAATAGATTCATTCTTTAGGATAATGTCTGCTTCTATACTAGCGATGTTTTGTGCCGAATTAGAAGCTGGTTAAAATAAGTGGGAAAGTTCACAGTGACTTGTGGTAAGTCAGTGGTTTTGGCCAGGGCACTTTTGCTTTCTCAGCCTTTACACGATTTAAAACTGACTGAAAGTGATCTACATGTAAGTCCTGATGTGACAGTTAGGTTTGATTACAGAAACTTTAATTTGAAATTCCTATAAACAATCTTTAAAGTACCATTGTGAGGTTCAACGTTCTCGGTGGGACTCTGCCGCATGTGTGAGGTTTTGTATTCCCCAATAACAATCGCTTTAACAAGTGGGAATTGATTTACTCAAATGCCAATTTAGATTGTTCTAAATAGCAAACAGTATAGTAAGTGGGCCTTGGGAATAGGTAACAGATTATTCTGTCATGTTATTAGCTGAAGTATGGACCAACATTTGCATACACGCGTGGGTGTATTCTACTACATCGCATTCATTATCGTTCAACTTCTAAACGAAATGCCTCGCTATAAATCTCCGTTATAGTTTCAAATAGATTCAATATTCGAAACATTATGTCATGTGATATTTTATCTTTGTCATGCTATTCGTTGAGGATATGGAAATATGCGAGTTTATTTGCCACTTACTTAAATCTCAATCGCTTACATGATGATATTGATATTCTTTGATCTAGGTCCTCCTCTATGTATATGTTTTAACATAAAAGATATTTCATACTGACCATATCAAACGTTGAATCCCTAGGGACGAGTACTGTATCGTATTGTATTTCATATTGTATCTTTATTGACTATCTTTCGACATAAAATGATAACTTATAAAGGGAAAATATATGCCCTTGTGTTATTGTTTTGGTGGGGGCTGCCCTGATGGCCGAGTTGTCTAAAGCGTTGCACTGATTGGTCGCTGTCTCTCTCTCACAGCTGCCCGGGTTCAAATCCCGACCAGGCATGTGAGAAAGTTAAAAGTGACTTGGAATCGGGCTGTGATTTTAGCCTGGTACTCCGGTTTCCCCCACTAGATACAATCGACGAGTTACGACTGAGCCGCAATATGGCAGAAAAAGTGACAATATTCGATATCCCAAATTCGGACGTATTTTAGATACAAATATACTAGACGTAGATATTTAGAAGTTCAATTCTAAAGCAATACGTGTTGACGCAATTAAAAGGTAAACTTGATCCACTGCTTGACAGCAATTCATTCTGCTAATCGAATTTTCGCGTACAAATCCCCATTGAGCCAAAAAGTCACACGTTCTAAAACCAATTAACTTACATTCAGACATTCACTATAAGGTATGTCTAGGAGGGACTTTTCTCCGAATCCAACTCCATTAAAGGTACGGTATAATAAATTGATGTATTTTCCCGTCGTAAGTTATAACGTGCTTAGATTACTGATGAAAATATCCTAGGGTTACTGAGGTTAGGCGGTGGTTTTCGACACACACACACAACAGGCTATAATAACGATTTTGCCAGCCAATTTTTCAGAAGGTATCGATCATAAAAATTCCAAATTTGGTTTCTGGACGGAATAGGACAGAGGAAGTTGTCGCTCTAATAGTGCGCTAGAATCCAATATAGATGGCGCTGTGTCAAAACATCCGGTGGGTATGTTTACTTTTATCATGACAGATAATCCAATCCGCTCAACGATTTCGAATTGAAATTCGTATCGCACTTATGATTGGGTGCGATGTGCAGGGCACGTTGGAATTCATCCAAAAATCTTCAAACTTAAAACAAAACTTCGTTTGCCATCACAGTAACACGTATTACGTTTTTATAACATCGTCTCGTAAAAGATATTTCCAATGTATATTCAAAACTAAATGTTCATATGTTTGGTTTATTCTATTTGGGGGCGAACCGTATACATGCCTTTTGCATCATAATCGTGTTACCGCCATTATTATTATTATTATTATTATTATTATAATTATTATTATTATTATTATTATTATTATTATTATTATTATTATTATTATTATTATTATTATTATTATTATTATTGTTATTATTATTATTATTATTATTATTATCATTATTATTATTTTTATCATTATTACTATTGTTTCTATTATTATTATTATTATTATTATTATTATTATTATTATTATTATTATTATTATTATCATTATTATTATTGCTATTATCATTATTATTATTATTGTTACTATTATTATTATTGTTAACAGCTGCAGCAGCAGAAGCAGCAGCAGCAATAGCAACAGCAGTAGTAGAAGTAGTAGTAGTAGTAGTAGTAGTAGTAGTAGTAGTAGTAGTAGTAGTAGTAGTAGTAGTAGTAGTAATAGAAGTAGTAGTAGTAGTAGTAGTAGTAGTAGTAGTAGCAGTAGTAGTAGTAGTAGTAGTAGTAGTAGTAATAGAAGTAATAGTAGTAGTAGCAGTAGTAGTAGTAGTAGTAGTAGTAGTAGTAGTAGTAGTAGTAGTAGTAGTAGTAGTAGTAGTAGTAGTAGTAGTAGTTGTAGTATCAATAGCATTATTATGAACAAGAATTATTGACTAACACATTCTATACAGTATGCTCTTATTAGGTTACAAAGTTCAACACCGATTCCCTGAGTAGCACTTTAAGAGTATTATTATACAGCTGGTATGCACTTCATGATTCATTCAAATGCGTTTAATATTCCATGAGTCATAATCAGAAATGCAAGAAAAACAATACAATACTATACTATTAGTGGAGAATATATACAGTGTCTTCATCTTGAGGGTCGTTGGCACGTACTCAAGTAGAATTATAGAATATTGAGGTAGTTTTTATTCCAATATCTTCCCCTAGGTATTTTCAGTACAATATCTTCCTTTAACCCATGATGCTCGCAGCAGTCAACAGCAGGCTGACAATGTTTGCAATACCCAAGGGGAAGGCTATGCATAGTAAGCAAAAGAGTTCTAATGAGACGTGATCATCTAAACACTTCCTTCAAACTTCCTTCAATTTCTTTTCAAATTACATTCTTAATTCCCAAGTTCTTGTCAAAAGCATCATACCCCAAGGCGGCTATGTCTAGAATGGGTTGGGTATGAGTAGATGTAACTTGTGAGGTTGTTCTATACTCTAGGAGGTAGGTGCATGGAAACTTTCTGAGTCTACGAATATTAAACACTAGAATTGCTCGAGCGACTTGTTTTAAGTACTTGTAAACTAGTAACAAATAATTTTCATATATAAAAAATGAACTTTTCATGTAACCTAGTCTACTCAGAGATGCTCAAAGATGATTGCTCTATCTGATCCTGAAGATTATATTAATTTTATCGTGACTGAATGTCAAAGGGAATATACAAAGATGAATTTACCATGATGGCTTATCTTTAAGAGAACTTAAGGTCGATTCACATATTTCTCTTAAAATATGTACAGCGGTCTTTTACCTAATTTGTCAAACCTCCATATTCGATGAATAAGCAACGAGGCTTGTCAGAAGGTTATCATTGACTTTGGGTTAATATATTAATAGGTTTTCAAGGACAGTCCAGCATCTTCCCTCTATCATCACAAATGGAAAGTCCACATGTGTGTAAATATATATATATATATATATATATATATATATATATATATATATATATATATATATATATATATATATATATATATATATATATATATATATATATATATATATATATATGTATATATATATATATATATATATATATATATATATATATATATATATATATATATATATATATATATATATATATATATATATATATATATGTATATATATATATATAGTAGTATATATATATATATATATATATATATATATATATATATATATATATATATATATATATATATATATATATATATATATATATATATTCTTGTTTACTTGATACATGCGCAGAAATAAGAATTTGTGTACTTGATACATTTTAAGGTATGATGTGCAGCAACAAGAAATATGTCTTATCCATCATTGACTTTTATATCGATAGGTTTGGTCCAAGTGTCTTTTTAGTGTTCTAATTCTAGTTTGATATTTTCAAATATGTCAGTTTGACCAAACGGACGCTCATTTTGCTGAAAACGGTTCGCGTAGACCGCTGCTATTTCGCATTTTGTATTCTAATCATCATTCTGCAGACCTACTTATACACGTTTATGCTTCCCGTTTCGCCGTGGAACCATTCTCTCCGACCCTTTTACAAGCCCCAGGCTTCTCCCAAAACCGCCTTTTAGCAAAACACCAGCAGACACGACCTTCAGGCTAGCGGTGAGCCGGCGCCAAGCCGGATACCCGCTTAGTTATAAACTACACCAGCAAAATCAATAAGTTTCCTCAAAAGTATGATTAAAGACAGCGCGCCGTGTGAGAACGCATCCTGCGAGTTTCCCTTACCTTAAACTCTCCCTGCCGCCGCACCGAGTGCTTCAGAAAATTGCTGTGTAATAGGGATAGCGATGATGCGGTATTCCATTATATGAGATAAGTCCGTAGGTTTTCTGTACTAACACTGTAACACATCCAAAAAAGGTCCTCTCCCACTATGCGTGTATAGGATATAATATATACGTCCTCACAAAAATCGGTACTTTTTTCCTGTTCCAGAGAAGTGAGTGTTGTCACATAGTGTCCACCATGGCGGTTGTTAGATAGGTGGCTTTAAAGATGCGCTCCCAAGAGAGGTATGGTTACGGAGTATCTCGCGCTGTATGCTGCTTGTTCAGTTAAAACTGATCAATTGTTGGAGCGGAGTCGCTCGCCGCAACTGTCAGTCCGTCAGCTTCGGTGTGCGCTCGCAGCTCAGCGGCTGGGCAAGAGAGTCCCCATCAATCAGTTCTAGCCTGCCTGATCACAACGGTCCTAGCCTGCCTGACAGAAAACTCCCAGTATCATTGTGCGCTCATAGGCTTACTAGCTGGGCGAGAGAGACCCCCTCAAACAGTTCTAGCCTGCCTGACAAATAACTCTCAGTATCAGTGCCTGGGCGAGAGAGTCTCCATCAAACAATTCTAGCCTGCCTGACAGACAACTCAATCCGTCGGTGACTGGTCGAGAGAGTCCCCATCAAACAGTTCTAAGCTGCCTGACAGATAACTCTCGGAGTCAGTATGCGCTCGCAGGCTGGGCGAGAGAATCCCCATCATACAGTTCTAGACTGCCTGACAGTTAACAGTCAGTATCTGTGTGGGCTTGCCGGCTAACAGGCTGGGCGAGAGAGTCCACACCAAACAGTTTTAGCCTGCCTGACAGCTAGCTCTCAGTATCAGTGCATGCTCGCAGGCCCCATCACATAGTCCTTGCCTGCCTTACAGGTACACTGTAATTCTCAGTGATGTCAGTACGTCCTCGCAGGCACCTACACTGGGCGAGAGAGTACCAATGAAGTAGTCCTAGGCTGCCTGACAGCCAAGTCTCAGTATCTGTGTATGCTCGAAAGCTAACTGGCTTTGCGAGGGAGACCCCATCAAATCGTCTTAGGATTCCTGATAGTCGCTAACATGATTAGAGTTTGTTTGGTGCCTCGCTTGTCTGGCGGGAGTCCCCTTTATGGTATGCTAGGCTGCCTGACAGGATGCCCTCCGTATCCTACCTATGTTAGTAGGCTAACCACTTGGACGAGAGAGTCTCCATTAAAGCCCAAATACACTATCAGAATGATGTAGGTTCAAAATGAGCTTGTAGATGTCACCTTCCAAATGAGACCTGTCACGGTTCAGTACTACGCAGTTAGTGCTTATAAAACAGGCCCATAGAGGCATCCATCTCGACCATGCTTGTTGCATAGCCCGAGTACCTGTGCTCCCACTGGCCAAGAGATAATGGTGAGAAGAAATCACTATTGTAGTTCTTTGTCTCAATTGTACACCTGACAAGAATTGCCAATGTAAAGAGCCGACATTTGATTACTGCACTAAATGCATGAACAGCCCGGGCAAAATACACGACCGCATGCCCGGTTGCCACCGAGTTTCCTGGGCATGGATGCGTGAATGTTCTCACGATTGAACGTAGCTTTGGTTAGCAAGCTACGTGGGTAATTAATGTGCTTGGCTTATTTTTTGACATGTTACCCATGGGTGTTTGTACAACCAGGCACTGGCAGACGTTCGGTGGACTGGAGCAGGAATTAAATGGCTGTACCGTACATAGACCTAATAATGATGGGAGAAGTCATTTTCACGGCTCTTACATTTGAGTTATGTTGGTTGGTAGAAATCATAACGTCATAATTGCTCTGCAATCCAGCTGTGCTTATCACTTACAGAAAATTGCAACACCTGAGAGTTAATAAGTAGACACCCTTGGGAATCGAGTCTAGACAGTGCTAACTATATATATTGTTTTACCTTCTTCCACCAAGGTAATGATTTAGAGGCTAAAAATTCATCATAGAAGGATGGCCTTAACTTATGACTGAATGTTGTCCATATGGTGTTGAGCTACCCAAGGATGATTGTTATGGGGAGAGCTTCTGCCAAACCCCTGGTTCGGATTTAAGTATCACATACCCTAGATTTATTTACACCCCTTACAATAATCCACTCACACTATCAGGTGCAAAGGCAACTTGAGTTATAACTATACAAGAAGAGCAATATTTAGTCAATCAAATGCTCCAAAACAATGACATGTTACCCTGTCCGCAGCCACTGATAGCCTCTGTAATCTATTTTAAGAAGTTATTTCAATGGCACCATATTCTACTTTGATTGATAGACGATAGAGGAATGTTTGATTACAAACAAATGGATGTAATTTAACCAAGAGTTTTTTTACTGCTTAAATAATCTGTGTAGGTTTAATAATCTATATTGGAATTCCTTTGTTTAAACAAAGATAACTAACCTGTACAGTATAACTTCCATTTTAATTTCTGGATGTATGTTCAAGTTAGTAATTGAATAAAATGATTCTTTGTCAGTAAGATCCCAGTTTCCTATTATCTATATACTGCACACAGTGTCAATGTGTCACTGTTGATCAGGAATTTGAGTCATGTGACAAAAAATGGATGCTCCTATAGATCATCGCAGGAGGACCTAGGTTTCACTGGTAAATGCATTCAACATGGTGATGGATTTGTGAGTTGGGCAATTGACAGATACTACATAGCACTACACCTTTGGCCCAAGTCATCCCGATAGTGTACTTGCCCTATAAGGTACATTGTATGCTAGGCTGTCTGCCAGCTAGCTGTTATATGGTTTCAGTTTAGTTTGGCAGGCTCGCTGGCTGGGCGAGAGAGTCCTCATCCAATAGTCATAGGCTGCCTGGCTGCCATCTCTCAGTACCAGTGTGGTACACAAACACATTGGCTAGGTGATGTAGATTCTATCATGGTATACTAGACACCCAGGCCCACTAGCTTGGCTATAGAGTCCTCTGCCATTCTGCCACACGTTATGATAGTAGTAGTAGTAGTAGTAGTAGTAGTAGTAGTAGTAGTAGTAGCAGTAGTAGTAGTATAACTAGTATTTTATTTTTTTCACTATTATTATTATTATTATTATTATTATTATTATTATTATTATTATTACTAATATTATTATTATTATTATTACTAATATTATTATTATTATTATTATTATTATTATTATTATTATTATTATTATTATTATTGCTATTATTATTAGTAGTAGTAGTATTAGTATTGTTATTATTATCATAATTATTGTTATCAATATCAGTTATTATTATTATTATTATTATTATTATTATTATTATTATTATTATTGTTTTTGTTGTTGTTGTTGTTGAACTCCCCATCATCATCAGTAGTAGTAGTAGTAGTAGTAGTAGTAGTAGTAGTAGAAGTAGTAGAAGCAGCAGCTACAGCAGCAGCAAATAAGTGGCATTACTTAAACTGAATAGCAGCTGTTGTACCTACCTCTTGTGGCACAATGTTGAAATAAATCTTCAAGTAGAGTTAAGAAAGAGTGACCTACATTCATCACTTCTTGTGATTCATTTTTCAAGAACAACCATAAATCTATATCCACCACACTATTATCATATACGCCAATAGATCCAGAAGCATCTTTGATTAAACCAATGATGCAATCTACTGGACTAGCTGCCCACCTTAATTAAACAATACCTTTTGCATTGTTTGATGCACTTGTGCTAACTGACCTGTCAACATTCCCATCTTTTTCATAATTCACCAAAATCATCGGATCTCGTTTAATTTGTATTCCACACAAAGAGAGATTCTTCCTCCCGATGAATAAGGGTTTTTCAGTGTGACACTTGCTCCCTATGCATATATAGTGTTGAATTAGCGCTCACGTATTCAGGCGTAGCATTCTTTAACTCGGCAATAGCCTAGTTATTCATCAGCTCTATAGTACTCCTGGGAGCCATGTTTCATTAAGGGATAATTTAAATCACACTCTAGATTAATGGCCCCCTCTTCTTGCAGCAAGACAAGATGCTCTTCTCCTCCAGAAGAGTAAGAGTAGGTGGAAAACACAGCTGTCTTGTGAAACTGATTTGAAATAGAACACCAGATGGTATGTTTCCATTTAGTATGCATCTGAAGAAACTCTCAGTTATAGGCACACTTAAACAAAGGCACTCTTCTCATGGTAAGTGAAATGTAGTTAGGTGCAAAATATATAGTGATCTTACCTATAATATTCGATTGTTGTAAGACCATACCTTTGTTTTTTACCTAGAATTTTATCTGTGCAATTATCGTTTCATCATCATTATTGTGATTATTGTGATTATTATTATTATTATTATTATTATTATTATTATTATTATTATTATTATTATTATAATTATCAATATTGTTATTATCATTATTGTCATCATTATTATTATTATTAGTAGTAGCAGTAGTAGTAGTATTGTTATTATTATAATTATCATTATTATTATCATTATTATTATTATTATTATTATTATTATTATTATTATTACTTTTATTATTATTATTATTATTATTATTATTATTATTATTATATTATTATTATTATTATTATTATCATTTGTTAGTATTGTTACTAATACTAATACTATTATTATCATAATTGTAATCATCATTTATATTATTATTATCACAATGATGATGATGATTTATTAATTCTTATTTTCATTATCATCATCATTATTATTACTATTATCATTATTATTGTTATTATTATTATTATTATTGTTATTATTATTTCACAAACATCATTTTTGTTACGAAACCCTTATGTGTGCAATAAACCGTCGACTGAGCAAATATCAGATGATTCAGGGAACAGCAATAAAGTAGTAGGGAGCATCGGCAATAAATGCCTCAGACAATTGCACAAAAACTAAAAGGGAAAAGAAAAAAATCGAAAAAAGACGTACCAGATTAAAGAGTTTTGTCGTTTTTGCCTCATAACGTGAAAGAGAGAGATGAATAAGTTATGTGTTTAGGAGTCAGTGGCCCCTGTCTGTGCAAAATAGATGCTAGCCGTTAGAGATAAGATGCATTTACAGTACGAATGATATCTTTTCTGTGTCTATAGAACATACACAGACACACCTTGTATGGATAAACATTGCTTTCGGGCAAATATTCCTTGCCAGTCACAGAACGCATTTATATGTCTCGGACTTAATGTTTTACGTCTACCAGAAAGCGGCACCAGGGCGAAATCTCGTGTGACGAACTCAATTCCTCAAGCCCCTAGGAGGATAGAAGCAGACAGTTAAAGGATTGAAATACATGAGTTTTTATGGGCTACATTATGTGTTACTCCAGGAACCTGTTAATTCTTTCTCGGAAATAAAATGCATTAGTAATCCTCAGGCGGGCTTGTTTTTACGACTACCAGAAAGCGGATCCGTGGCGAGATCTCGTGTGACAAACGCCATCTTTCAAGCTACATAGCGAATGAAGCCGGACAGCTAAAGGATTGAGACTCATGGGTTTTATCGTAGCTCGTCTGTGCTAGTCATAAAACTAATTTGCGGGTCGTAGGTTATCGCCTTGCATGTCTATCTGCAAATGAATACCATAGCGCAGAGATATAACCATATCGAAAACAAGCTTCGAGATAACGAGCAATGGCTTTGAAGGACATCTTCATTGTTCGCTATGCATAACCTTACATGTATGATGCTATATGTGGTTTACGTATCGCTTCTTAGGTAAACATAACCATCCCGCATATACAAATGAAGGAAAGGCTTATCTATTATATTTTGGCCACAGCGTATAAGATTAGTTGTTTAAAAGATTGCATTTCATTTGATATCGTAAAACAATACATAAACCTTTTGGTAGCAAATGTAGGTTGCATATTATAATGATAATGATAATAATAACAATAACAATGATGATAACAATAATAATAATAATAATAATAATAATAATAATAATAATGATAAAAACAATAATAATATTACTAATAATAACAATAATAATAATAATAACAATAACAGCAACAGCAATGGTGATACTAGTTATAAAGATATAATTTAAGCAGGATGGCAATTTATGTGGTTAGAAAGTTAAATTATTCATCATTATGGAAAAATATAATCATCTACATTAAGTCTTGCCAAGTAGTATGCACTACTTATGCCCGATTGGAAATTGCACTAAGTAACCTCATGCGCACTTGATAACCGCGCCTTTGTATCCCCTTGACTTGCGTGCTTGAGCTGCACTTATCCAAAGAAAACACGGCATTCCAGAACGTCCATTGCATGCTGTGTAACAGTAACTCATTATCCAATAGAACGACAAAAGGCATGTGCTTTATCATATGGACAATCTTTCACATTAACTCTCGACGTTCCTATTTTTCTAAACATTTCATTAAAGAACCTTTGATTATGCCCTTTTAAAAATTCATTTGAAAGAGGGGCCTTTGTCATAGGGGCGTGAGTTTGATATATATATATATATATATATATATATATATATATATATATATATATATATATATATATATATATATATATATATATATATATATATATATATACATATATATATATATATATATATATATATATATATATATATATATATATATATATACATCTTTGTCTAAAAATTGCCCGTGTTTGTGATGACAAAATAAAAATCTTATATAACTGTAATAACAAAAGAATGGGAACAAAACTTAATGACTTGACCTCTGAACCGTCTCTTACTACATAAAATTGGTGAAAACGATTCTCTTGCTTCAAGCTAGAAAGAGTGATAAAATATCAACTATATATTTCAAATTGAACCATAATGCAGATATGAATATTTAATTTATGTTACCACAGGTGAAATCTGATGTGACAAACCATTATCCCAAGCCACCGAGCGTGTTCTATTGAAAGAGACACATGAGTGAGTCACATGTATATTACATAACTGTGATCTATGGGTTTACATAGTATACATTTCACAGCGTGATATTCTTTAGTTCAGAGAGTAGGGCATTGGATTAAACCATAGTGGCGGAACGAGGACTGGTAGGCGTGGGATTACATAGCATACATTTCACAGCGTGACAGTCTTTAGTTCAGAGAGTAGGGCATTAGATTAAACCATTATAAGTGCCGGAACGAGTACTCGAATACGTAGGCGTGGGATCTCGAGTTCAATCCCCTGGTGGGATTGGTAGGGATTTTTTTTCCAATTTGTCCATGGCGGATATTTTTTTATCTCATATTCATATAATTTAAATCAGTATACAAATTGGTTACTCGCAGGTGAACAATACATATTATTCCATACAAAGTACACTCTTACTCAGGTTTTCGACTCCTGACATTGATATCTAGATATACTCTAAGATTCTTGACCACTTGTTTTGGAAATCTTGCGAATTTCCTCCATTGCTTATTATTGACGTATATCTTAAGGTGGATAGATACGATCTTAGAGTTGCTTTTGAATATTCGGATTTCAGTTTTGTATATTTGGCTTTCGGTTTTGTATATTCGGCTTTCGGTTTTGTATATTCAGCTTTCGGTTTTGTATATTCGGCTCTCGGTTTCTGGTTTGGTAGGGATTTGATTTATCCATTCATTGAATCTTCAGACACTGGATTTGGTTAAAGTTGCCTTTTACGTAGAGTTAAGCAGTTGTTTTCTCTGGGTACTTTCGTTTCTTTCACTATTTACAACAGCGTTGTCAAAACATATAGTCATAGGCCCGCGCGACTAATAGTATGTTCAGAGCCGATTATATTGCTCGATAATCGCAAGTCAATAATCTATGGTTTGCGATAATCTTATGTTAATCGCAATATATTCGTGCAACAAGTCTTAATTAAGTTGACTTGCGTCCAATATTAAGGCCCGACGTGCGTAAAAAATGTTGCACGTATATCGTGCGATAATCGCAAGTCAAGAAATTGAATTAAATAATGTCAAACTAACCGAACCGATTGAGATTCTTGAGGAAATGTACTCACATAAACATATCGATAAAATTGAAGAATCTGTGTTCTATAGATATCATAAACATATGAATAAATTGTCGGACAATGAAAGTTCCAAATTAGATTTAGAGATAACCTTAAACGAACTTCATACACATATTTTCAGTACAAAAAACAACAAAAGCCCGGATTCTTCAAAAAGATTTGGGAAGATTTAAAACTCCTTCTGCTGAAATTAATGAACCTTTTTTTCAATTCAGAACACATACATCAACATTTTCTTATGGGCATAATCACCTGTATCCCAAAGGGCAAAAAGGCAAGAAATAATCTCAAAAGACTGGAGACCCATCACTTTATTGAATTCACTTCATAAATTTTATTCTGGAATATGGGCCAACAGAATTAAACAATTTTTACCAAAATTGATAGGGGAGAGTCAAAAAGGATTTGTCCAGGGTAGATTCATCGGAGAAAACACTTGCCTGACTTTAGATATTTTACAAGAAACAAAATTAATAGGGGAACAGGGTTTGATGATTTTAGTAGATTTTGAAAAAGCTTTTGATGCAATTTCATGGGAATATATCTCCAAAATTCTTAAAATTTTTAACTTTAGTGAAAAAACAATTTCTGTAATTAAAAGTTTGCAACTGAATTCAAAATCTAAAATTTTACAAAATGGCCACCTATCAGATAATATAATATTGGGAAGGGGTTGTAGACAAGGGGATCCGATATCCCCTTATCTCTTCGTGCTTGCAGTGGAACTTTTGGGTGAAACCATCAGGGAATATGAGGGAATCAGAGGGATTCTGGTCAGAGGGCAAGAGCATAGAATATCCCAGGTTGCGGACAATATTACCCTATTTATGAGATAAAGTGAATTTTATCAAATTTCAGGCATTAAAATCAATGTCGAAAAAACCAAAGCAATAAAATTTGGAGAAGTAGGGGACAGTAGGGTGACATTATGTAATGATATGGATCTGATCTGGACTAATGAATTTGTTTCTCTTGGGATTCTTTACAATACCTTAAATCTAAATCAGATAACAGAGTTAAACTTAAGACCAAGAATACTTGAAATGGAAAATTTAGCTTCAATTTGGAAATGCAGAAATTTAACCATTATCGGTAAAACAACAATTATTAAAACTTTAATGATATCCAAAATTATCCACATCCTACTGTCCCTGCCAAGACCAAGAGAAGAATCTTTTCAAAAAATGGAATATTAGTTTTTGAGATTTTTATGGCAAGACAAGCCATTCCGAAATACTATGGTCTTGACATGATTTACATATATGGTGACGTGTATTTAAAGAAAAAACAATATAGTGTGTGTAATGTATTCTGGAGGGAAGTAATACAGTCTGTTTATTCAATTTACATTGACGCCAACATTAGAAGTTTAACACATTTAACATCAATGCCTATATGGTATAACACTAAATTCATGGAGGAAAAAATTCAAACATGGGTAGACAAAGGCATATCATCAATAGGAGATCTTCTGGATGTAAATGGTCAATTGCTTCCAATAGAATACATACAAAATGTTTTGGAATTGAAATGTGATTTTTTATTATATAACAGGATAAAGTGGAAATTACAAAATGTTTTGGGTAACAACAATATGACAGAACTTGATAATGTATGCCCAAGAGTACCCTTTATATTACATATTATAGAAGTTGGTTCAAAAGGTAATAAGAATACTTATTTTGGTTCTTCTTCATTAAATAATAATGTTATTGTAGAATTGAAAGACAAGTGGTGCAAAACAATGAATGATGAATGAGATTAGATACTATATCTAAAGCTTTCAAAAATGCAAAAATAAATTCACCCTCAGTGTATCAACATTTCATACAATACAAACTATTACATAGAAGAGTGGTCAATAACAAACTATTGTACAAGATGAGTATCTCGGAAACACCAAACTGTCTCTTTTGCCACAATATAGAAACCATTGAGCACATTTACATTGAATGTGAAAATGTTATTGGAAGAATACAGAAAAGTGGGTTAGAAGGATATACAGTCCGCATTTCAAAATCTCTGACACTGAAAAAATATTTGGGGAAAAAAATTCTGAGTACATTAAACAAACTATTATTATCAGTGTTAAAGATGTGATATACCAAAAAAAGGAAAAAAGGGGACGAAACGAATCTTGCTGATGTTAAGAGAGCCATGCTGAAAAATCTTCATATTTTGAGAACACAAGAGTCAACTTCAACACAAATTTCAAGCTTTGACAATAATTGGAGAATTTTCATAGATTGTTTAAATACTGATCTGTCAACACAACATAGTTGGTATAAAATATAAAAGTTTACACATTTCTGTTATATATGTTAGGAGATAGTATAAAACTGACTATCTTCCTCTTACAATATTATTTCTATTATGTTTCTACCAAATGACTATGGAGAATAGAAACCCTGTTGCATATGTGTGCAATTTGAAATTAGAAAAAAAGAAATTGACTTGCGACAAACTCGGTTCTATTTCGTGAACAGGATCGCAAACCAGTACTGACTTGTTTAGACGATTCCGATTTACCTTTTAACGGCTCGAAATCGGATCCGTCTATCGCAGTCTATAAGTAAAAGTATGGGGTCCGGCCTGTCGATTTTGTAACTTTGCGAAAGTCGGACTCTTATATGTGTGACTGGGGCATTTAGCTAGAGCTGCACTCACCACTCACAATCTCGAGTGGCTCGCCAAGCTCGAGCTGAAGTGGTCAACTAGTGAGCTCTTCTATATTGGGAACATAAACGTAATACAGAGCACCTAACACATCGTATAACTGATTATGGCTGTCATGTTTTGTTTACAATCTCCAGTGTAGACAGGCAGTGTTAGGTGTTATACTGACCTTTGTACCTCGCCAGCACATTTCAAAATGATATAAACATGTCAATGTAAATAAATCTCAATCAGTAGGCATTTATTTCTAAATAGCTAGGCTCGAAAATAAGTATTTCTTTTAAAAACCGCGTGTCCGTGAGCTCATGAACTCACGAGTCAAAAGGGTGGTGAGCTCATGCGTTGTTCTCCCTCCTCGAGTGCAGCTGTGAGCATTAGCCAACAAGTGCACTTGTTGTCCATGTAGTACATGTAGCCAGGGCGTCTATACGGGGAGGAGGCCAGCACGTATGTAACCTCAGGTGTTGGGAGGATTGCGAGCAGATTAAATGGCGGTTGGTAGGTCGAAATATACATCATCATTTGGAAAATGAACAACGTCAATTATTTACAGTCGCTTGTCTCGCGAGACTAGGAGATTTATGGGAGTTTCTAAATAAAGCGTAAATATTGTGAAGCTCTCAGAAAACAAGTTTCTCAAGGAAAAGCCTGATGTATGTATTGAGGCAGTGCCACCCTCAAACCTCAAAATACAGCAGCTGGATTTGCTTACATGATATATACATATATATATATATATATATATATATATATATATATATATATATATATATATATATATATATATATATATATATATATATATGTGTGTGTGTGTATATCTATATATATGCTCTACCGTTTCATTATGTACCTACCTATGTGCATGACCGAACAGATGGTCACTTAGTTATATACCTGTAACACAACCAGGTGACTAAGTGGAATGCCAATGGCCACTTGAAGAACTCGGGGACACCTGTTCACAGTCTTAGGACCAATTCCGTAACAATTCAATACGCCATTTCGATAGCATTCATACTTATGACGATTAAACGAAATCATTTATATATATACGCACTTCAGGTGACACCTCTTCACATGCTTAGGACAACTTAAGTAACAGATCAATACATCACCTGGATAGAATTGATAATTTTGAATACATAATATATATATATATATATATATATATATATATATATATATATATATATATATATATATATATATATATATATATATATATATATATATTTATCATCAGTGCATCGTCTAATCGATTCCTCCACCAATTTGTTCCTACAGAGATGGAGAACGGGTTATCCCACTTAAACATAAAAGAGTTCCCCTTCTACCTATTGCTGCGCAGACACAATAGAACCTTTGATGAATTATAAATCCTAATGGCTCGTTGCGAACTAGGTCAAGAAAGGTGAACAGATCTCAGGTGTTAATAGCTTCCTCTGCCTTCTGGAAAAGCTGCACTTATAAGACATGTTAAATTCAGGACAAAAGCATAAAAAGTCTACAACTCCATTTTATCTACTTAATATGTCGACCTCGGTTTGTGTATTTGCTCACATGAGGGGATTTTTGAAGAGTGCTAGTTATGATCTAAGATTGGAAACGTGCTTCAGATTGCCAGTACATTAACAAAGGTATACAACGTCTGCATCGTCTCTCTTGTCTACTTAATACTAGTATGGCATCCACAACTTGTGTATCTTCTAATGAATGTTTAGTTTACATAAACACCTTGTTAGTGCATTCATACATAATAATATAGTGCTAAATGTACACTTCACTCTGCAACCATCCACATGCAACACACACACACATACACACACGCACACACATATATATATATATATATATATATATATATATATATATATATATATATATATATATATATATATATATATATATATATATATATGTATATATATATATATATATATATATATATATATATATATATATATATATATATATATATATATATATGTGTATATATATATATATATATATATATATATATATATATATATATATATATATATGTATATATATATATATATATATATATATATATATATATATATATATATATATATATATATATATATACAACAGTTAAGGCACACCAATGACGCACGTAACTTCTGAATCAAAGCTACGGTCAGTTGTGAGGTCATGCATCCTTACCCAGGAAACTGGCGTACGGTAGTGTTTTATGCCCGGGCTTACCATTTAGTGCAAGAAGATGGAATAACAGTTTGCTGTCACGCACTGTCACACACATATATCTCACTCTGCTCGCACAGTTCAACATATAGATCCTAGCTTCCATAAGGGTTTGATTCAAACATGAAAGCAAATTTCCACCCTGTTTTAGCCATATAATGGCAAAAGTGACGATAACAGAAAAGGCGATAACTCCACGTCCACGTCACTAATCAAAATGTCACTGACTGCCCCGAGAAGTCTTGAGCTATTTCTGTAAATTTTACGTCAGCAACAAGGAGAGAACTGCGGGACAAATCCTAGTCATGGAGATAATTGTTAGGCAGAGCAGTTCCCTTGATTAGTTGTGGTTGCCACAGACGGTAAATGTCACGTATAACATGACCATAATGTGATTAGCATTTACCCTTACCATCTCTTTCGGGCGACTCTTTAGTTTTTTTCCATAGGTCCACAAGGAATACAATGCCCTATATCTGCAGGAATCACTGGCTTGGACTCCTTTGATTCTCCATCATGTTTAGCACTAGGAGAACATGTAAGGTCTGTTCCATTTTAAAAGGTGGGGGGGGGGGGGCTGAAAACAATTCAGAGGGAGTAGGAGTAATGACACTTCATGGGGAGCGGGATTCCAGGATATTGAGAATTGCAGGAGGGGGGGGGGGAATGGTCTAAGCCACCCTTCCCCCGCCATCCTTCACTCTTTCAAATGCCATAGATAATCAGACTTATTTGACTAGGTCGTGACTAGATATTTCTTATTGGTTGGACGGCCTGGAGTACCCATTTAAAGTACCTGCTAACCCCTAATTGCTGGGAACCTTCTCACAGTTCTTATGAATAATCTCATTAGAACATAAGATAAGATAAGATAAAATTTTATTAAGGTCTCACCCATAGATAAATAATACATACAAGACAAGATAAAACAAAGGACGGTCAACTTTGACCTACGAGAGACCATACAATATGAACAGAGAGAAATATACAATTTTAAAATGAAATAATCATATAAAATCAGTCCGGGACACATCTGTTCTGATGTTTAGCATTTTAGAACAGGTTTTGGCACTGAAAAAGATAATATCACAGTTGGACAGTAGGAACACCAATTTATCAGTGTCATTTAAGTAAATAAAGGATGGCAAGACTGTGCAAGCCTTACGCAAAAGGTTTTCTCTTAGTACTTTGAGGTCAGGGTGCAGACAGCGCAAAAGAAAGTGTTCTTCATTTTCTGTTTTAATAAATCCATTTTTAAAACAATTCAAACACACTCTTTCTTCATGAGGAATCTGTATATTGTTACGTTTCTCCCAGCGACCCGTTTCTAATCTTAAAGGAGCTACTCCACACCTGACTTTAGCTAGCGCTTTCCTCTCTTCTCTAGAGATGGGCATCTCCAGGTAAGGCTCTGATATGAACTCAGTCTTCAATAATCTATAAGTTCTTAACTTGTTGCTAGTTTCTCTATCTAATGTTGCCTGCCACTTAAGATTGCAGTCATTAAGAAGCTTATCACTTAGATCTTGCCCAATTTCTGGGAATGCAACAACATCATTTACATCATTAAGCCTATGAAGACCGAGAGTCTCGAATTGTTTTCGCACCTTAGTGGGCCAGGTGTTTCTGATATTCTGTGCTAATGCCCATTTAAAGACTTTACTAGGAAGTCTATCCTCACTCATTGGGAAAGTCGGCAGCGAAACCTAGAGATGCTCATCCATTGCTTATGGATAGGTAAGAACCAGCCCATTTCACCCTGAACTCCAGCATTGGGTGCATAACGACCAAGACCCAAGAATACTCGGCAAGCCCTATTTTGGACAGCATTTATACAACTGAATTCCCTTGTACCCCAAATGGCTGCTCCATAGTCAATGACAGGTGCAACAAGGGACTCATACACTTTAGTAAATACTTTATAGGGCATACCGCCATTACCATAAAATTTTGAAATTATAAGACCTAAGGCCCTACTAGCGGAGGCAGCCACAGATTTGGCAGTTTGCGCCAGATCATGAAACTCATTAAAAACAAGGCCTAGATACTTATATTGAGGGACCGTTTTAAGCAACTGGTCACCACAATAAAATTGGACATTCGACCTCTGCTTAGAAGGGTTTCGAAAATGTATAACCTGAGTTTTTGTGTCATTAATCTCTAGCCGCCATTTAATACACCATTTGTATAAAACATCGAGCATTATCTGTAGGTCCGCCTCCGTTTCAGCCAGTAGAACCACATCATCAGCATAAAGTAATATTGAAAGCTTTTCATTACCAAAAGGAACTCCTTTCCGCAATGACTTGATTTCATCAGAGAGACTATCAAAGAACAGGTTAAACAGACATGGTGATAAAAGACAGCCTTGCTTTACGCCCAGGTCAACATTGAACCAGTCAGTTAGTTTACCATTTATACGAACACAGGCTTTGACACCCTTATAAAGGGACCTAAGTGCATTTAAAAAGGTACCTGAAACACCCATTGAGATCAGACGAAACCATAGTAAGTCCCTGTCAACACAATCAAAGGCTTTTCGGGCGTCCACAAAGCAAGCAAAAGTTTCCTTTTTTTTCCGAAGTCTGTTTTCTAGAATAGTAGATAATACAAAAATATGATCAATACAATTACGGGCTTTACGGAAGCCATTTTGTTCTTCACACAACTTTCCATTATCTTCTGCCCACTGAGTAAGTCTTATATTTAGAATATCACAGTATACTTTGTAAATGGCAGAAGTAAGAGCAATACCTCTATATCCCGTAAGAGGATCTGATGGGTCTTCACCATGTTTGGGGACGGGTTGGATGATACTACATAACCATTGAGAAGGAATAATTCCTGACATAAAACAAGTTTGAAAAAGAGAGGTAAGATATTTGATACAGGCTTCATTTTTTATCACTTTTGCTGGGATGGCATCCCAACCAGGAGCCTTATCAGCTTTTGCTTTAGATATTGCCTGCTGTACCTCTAATAGGGAGATCTCATTATTCAGACCAGCCCCATCTAATGAATCAGAAACAAAACTACCAAGTTCGGTTTCCATAGAGTTAACTTTTGTACGAGCCATATGAGCAAAGTCTTCATCGAAGTCTTTATTTATGGACACCTTGGAGTATAATGAAGAATAATCCTGATACCATTTAGAGATCACTGCTTGTATATCATTACAAATGGAACCATCTGGGTTCTTTATTTCCCAGGGGATACTTTGCTTTCTCTCGTTTGCTACTCCAAGCTTACCAATTTGCTCCCAAAAAGACTTTGGGTTTGAGGACTGCAGGAGGACAAGTTCATCCTGTTGCTCCTTCCAGTACCGTCTCTTAGCTTGTTGTTTTTCACGAATAAATAGTTTACTCTTTTTGATAAAAACTTCCTTGAAATGCGACCTGCTACTTTTGCTTGTGCAACGTCTCCAATTTTTCTCGGCGGCATTTTTCTCTTGAATGAGTTTTTTAAGAACATTATTCACCCAAGGTTTATGGAAACGTATAGGAAGAGAAGAAGGAACATTGGACTCAGAGTGAGAAGCAGGTGAGAATGTAGAACCCATTTCATTTTTAAGAAGATCAGTGAAGTTACCGTATACAGTATCAATAACCTGCTGTCCCAATTCCCTCTGATCGAACTCTGAAATTAAATTCTCAATCCTAGACATAATATCAGGACTAGAAAAAAAGTTGTATGGGACTGAGTCAACCTTGTATCTTTTAGGTGCAGATTGACCGAAAGACTCACCTGAGCTAATCCCAGGCAAGTCTGGTCTAGGCGGGAGTCCTTTGACTCCAGGAGCAATAACAGGAAAAGTCACTGACCATGTTAGAAGGGCATGGTCAGGAAGGGACTCTAAGAAAGAATTACGGAGGCGATCTTTAAGGGAAAGAGGTGGATGGACAGCAAAATCATGGTACATGTTTAAATATTCACTGGGAACTAAACAATAGTCAACAACTGATTGACCACTGTGTGTAAAACAAGTGAAGTCATTAGAGGGACTTCTACCATTAAGCATTACACAACCAGCATTACATAGAAAATCAATAAACAGATCACCTGATTCATTGCGTTTAAAATCAATTGTGGAACGAAACGGCAAATTATCCACACCTTCAATGAAGTCTGCACTGTCTCCACACCTGGCATTAAAATCACCACAGATGAAAAAAGGACCAATACTCTAATACAAGTAGACATGAGTAAGCAACTTGTCAAAAAACATACACGCATCAATGTTTCTACTTGAGGACTGGGGTGGCAAATAACAAACACAGACAGTAAAGGAACAAAGAGGCTCATCAACTCCTGTCTTAGGTGTACATTTCAGCCACATAATTCCTTCAACCGAATCATCGAGAATAGAGACATTATAAATATGTATAATAGAGTTTCGGACGAAGAAGCCAACACCCCCAGAACCTCGAGAAGCCCTAGGATGCAGATTTTTCCTATTATTACAAAACCAAGTGTACCCATCTAACTTAAGAGTTTGGTTATTTACCCTAAACGATTCTCCGATACCAATAAAATCAAGATCAAACTTTAAAGCACAGAGAGCACGCGATTTGTAATTTTCAGAGTTAGTGTTCATGGACCAACCATTGACGTTCCAAAAACCTGCTTTATATTAAACTGATTGTCTTTGACTATGACTAGAACAAGTGCCATCTGGCGGTGAAGAGGCAGTGAGCAATTATTGTGCGGTGCCATGAACCGTTCGACTATAGGGACAGCCCCCATACAATATGAGCAGCATCCAACTTACACAAAGAGGACATGTATGTATGCATGCATGTGTGTATGTGTGTACGTGTGAATGTATGTATGTACATGTATGTTGGTATTTATGTATGTTTTTTGTCAGTATATATGTCTGTATGTATGTATGTATGTATGTATGTATACATGTATGTGTTAACAATGTATGCATGCTTATTTAATTTGTTTACAGAGAATATGCAAATATATGCAAGATTATACATGCATATCTCTGTGTTTGTAAATATTAAATATGCGTGTAGGTATGCATGATTGATTATATAACAGTAATGAAGGGTTAGATTAACCTCCCAGCTAATCATCCATATGATTATACTATTATGTGTTAATCACAGCACAGTTCTAACAGTATAACGTTCGCAGGATTATGGTAAAAACGAATAAAAACAACAAGAAACAGAGCGTGGACAACTAACGGCGTGTTAGGCGATAAAATACTACTCTAACATGATATATACAATTACAATCAATACCACTATAATCCTAGCCCTGAATAATTAAAGCTGAGCATTGTGAACTTTCTATTGATTCGTCTGCCGGCAATATGTGTGGCACTGCTCCAAATTAATCTTAACCCAGTAATGCTCAGCCTGACAAATTTGATAGAATCTTCCTGGCAAAGGCATATTTCGGAAAATATTTGAAGGAAAAATATTTTTCAGAACAATACCTACAACTCTCCTTCAAATATTTTATTCAATAATTCTTAAATCCGAAGTTATCGCCGAAAGTATCAGAGATCCAGACGATAATTGCAAGCGGAACTCCTAAGTGTTTAATTGGTTAATCCAGCTTGTGAGAGGAGGCGATCTAGTGCATGGCAGTATTTGGATGACCTGCGGACCTTGGTGTTGGCGATTAGATGATTATAACTATGTTTATTGACTGCTGGGCTGGGAGTGTGTATTAGAAGCATTGAGAGGATGCCCTCAAGGTCCACCAGCTAACCTGGAATAAGGAACTGCTCCGCTGCGGCTGCTGCTGCTGATGTAATACTGCCACTTCTCCTGCTCCTGCTACTGCTGCGGCTGCTTCTAGCAGTAGTAGTAGTAGTAGTAGTAGTAGTAGTAGTAGTAGTAGTAGCAGCAGCATTATTAGCAGCAGCTGCAGCAGCAGCAACAGTAGTCGTAGAACAAGTAATAGTAGTAGTAGTAGTAGTAGTAGTAGTAGTAGTAGTAGAAGTAGTAGTAGTAGTAGTAGCAGCAGCAGCAGCAGCAGCATTATTAGCAGCAGCTGCAGCAGCAGCAACAGTAGTCGTAGAACAAGTAATATAAGTAAAAGTAGTAGTAGTAGTAGTAGTAGCAGTAGTAGTAGTAGTAGTAGTAGTAGTAGTAGTAGTAGTAGTAGTAGCAGCAGCAGCTGCAGCAGCAGCAACAGTAGTCGTAGAATAAGTAATAGAAGTAGTAGTAGTAGTAGTAGTAGTAGTAGCAGTAGTAGTAGTAGTAGCAGCAGCAGCTGCAGCAACAGTAGTAGTAGCAGCAGCAGTAGTAGTAGCTGCAGCTATTATCATATCATCATCATCCTTATCGTCATCATCATCATCATTATTATTATTATTATCATTATTATAGTAGAAGTAGTAGTAGTAGTAGCAGCAGCAGTAGTATTAGCAGCAGCTGCAGCAGCAGCAACAGTAGTCGTAGAACAAGTAATAGAAGTAATAGTAGTAGTAGCAGTAGTAGTAGTAGTAGTAGTAGTAGTAGTAGCAGCAGCAGCAGCAGCAGCAGCATTTTTAGCAGCAGCTGCAGCAGCAGCAACAGTAGTCGTAGAACAAGTAATAGAAGTAATAGTAGTAGTAGTAGTAGTAATAGTAGTAGTAGTAGTAGTAGTAGTAGTAGTAGTAGTAGTAGTAGTAGTAGTAGTAGTAGCAGCAGCAGCAGCAACAGTAGTCGTAGAATAAGTAATAGAAGTAGTAGTAGTAGTAGTAGTAGTAGCAGCAGCAGCTGCAGCAACAGTAGTAGTAGCAGCAGCAGTAGTAGTAGCTGCAGCTATTATTATATCATCATCATCCTTATCGTCATCATCATCATCATTATTATTATTATTATCATTACTATAGTAGTAGTAGTAGTAGTAGTAGTAGTAGTAGTAGTAGTAGTAGTAGTAGTAGTAGTAGTAGCAGCAGCAGTAGTATTAGCAGCAGCAGCAACAGTAGTCGTAGAACAAGTAATAGAAGTAGTAGTAGTAGTAGTAGTAGTAGTAGTAGCAGTAGTTTTTAGTAGTAGTAGTAGCAGCAACAGCAGTATTAGCAGCAGCTACTGCAGCAGCAACAGTAGTCGCAGAACAAGTAATAGAAGTAATAGTGGTAGTAGTAGTAGTAGTAGTAGCAGTAGTAGTAGCAGCAGTAGCAGTAGTAGCAGCGGCAGCTGCAGCAACAGTAGTAGTAGCAGCAGCAGTAGTAGTAGCTGCAGCTATTATTATTATAATTATGATTATTATTATTATTAACATTATCATTTTTTTTATTATTATCAATTTTACTACTACTATATCATTATCATTATTATTATTAATAATTTTACTACTACAACTATTATTATTATTATTATCATTATTATTATTATTATTATTATCATTATTATATTATTATTATTATCATTATTATTATTATTATTATTATTATTATTATTATTATTATTATCATTATGATTATTATTATTATAATTATTATTATTATTATTATTAATATTATTATTATTATTATTATTATTACCACCACCACCACCATAATCATCATCATCATCAGTATTACTGTTATCATGATACTTTAGAACTGGCCTATTTGAGCACAGAGTGATCATGAGACATTGGTGTTTGCCTCTCGTCCTATACAAAGGACATATCAGGGCAGGCGAAGCTTTAGCAATTAATCGAAGATTTATTATGAAGTTCAGGTTTTCCAAGTGTTGAAGCAGGGGGTAGGGGAACACGTTAATTTATCTCATAAATCATGTTAGCCAATCTTAGCACCGTTACCCCTGTAGTGTCCTAATTAGGCCAAGTACTCATTATACCCATGTTGTCATAAAGGCAATCACTATAATGACTGTATGCCACCGTAATGATGAAAAATAAAGGTTAATGGTGCAATGGCTTGATAAGCTCTTTGAGAATCCTGTCCTTGATCACTCTTATTTAAAGTGCCTGAATTTATTAATTAAATTGATTATGAAATTAAAACTTTTAGACATATTAAGTCTGTGTATATTAGCCCACTTTTATCAGAGTACTCCATCTCCATTACTAAGATTTAGTAGTATGTATCTGCACTTGTCTAGTGTCACCGCTATACTAGATGCACTCCATAAAACTACATGTAACCTGTAAAGTTACAATGCACTTTGAGATTACACCAGCTATTAATGCCTCTTCTCTTCATACATACATAGAGACGTACTTACAGACCTACATATATCACACATATACATTCATACATATAAACATACACACGTACAATATCATGAATACAAACATACATGTATACATACATACATACGTTAACACACATACATAACCACATACACACCGTTCTATATATATATATATATATATATGATACGTAAATTACTTAAATTACTTAATATATATATATATATATATATATATATATATATATATATATATATATATATATATATATATATATATATATATATATATATATATATATATATATATATATATACATACATACATACATACATAGAGAGAGAGAGAGAGAGAGAGAGAGAGAGAGAGAGAGAGAGAGAGAGAGAGAGAGAGAGAGAGAGAGAGAGATTGCCTGAATTTACTCAACACAAAGTGATTCTGTTTGCACGCAGTCTCCATACATCACACTCAAGAGCAGTTTATGTATAATGCTCATCGCAGTTCATTGCGCCTACGTGACTTCAACAATTCAGAAGCCATTAATAGATATCAAGGAATCTCTGGTTATGTATGATGTAACAGACCACTAGAGTCCATATTTATAGCTACCGGTCCCTAAACACTGATACGTAAATTACTTAATGTAGATCGCGAGCACTGACCAGTGAGCCTAGGGAGGACAATTTATCATAGATTCAGGGTGGGCTAGGGGACCTATGGCGACTTGAGGGAAATCACATGTACATGGGCGACGCCGGGGAAACATCCTGGTCTGAAGCTAATATCTGCAGCGCCAGCAGTCTCATGTATTCCACTCCGGAAATAGGACCACTGGAAATGTGGTTTAGTAGTAGTAGTAGTAGTAGTAGTAGTAGTAGTAGTAGTAGTAGTAGTAGTAGTGCTTACATATGGATCCAGGGGGCGCTTTGAGGCATAATTAAACACTATATTATCATCATCGTGCGCAGAGATAATCCAAATAATTTACTCATGTTGCATTTGTCAGTTTATTATCTTGTATCTTGTTACCTTTTGACTTATTGTTGAGGAAGTAGTAGTAGTAGTAGTAGTAGTAGTAGTAGTAGTAGTAGTAGTAGTAGAGGTAAAATAAAAATAAACGTAGTCTTTAGAACTATTGATTACGTGATGAAGTCGATTACAGCTAAATAAAATCCACTTGGAATACCGAGTTGATTTAGACGATAGATATTAAAAGTTTTGACTTGCCACTAAAGGCATATTAAGTAGCATCAAGGCCATATTTGTCAACGTGATGGCATCCAGGATTGGTATAAATTCGCTGTAAGTTTCATTTCGTGTAACTTTTCATATTTTCTGACCGGTCGATTTGTGCTTTTGATATGTACAAGATCAATCGATATCATCAAATTTACCCGATTAGTGATTTAATATAATCTAATTCTTGCATTTGTACATACACGCTGTGCATTGTACATTTGAGAAAGTGTATAAGACATTTCATATCTATAGAGTTTGAATGTACAAGTCATGTACATTACACACACATACATACATACATACATACATACATACATACATACATACATACGTACATACATATATATATATATATATATATATATATATATATATAGAGAGAGAGAGAGAGAGAGAGAGAGAGAGAGAGAGAGAGAGAGAGAGAGAGAGAGAGAGAGAGAGAGAGAGAGAGAGTAGGGGTAGGTAGAAAGATATAGATGGATGGATGGAGAGAGAGAGAGAGAGAGAGAGAGAGAGAGAGAGAGAGAGAGAGAGAGAGAGAGAGAGAATACGATCTCAACAGTCAATAAATGCAATACCAACTTCACATACGCCGAATGAAAACCAATCAAAATCAGAGATAGCGTGTTCGCTTTGGTATCAACGCGGAAATGAAGTAGGTTTCCGCCAAACGAGTGAGCTGAAAACCAAGAGCATTATATCATGAGTTATTGAGCACATTAGCTGGCAATTTGTGTGCACAATCTATGCATAACTGCCGACCTATTAACCCGTCTGTGTCCTTCCCTTCGATTAGTGGGTTTTGTCGAATGCTCCAGCCCTAATCGCTGTTAATCTTTGATCTGGAGAATGCGTTCGAGTCGGTGGAGGAGCTACTTAACTTGCCTGTTTGACATTCGCGGGGGGTCTATGGTCTTCTGAACACCTGCTGTAGTTGCCTAATACTTAAATGACTTCCTCGCAGGGCAATAATGATACCATCCTTCAAAAGTAGAATGCTCAAGCCCCGAAGGTCGTGATTATATGGCGCCTGCTCTAATGGCCGAGTGCTCTAATATAAGACGTTGCTACTGACTGCTGTCTCTCATCACTGCCCGAGTTCGAATCCCAGCCGGGGCAAGTAAGAAGGTTTGCCAGTGACTTGGGGTTAGGCAGTGGTTTTCGCCGGGTACTTCGGTTACCTCCACCAGTTACAAGTGGCTAATCACATCTACGCCTCAATTGACGAAAATCAAAATTCAAAATAGATTCGTAAAGATATTAAAATAGTCGACCTTGATCTACAGAACAGACATTTAATTTCTGCACTAGTCGTCCGCACGTCTGCCAGTGCCTGGTTGCACATACAACCAGTGGATACATGTTAGAAAGTAAGCCAAACACAGCAATGGCCCACCTACATGTAGCTTGCGAATCAAAGCTGCGTTCAGTTGTGAGGTCACCCATGAACCCATGCCCAGGAAACTGGGTGGCGTGCGGTCGTGTATTATGCCCGGGCTGCCCAAATATTTAGTGCTGGAATTAAATGTCGGCACTGTACATGTACTGACCTGAAAAGCTTATCCAGTGACTTTGCCGCTTTTTACCCACTGATGTGGTTGTTTGATATTTTTACAAAGCTTTACACACCCCTAGAGCATATAATGATCAGAATGAAATCAGTAACCAGGAAGAATTAACCGCCTCTTTACCAAAAGGGATCTCCCAGTTCCAAATGCATCATAAACAGACTTTCATTATACCGCACATTTTATAGTGACAAGTTACAGCAATTGAACACTGCATTTACCACTATAATACAAAGTTAAGGTAACAAACATGCACACACTTTCTATACGCAATATTTTGTTTAAAATAGTTTTTGTTTAAAATCAATTCATCAATTTCAACTAGAAATTCATGTTAAGCTTTGATAGACGGATGGATTTGTACCTCTTAGTGCTTATACTATCAACATGAAAAACCTTCTACGATTGCCAGTTTATGTTTTGTCTTAATGTGAAATTTTGATATTAATATCTTTTATCGAGACATTTATGAACGCCAAATGTGTACGTTATATCGAGAAGAACTTTTTCCATAAATAAGTGTTTAATTTTGACTGGAAAATTCTTGTTGTTGAAAGATAGCAATCACCATTTCCCTTTGCATCCACTAGAGTCACAAAGTTCTCGAAAGGTTGCGGGGGCAAAGTAATGAACGATACGATCATGTAGTTGTTCATGAAAAAATGTATCCATCACACGACCATAGAGATTGTCATATAACATCTCTTGTCTATCTAGGTAAGTGGGCCACACATCATCTACAGAGATATATGCACGGACGAGGGGAATTTTAACCCATCTATTACTGTAGCGGCCAAAATGATCTGCCATCTTGAATAGGTCAGGCGTCTTGAAACAGGTCATGACGTCATGGGCCGGCCAACAAAGGACTGACGTCATGAGAAGGACACTCAACACAGGGCCTGCCGTTCTTCAACAATAGACTAACAATAGGCCAACAATAAAAGGTGTGATATGGTTTGATATGGGTTTTTTTCACTTGATATGGGTTTTTTTCACTTGATATGGGTTTTTTTCACTCCGGAGCATGTTATATCAATTTTACCACATGGCCACAACAATGGGAATATAGGGCAAGCATGTGATAAATATATATATATATATATATATATATATATATATATATATATATATATATATATATATATATATATATATATATATATATATATATATATATATATAATGTGTGTGTGTGTGTGTGCGCGCGCGCGCGCGAAAAGACTTTATTCGAAATCAAACAAAGCCTGCAGTCACTTCATTTGCAACCATGCATTATACTAAAGAGTATTTCCAAATTTTCAATGATTCGAGCAATGGTGAATTAGGGCCATGAATGGGTTAACATGAGCAACCATTTGCCGTACATTCTGCACATGAAATATGACCAGAATGATTGACACTTTACATCGCACTACCTGTGTTATGCTCTACAAAATTGGAGAAGACAAAATGTAAGTCTTCCAAGATACATGTATAATAAGATAAGATTTAGAACAGCTATGGCTAGAGCACCCTTTGTGAGGTTTTGCATAGTTTCCTAGGTAGGTTCGTATATAAGTAAGTGAGTAACAATATACATGATAATAATAATAATAATAATAATAATAATAATAATAATAATAATAATAATAATAATGATAACAATAAATATGATAATAGTAATTGATATTTGATAAAGCGTCCTTTCCACCTATAATGTTCAAAAGCGCTATAAAGAATAGTCAGTGGACAAATGTTTATGGTCCATCCAGTCAAATAAATGTCGATTAAGCATAATTCAGATCTAGATATATCTTAAGTATTGTTGTCGTTATTGTTGGCGTAGTTTCTGTTTTGCATTGTTTAATAGAAAGGTTTGTATATGGGTAAATATTTAGCATTATTCAGATATATCTTAAGTATTGTTGTCGTTATTGTTGGCGTAGTTGCTGTTTTGCATTGTTTAATAGAAAGGTTTGCATATGGGTAAATATTTAGCATTATTCAGATATATCTTAAGTATTGTTGTCGTTATTGTTGGCGTAGTTGCTGTTTTGCATTGTTTAATAGAAAGGTTTGCATATGGGTAAATATTTAGCATTATTCAGATATATCTTAAGTATTGTTGTCGTTATTGTTGGCGTAGTTGCTGTTTTGCATTGTTTAATAGAAAGGTTTGCATATGGGTAAATATTTAGCATTATTCAGATATATCTTAAGTATTGTTGTCGTTATTGTGGGCGTAGTTGCTGTTTTGCATTGTTAAATAGAAAGGTTTGTATATGGGTAAATATTTAGCATTATTCAGATACATCTAAAGGATTATTGTTTTTGTTGTTGTTGTTGGGCGGGACATTTTCCTTTATAATTGAAGGAATTTGCGTTCAAAACCAATGTACAGTGTATCCTAAAAGCAGTCCATTCATCTGGGTACTCACAGCTCGCTGCTAGCGATTTTGCTTTAATATAGCAGAAGAAAAAAACAACAAACCGAATAACAAATTCGTCTGGATTTCGATTACGAAATACATACCAATAATTTAAAGCTAATAGAGATGTAAGGAATGAAGGAAAAACAAGAAATATGTAGAATTTTATTTCAAAGCTGTAAATCATTCAGAAGCTTTGGTGATGAGGATCAGTTCGAAAAGATAGCAATGGCTATTTATGCCTTTTATTTGTAAGTCCAGAGGGCAGATGATCAGATAGATTACAACACATAGTATGGGACATGGCTATATCTTTGAATTAAATTATTTGAATCAAATAAGTACAAAAGCAATGGCATTCAATTATTTTTTCAAGGTATTTACTTTTGTGTTATATCATTTCATTGATTGATTGTTTTTGGAATGTGGGAGGCTCGTGAAAATTAGACTAAGGTGCATTTATTCGGATTAATGCTCCTTTTATTAAACCTACAAGATATATAACGTATGTTAGTTCGTTGTGAGTGCTACATATCTATCATGGAAGAAATACATGGGCAGTCTGTTTCATTTGAATCTGAAGCGTTTCTCTTAGAAAGAAGACTTTTGGGGAATAAGAGAATGGTGCAATGTTGAATTACATTATTCAACTAATAACGAAAAAGGATTTTCTCATCTGAAAGAAGGAAGTGGAATCACATTTCCAACAAATCAAACATAAAATAAGAGGTATTCACAAAACGAAAGTGAGGAATAACAAATTACAGTTTGATTAATTTTGCCGTTGGCTTATAATTGCATATCTCCAGAACTGGGCTTTGTAGTTCACTCTCTCTTTATATGGTATGATATGATGTATAATATATTAACTTGAAATGTTGAGTTACTTAATCGCTGTACTTTGCCTACACGCTTTACAGTGTCATTGCATGCGAGCCTGTACAACCCAAACTCTATTACCAACTGTATGAAAGTTCACCGTTATTTTTTTACTATCAATTACTGTATTGTCTAAAAGATTGTCTGCACCAATGCAATATCTTTATATCTTTGTACTGATATACGATACTCATGGCTCATAACCAAACAAATAAAAAAAACTCATAAGATTATTTAAAGATTAACATATTTTCATATGTGTCCGGTCATTTCCCGTACAAAAAGTTTCATGCATAAACATTTCATTTTCATGCATAAACATTTCATGTTCATGCATGAAATTTTCATTCCATAATTTATTCATGTTTGAAACTTTTTGTACTGGTTGTACCCTCAAGATATGAATGGGTCAAAGCAAGGACGGTTCAGAACAAGAGCCTCTAGTGCTTCAGAATGGTTCGTTTCTCGTAACCCTACACTAGCACTCTGTAATCGAATTGATTTGCAGACGATAACCGTTTTATTGACTCAACGAAAAAGATCAAGATCACGTCTTGGAACCTGATTAAGTCACGATACGCATTCTGCAAAGGAGGTTTTACATTATCGATCTATTGGTACGTCTGTGACTAGAGACTTAGTTTGTCAGATACCTGGTGTTTTGAAACATCTGGATTGAGGATTGGCACGCACGTGACGTATACACATCTCTGTGATGGAAAGACCATAAGGAGGTTGTGGTATTTGTAATGTACAAGAAGTGA
Source organism: Maea johnstoni (assembly GCA_963942565.1). Lineage (NCBI taxonomy): Eukaryota > Metazoa > Annelida > Polychaeta > Spionida > Magelonidae > Maea > Maea johnstoni. The sequence continues at coordinate 34,075,512 of OZ012696.1, forward strand.
TACGCTCCGAAGTGGAATTATAACCCCATTGGTTGTATCGAGGGGTCTCGTATAGCTTATACTGCAGTTGACTGCCTTCCACCAATCACAGGACAAAACATGTCTTTGTGATTGGTGGATTCCGTGGCAGAAGTTTTAAGCATTAACAATTTGAGGCATGAAAAGTTCATGCATGGACATTTTATTTTCATTTTCATGCATAAGAATATGAAATTTCCATCAAAATAATATTTTCATGCATAAAAATAACAAAATTGCCCCTGGGATGATTTTTCCGTCCCAGAAACTTTCATGGGTAATTAAGCTGTACAAGGTTTCATTCATGGAATTCACACCCATGAAAATCGTGGAGCAATATTTTCATTTTCATACATGAAAATTTCATTTTATTGCATGAAGATTTCATTTTCATGCATGCAACTTTCATGCCGCGATTTTCTCATGCATGAAATCTTTCTATTATGGTACAAACTTCGAACCGAAGTTGACTGTCTTCCACCAATCACACAGTTTGAAAAGTGTGCGGTTTGAGACATACCACCACCTATTCTCATAACCCTTGTTCCCAAAGCTGCCTAAGCCACACAGCCAAAAGTTACTGAGGCCCGTCCTTGACCAGGCTTTGCCTTGCCTGTGATTGGTGGAGGACAGTCAACTCTGCTTCAAGCTATATATGTGCAGGAAATAATAACTCTGTACATAATTGACCAAGAGGTCCGTACTCACACATATCATCTGTATGTATTCACATAAGTTTTGATTTGATATACTTATTTGATTTCGTTTCTCATGTTTATTTGGTAATATGTAGATTTTTGTAAATGTATTTTACAGCAAATGTGTATGTGTAATTCATTGAGGTTAGCCAGCATGCCTCGTAACACCTTGCATATATCAACGACAACAAAACATTTCTGGACCTACATATCAGTTTATGCAAAGATGTAGGGCATTGTTTGGAAAGTCGTGGACTACTCACGCGAATCTATATCGATCGATTAAAAATTCAAAAGCTGGCCTAACCGTATTTCAATTTTTGCCACCGATCTAACTCGTACCTGAATTTACTTGACAGCTGAGTCATAAGCTGTCACTATGGTTCGCCTGTTCTATGACCACACCTCACGGATGCCTGCGTCATAAAAGAACAGCCGTCGCCACAGGGCAATGTTCACAACACTCTATTGGTTTTGCCCTGGCCGCAGTTTCACCTACCACTTGGTCAACGACATATGAAGCAGCTATCTCGATTAACCCTTATGCTTCAGGTCGCTAATTCTGTCAAAGGAAATGATGCGAAAAGCTGTTAAATGACCGAAACCCTGGCAAATGGGTACTCATTTGATAGGGCTCAGCAATCGCTTTCCAATCAATAGCAACATGGCAGGGTTAAAAGTCTTTCACATTTTGCTGTGTCCTCGTGCCCTTGATGAAAGTAGCCTCAGCATCGAAAGGGTTAAAGCACCTCGACAAAACGGGAAGACGAGAACATACGAGAAATCGCGAGGCGTGAAAGAGATTATAATACCAGATCGATTCAACGCAACAAACGTCAGTGACAAATTTCGATGTTTATATTTAAAGTATTTTCACCGTTTGCTTTTGACAAACCACATGAAAGGACGAGGAAATTGCAAAAGTTCGTGATTGAAGGAAAACTTGGCTACTTTTTAATACTACACATATCAAAGATACGAATCAAAAACGCGACGGACCCAACATTGATTGATAGACGGAAACGCACGTTGGTCGTCCAACTTAAGCAATTATATTTGCCTCAATTATGACGAACGAGTTTATGACAGTTCCTAACAATTACTCGTATTAAAGGGAGATTAAGACTTTAGACCTAAGATAGACAGCAAACATCTTCCAATGAAAAGTGAACAGGAATGATTTTTTTTTTAATCTATATACCTATTCATTGGCTGAATTTGATAGAATTCTAATAATATTTTACTTATTTGGATACAGTTTACCATAAACATAAATGTGAAAATTTGATGAACTAAAATACAGAATGCGTAAAAAGAATATTTAACCTGATTTTCATCTTAACATGAAAGATATATTAATGCGAAGCGTCTATTTTTTTCGCTAAACATCTGCCCACAGATTTGCCTCGAGTGACAAATGGCAATATCTTGATAACTTTAAATATCACAATTAACAAACTTTCAAATATTCCAATACGTGACGAGATATGTTGAAGGTGATATGTAATATACCGGTATACATTCCAGATGCCGATGAAACGGGGAAAATACTTCTACGTGTAAATGTAAATGTACCATTTCTGATTGAAAATACAACGGGAATATCTTGATAACAAAACAATATTTTGAGAAATGCTTGACCGGATGATATTCCCAATGATGGGTTTGAGAAGGCCTCTCCGCGAAGATCACAAACACTTTTCAAATATTCCAATACTTGACCTGATATGTTGAAAGTGACATGTAATGTAAACATTCCCGAAATACGGGGGAAAATATTTCTACGAGTACCTGACCAATTCAATTAATCAAACGTGAGCGACAAATGAACGTTTTAGCGTCCAGCCTTTACTAACAGGTTTGCCTCGAGTGACGAATGGTAATATCCTGATAACAAATCAATTTCTTGAAAATACTTGATCGGAGAATATTTCCCAATACTGGGTTTCACAACGCTTTTTCACAAATATCACAACGATTTTTCAAATATTCCAATACGTGACGAGATATGTTGAAGGTGACATGTAATGTACACATTCCATTAATACCGATGAAACGGGAAAGTACTTCTACGTGTAAATGTAAATGTACCATTTCTGATTGAAAATACAGCGAGTTGGAAAACCCCGCACGAAAGAGAAACTGCGAAGCGTGAACGAGAGTACCTGACCAATTCAATTAATCAAACGTGAGCGACAAATGAACGTTTAGCGTCCAGCCTTCGCTAATAGGTTTGCCTCGAGTGACGAATGGGCTCCATTGGCAACACGTCGTGGACGTCACTCACTCGGAATGGATCGCAGGAAGGGCAGAATGAGACATCTTCTGACACTGTAGATTTAGCAGGCTTCGTCAATCTCACTCGCTGTCAACACGCGAGGTTGTAACGAGGAATGTTATTTGAATATGCACACATATGAAAGCATGCCACAACGTATTGGTATGTATGTATGTTTTTATGTATGTATGTATGTATGTATGTGTGCATGTATTTATGTTTATATGTATGTACGTATGTATGCATGGATGTATGTATGTATGTATGCATGTATGTATGTGTGTGTATATATGCACGTATGTATGTATGCTCGTACGAGCGTACGTACCTACGTATGTATGTATGCATGAATGTATGTGCGTATGTATGTATGTATGTATGCAAGTACGTATGTGTGTATGTATGTTTGTATGTATGTATGTATGTATGTATGTATGTATGTATGTACGAATAGAACAGTACTATCTTCAAATTGATTAGCATGCACTACTTGCCTTCAAGTATAACCTGGGATCAGTTGTACGTTTGTCTAGGTCAGATTTATTCCAACTAAACTAATAATTAAAAATGGCGGATTTCAATAACCCCCATACCCCTGAGCAGCTGTTTCTTATCGTCCAGTTTAGGAAGTAGGCGGAAATTGGCTAACTTTGGCTAACGATTATAATTCCCACTAATCCTCTTAATCCTGTTAATCCGCTTATCTGTCTATTAATACATAACCATCAGCCCACGCGACTCTAAATATCAAGCTTCGTCATGTGCTAATTGTATTTGGGTGTTTTCCTCAGAGAAATGCCTTCTTTCCTGATGCACGGCATTAGCGAGAAGAAAGACCCGTAACTCTTTTACCCAAAATAATTGCTAAGCTGTTAATGCAATGGCGTAACAAATGGAGGCGCCCAAATAGTTTTGGACCTCGATTATATTTAACCCATAGAATGCTTAAGAGTTCCTCCAAATGTTGTGTTGTATGTAGGGCATCTTCATTTGGTGGCTAGTGCATCCCATAATAAACAACTTGTGGATAGTAGGCCTTCAAAGTGTGCTCTCGCTAATAACTCGTCCACTCCTGTATGGCCCTCCCTTCCATCTATTATGCTGATGGTGGCTAATTTTGCTAATACAAAATAATGCAAAATAACTGGAAATTGACTGAAACCCTGGCAAATGGGTACTCATCTGAGAGAACACAGCCAGGGCTATATAATGAATACCAACATGATATGGTTTAGATGATTTTGACAATCTTTGCATCCTTGTTCTTTAGACTAAAGTAGCCCTAGAAGGATTAAATATATTTTAATGCCAGCCCGCTAGGCGCTCTAGATTAACAGAATTCAAGCACCTCTGTGCAATCCAGATGTGAATAAACGACGGTCGATGAGTTACACATTTTTCATCACTAAAAGCCTTGAGAAATTGGCGGTGAAATTCCGTTCATGGTGAATATTTCCCACTATGTTTAGGCTAAATTGATACATTTTCATAGATAGTCTCTCTTTTAGACATGGATTAAGACCGGCCAATGAAAATATGATTACTGATTATACCTAATTTTGTTTCGAACAACACATATGTTTTCTCAGTAACATAGTGTTGTGTGTATTGTTGATTTTGCAATATTCGTAGTCTGATTATGTTGCCTTATATTTTATTTATCTTACTTAGTATCTGTTCAGTATATTATTTTATTTTGTTTTTAGGCTATAACGTATTGTTATTTATGTGTCAGTCATTTGTTGTTATCATAATTACTTGGTAAAATGACATGTCCACTGATGCCTTGAGAAACTGATATGGTTTGTACATGTCCTCATTCTATATGTAAAGGGCTTATAGGAATTCAATGTTCACCCACCTTTACTATATTTTGGTTTCATTTACCACGTTGAGCTCAATATCTAACTGTTGCAGAGCATTATAAGTGAGGGTTCGTGTTTCCCTTCGCGAGCTGATGGGAAATAGAGTAGTAAACAACATTCCTCACAAATGAGAACCTCACCACTGCCTGGGTTCGAATCCCAGCCTGGGTATGTGAGAAAGTTGCCAGTGACCTGGGGCTAGGCGGTGGTTTTCGCCGGGTACTCCGGTTTCCTCCACTACTTGCAACTGGCTAGTCACAAAATTGGCCACACTATGGCACAAATGTGACGAAAAACGAAATTCCAAATTCCAAATCACAAATGAGTTCGCCACAGTCGATATGAAAGGCTGCAAAACCTACCTGTCCCCCTTTCCCTTTAACACGTATGTAGTTCAAAACATGAACTCATCTTGACCAAGCTACATTCCTCAACCAATGTATTCCCTCGTACTGCTTTGTACCCGTTCTTGACCAGACCGAACGAGATAATTTACAACAGAAAAGCAGGAGATAAATAGATAGATAGATAGATAGAAGGAGATAGATAGATAGATAGATAGATAGATAGATATATACATGTAGATAGATGGATAGCTATAGATATGATCACTCATAACAAAATAAAACATGACATCCGAACGAGATAATTTACAACAGAAAAGCAGAAGATACATAGATAGATAGATATGATCACTCATAACAAAATAAACAATAACCCCCTCCCCCCCCCCCCCCCCCCAAACACACACACACCATACACCAGAATATAGCTAGATGTGCAGTCAGCAAGGAAAACAATACACGATGCAACACTGTATGTACATGCATGGCTGGCTATTGCAGTCATATAAGTCGTGTACAACGGACAGGAAGTTTTACCATTTTTATGCAAAGAGCGAAAATGAACATGCCACCCACTAGAATGTTTGCTTTTTACTGGATTCAAATTCAGTCCGATGGAAGTAAGAAACAAACAGATAATACTTTGCTTGATAGCGATCAGAGCAGTCGTGTACCACTGAATGGAGAACAGACCAATTCAATGCTCATGACAAAAATCATCACGACATCTGCCAAACCTGTTATTGTTCGATTGGAAATTAGGTTAATACGAAAGAGCATACGTGACAGGCAGAAAAAAAATCAATTTTTCACAAGACTTTTTGGAAAACGTCAGAAGAAATCTTTTTTTTCCTAAGGTTTTCAAAAAAGTGTATTCAAGTGTATCAAATGTTCCCTTCGCACGTTTTCAGAAAAAAATGGAATTGCATTTGAATTCATTTTCTTCTAGCTGTCAGATTCAGAATGTCTCGAGACGTAATCTTGGGATTAGCTAGTGACAACATAACAGTCGTCTACCAATGGCAGGCCCGAGAATGTCACATTTTATACTGTACAGGTATTTATTTCCTGCACCAGTCGACCGGACGTCTGCCAGTGCCTTTTTGTACATACAACTATGGATGATATGTCAAAAATAAGCAAAGGACATCAATGACCCACGTAACTTACGAATCAAAGCTACGTTCAGTTGCGAGGTCATCCATGCAATCGGGCGTGCGGTCGTGTATTATGCTCAGGCTGCCAAGGCATTTAATGCAGGAAGTCAATGTCGGCACAGTGTACGGTCACAACGACAGTGAACATGAAATCCGCAAATTGTGTTATTGTAGGACTGGAAATCAGCTTGGGAAAGCGGGAACACGAAACTATAATACCGTGTCAGACATTCCTCCCGGCAGGGGCGGCAACGTTAATCTGCATCGCCCGTGGAAAGCGGGGAAGCCGGGGCAACAGATTAATTCCAACTCCCGGGCGTAGCGCGAGGCGTTCCATGCAATTACGGGCTGCTGTTTGCCGTGTGTGATCGACGCCGCCTCGCCGACACCCCGCTCTATCCCGCTCCGCGTAGAGGCGTCCATTTTTCCATATTATCCAGGATTTAACTGGTGGGAGAAAGCATGTTGAACACGGGGATCTTCCGAGGAAATGTTTGCCGGACGTGATTGACTGGTGTTCACCACTCGGGAGGAGTGTGTGGCTTAACCCATTGGTGACTGGAGATCTCCGCGACAAGTGTCGTATGGACTTGCGTTACTTTTGAAAATAACATCGGAGTTAGGCATTACCTTGCAAAATATTTGGGTGAGAGTTGTGAATAGAGTCCTGAAGAACGTCTCTTCTCCAAATATTTTGTGAAAATTGCTTTTGTTCGAGAGATATCACCACAAATGCAAGGTTTTTTTGCTGCTACAGGCATGAATGGGTTAACCCATTGCAGCCCGTTTGAGTAGTTCCGCTCACAAATTCAGACTGGCTACAATATAGACATTCAGTTTATGTACTGAATGAGCGGTTGTGTAGACTGGGTATTTTACACGACCACACGCCCTTATAATTGCAATCTGTGTTCCTGGACATGTATGCTGAAATGTGAAAACCTCCAAATGTGAACACAATTTCCCAGTTCCATTTGCACCTTTTATATCATGAATGACCTCTGAGATGTGAACACTCCTTAATGTGACAGCTTTTCTCCTGGTCCCAATTTGTTCGCATATCATGGTAGCTTAACTATGCAGCTTATTGATCATGAATACACGTGACTGATTTTTTCGAGCGCACATCCGAGCATGCCCAGGTAATCGCTCGAACGGTCGTTGGCAGATGATAGGTTGACTATTATAGGAATTAGATCGCTTAACTGTATATAACAATTTTGGGAATAACTTTTGAATAAAGCGTAAATTTCTTTTAATCAAAATATATTACTATTTCCATCCCTTTTCAGAGAATATATTCACAATATTGACGGGCTGTTTTGCTGTTACAAGAATGAATGCTATGTTGTGGGTTAGTCGTTGGCTTAACGTGTTTTGATTCCATTATCGGGTGCATGCAAAGAAGTTTCCAAAGACCTAGTATTAGACGGTGGCTTTCGCCGGGTATACCAGTCTCCTCTACCACTTACAACTGGCTAGTCCAAATAAGCCTAAGTATGTCAGAAGATTGACGATAATATCAATTCCAAATTCCGCATTAATGGTTTGACACAATGTCTTGCCTAGCAAATCTTTTTATGAGTAATTTTGTAATCCTCCACAGTTCTCCCTATTTAGGAAGTGTTCATAGATGTGGTTCAATGAACAATACCGCTGACTGCATCGTACACATAATCATGCCAATTTTTGAAATACCTTAATAGCAACGCATAATTTTGAGAAATATTTCAGGCAATGTTGTAATTTAGCAAGCTCTAGGAATGCATGGGTGAAGAAACATTACTCGAGTGACGATCCGACACTGGCAGAACACAACTGCAAGTGTAAGCATTCACGCTAACCTGATCATTTCCCACTATCGCTCCTTGATCAATACACACTTCTAAGCCACCCACTCTCAGCGTGGGCAGTGTAAGATTCTACAGTACAGACATTTAATTCTTGCACCAGTCGACCGGACGTCTGCCAGTGCCTGGTTGTACAAACACCCATCTATAGCATGTCAAAAATAAGCCACGCACACCACTGACCCATTTGAATCAAAGCTACGTTCAGTTATGAGGTAATCCATGTATCCATGCCCAGGAAACTGGGTGGTAATATGGCGTGCAGTCCTGTATTATGCCCGGGCTGTCCGTGCATTTAGTGCAGAAATTAAATGTCGGTACTGTACATGTAAATGCACACTAGTGGTCTGACTTTTCATTATATTTCTATTTCTAGTGTATTGTTATTTAAAACAGTATCTGTGATTTTTAACATTTGTATTTGTTTGATCATATATACATGTGTAAAGCAAACATGTGATAAGAGTTTCAATTATCATTTCGTTTCATTTTTTTTAATCAACTCTGATTTTGATACTTATATTTGGCTTTCTAGTGGGAACTTTGTCTGTTTTGTGTGTTATTTTCCTGCTTGGCTTTTATTAACTGTAGAATGTAACAGTGATAACTGCCAAATTGAACACCTTCGTACAATGAACATCTGTGTATATCAAATACTTTATCATTTCCCGGCAGATATCCCATTGCATTACATGTTGACATGACCTCTGTACATTAAACACCTGTCTACATTGGACATATCTGGTCCCAGTGAAGCCTCTCAGCATGTGTACATTGAACACAAGTCATGAACTTGAAGTAAAGTACAATCTAGATGAAGTGTCTTTGATGACTAACAACTGCTCATCCCTGTACTTCAGTCAATCAACTTGCTGAAAGTTTCCTTCATATAATGGCAATGCTGAATATCATATTAACATGCTATTTGGATGATACATTTCAAAGCTTGGTTTAAATTACAATTAGCTATAATCTGGCACAGAATATAAAAGTTGGAACAGTGGTGTTACTCTGTTATGTATAATCTCAGGTTTACAATAGAGTTGACATATTTCCTGACCCCCCTGTTTGTGGAATTTCTTTTACAAAGATGAAAAGGGATAAGCTACAACTAATTTCAGTAGTTCTGTAGGATATTTATTTTATGCTTTCCTCAAAACATATCATACATTGTAGTCATCTCAATATTTTTATTATTAGTAGTATTAGTATTATCATTATTATTATTCTTATCATCATTATCATTATTATTATTCAAATTATCATTACGTTTTTAATGGTTAAATCACTTTCTTCTTCTTTTCCCTGAACTTGCTTTGCACAGAATCCTTAAAATGTAAGCGAGTGGCATTTCGTCTGATGTACCAGCCTAGTTCCGCTTGCTGATCTCTACCTCTTCCCGGTGGAAAGTTCCGCCGCGTGTTGGAAGTGAGTGTAGTTTTGCACCTCCTCCCAGCGGAGAGCGGCTGAGTGATCAACAAAGAATTGCCTGAAAGCTGAGTGCCACTCCGGCCACTCTGGCAGGATAAATATTGACTTACTCAGCCCTTGTGCTTTTGGTCACGAGTTGAGGAGGGCACTTTGTCTTCTCGCTGCGTCGTGGGGGGTCCCTGGAGTGGCCATTGTGATGCCGCCGCCGACTAGCCTACGCCGCAATACCATATGCCACCACGTGCTCGCTCTCCCTTATCCAATTACCCTACACCCTTACACGAAAACCCCTGCTTGAGACAACATTAATACGTGCCGACGCCTGCCCCCCCCCCCCCCCTCAAAAAAAAACGTCTTGTTGCACTTGTGCACTTGTAAGCAATTGCAATTGTAAGCAGTATAAAAAGGTTGAGAGGAGCGAGGAAAGAGGCATTAGCTGTATGGAGAGTATTGGAAATCGTTGTGTTCAGCACATTTGTGGTTGTACTGTGACCAAAAACACATAGGCCTGGCTAGAGGTGGACCATTTGATATACTGTGGGGCTATCATTTTCAGAGAGAAAAAAGTATCTGATCCTGAAACCGACCAGGTCAAGAAAGGCAATTGCAATTGTAAACAGTATAAAAAGGTTGAGAGGAGAGAGGAATGGGGCATTAGCTGTGTGTGTTGAGAGTATTGGAAATCATTGTGTTCAGCACTTTCGTAGTTGTATTGTGACAAAAAAACATGAATTGGCTGGAGGTGGACCATTTGATATTCCTGGTGGCTATCCTTTTTAGGTAAAAGAAAAAAGTATCTGACCCTGAAACCGACCAGGTCAAAAAAGGCAATTGCAATTGTAAGCAGTATAAAAAGGTTGAGAGGGCAAGGAACGGGGCATTAGCTGTGTGTGTTAGAAGTATTGGAAATCGTTGTGTTCAGCACTTTCGTAGTTGTATTGTGACAAAAAAAACATGAGTTGGCTGGAGGTGGAACATTTGATATTCCTAGTGGCTATCATTTTCCAGGAAAGCATTCTGGCCCTGAAAATCCAAAAGAAATGGTGTGGTCCTAAAAGGTAAAAAATATTCTGATACTGAAAAATTGGGAGGAAAGAAATGTTCTGACAAAATCATATAAAGATGGCACTTCCGTTCAAATTACACTATTTGCCACTTTGGCACCACCTTCATGGATGACTATTGACCCCCTGTGCAAGGTTTGATGAAATTCTAACTGTGGGGTATTTTAAACTAATGGACTTTCAAATTTAGACGTGGAATTTGCAAATTTAGTGCCACAATGGCGCCACTTCTATGGACGGGATGACTGGTGATCCCTCTTTTTATTTTGGATTTTCACAGGGGATCCGGAGATGTAAAGTCTAATGGATTTTTAACTGTGAGGTAATTTTGAATTTACCTAAAGCCTAGTATGTCACTGTTACCTCGAATACCATACCATGCCTTTAAGGTAAAAGGGTCCATTTGAAAGGGCTAGTGTGATACATTTTGATATTACGCACACTGCAAGCCTGATACAGAGAATCCGGTTTGTTGCTTAATCTAGTTAGTTGACGTGTCTAGCGAGTAATTCTTTAGGAATAGAAATGATATACATCTAAAATGTAACGAACTGGGAAGATAAAAAAAAGGTTTTCGTTTGTGTATTGAGATCGAGGGAAGCGACCAATTGAGCACATGATGAATGCTATCTTAGAGAGACTGATAAGGTCTCATGGCTTATTTATTTGAATAAGAGAAGACTATTTGTCAATGTCAGTAATACCAAGTGGATAGCAAGTCCCCTCTAGATCACAACGAAAACATGTTTGTAAATTTCTTCTGGGAAGATCTGATCAGATAAAAATGATGCAGTGGGTGCCCAGACTAGTGTAGTACAAAGGGCCTTTTGTGTGAGCGATAATTGGGGCCAAATCTTCCCACAAATGGAAATCTATTAAGAAAGCTGTGCTGTATGAGTGGGATTACTCCAAAGCATGCTGTGGTCCCCGCGTAACTTGCCAATTTTAGGGTAAATTGCTTAGCACAGCCTGGCCGACCTCTGGGTTATTTCGCATTCACGGCACAAGACAAGGGGCTCGGCCTGAGCTACGTCGTGGCAAATACGTACGGACAGACAGACAGACGGACTGACACACACGGAAAGCAGATTCTACAGGCCGTAGCAAGAAACATGGCAATCAGACAGTGAACGCCTGCGTGCCTACTGTCCCGTCTTTCTTAAATCAGCTAAGATTAGTTGGCAACTTGTCACTCTAATAGACTGCACGCTTTAAACTGTATACGGCTTTAATTTGGAGTGCTAAGAATTTCGCTTTACAGCCCTGCTGGAGGGTATTTGTGCTACTTTAAACTCGCGTATCCAAGCACTCAAGCTATATATTCATTACTATAGAGATATCTGTCTGAAGAATGTAATTTTGGCGCTATCATGGGGAGCGCGAAAATAGCAAAAATTAAATGCCTGTAAAAAATACCAGTTATACAGTAATAGGCAGGATGCTGCAAACCTGGATTGAATTGTGAGTTTCACCATTGTTTGATTGATGCAAGGGACATTCTCACTAGTGATATCGACTCAGCAGGGAAAATACTCAGGAGCATGCTTTCAACAGGCATGTTGTGGTGTTTATGAAAAGGCATCATTTGTTTGAATAAAAATATATAGAATACATCTCTGACTGTTTATGTGTCGCAGATGATAGGATTAAACAACAGAAAACACACATACGCAAATATATATATATATATATATATATATATATATATATATATATATATATATATATATATATATATATATATATATATATATATATGTATATATATATATATATGTATATATATATATATATATATATATATATATATATATATATATATATATATGTATATATATATATATATATATATATATATATATATATATATATATATATATATATATTTATATGTATACGCACACACATATATATATATATATATATATATATATATATATATATATATATATATATATGTATATTTGCATATATTTATTTATTTATAAATATATATATATATATATATATATATATATATATATATATATATATATATATATATATATATATATATATATACATACATATATATATATATATATATATATATATATATATATATATATATATATATATATATATATATATATATATATATATATATATATATATATATATATATATATATATATATATATATATATGGCCCTAGTACTAACCGGCCTCAACAAAATATTTCCTTTTAAATTGTGAAGATAATATACAAACTATGAATAAAAACCAGTTCACATGTGAACGATTACAAAGAAAACTACGAATGACGCCAAAAACGTCGTACAATGTAAATATTACGTTATGTGTACGGTGCAGCATTCTTTATGATTTGATCTTCGAAAGCATAAATTCATGCAATATATACACAGTTTGTGTGGCGATATATGTTTGTTTTTATACGCAACTTCAGTGTATTTCATTTCAAATCCTGAATTTACTTGGATATGGATACAATGACATTATTTTCTTTTTTTGTTTTAGGTAGTGTATTGGGAGATCTACATGTCTGGCTAGATAATGTGTTCCAAGTTGCCTTAATTGAAATGAGGTTTGTTTCAGCGGTGATAGATAGAGGCCAGTAAAGCAGTAGATGGCTTTGTTTCCACCTCCTCCGGCCTCCCAGGCCAATCAGAGTACTTTACTGTACAAAGCCATATATTCTAGCCCTGGTCCATCCAACAAGACAGTTTGCTGCTGGCATAAACTTAATCACTCTTGCCAGTGGGACGAGGGGAGGGCAGATATACGATTAGAAACATTACCCTGTATGAAATTCCTATCCCCGGCTTACATTGTTGGTCGACTGCAAGAATGACACAGTATAACACATTTGTGGCTAATGTTTGCTGATGTATACTCATATTGCAACATCACTGGTAATATATATGCAAGCAAGCAAGCATACATACATATATGAATACATGCATACATACATACATCCATACATACACAAACACATAAATATAAACATTCATGCATGCATGCATACAAATATATTAACATTCATACATACATACATACATACACACATGCATGCTTGCATACATACATCCATCTACACATACATACATGCATACATACATGCATACATGCATACATACACACACAAACACATAAATGTGCATGCATGTTGATGCATACATACATACATACATACATACATACACTAACACACATAAATATGTGCATGCATGCATACATACATACATACATACATACATACAACATGCAATACACTTTAAGGAAGCAATTACTTAAAATACGCGCTCTCCTTCTCTTTCTCTGTGAAAGCAAGTAAAGTTCCGGCAATATTGCTACAATTCGTATGTTCCCAGAGCGTATGGATTTGCTGCTAAACTACTAATTGTCTTATTAGTGTTATGTTGCAGGGAAGAGCGCTATTCTGTACCCCTCACTTGCGTTTGGAGACTACTGCTGTCAAAACCAACGAACCGTACGGTCTTCTCGCCTTCTCCTATTACTAGCTAATGGAAGCAGCTAAAAACTCTAAGGCTGGGGCTTCGCATTCAGTTTGCAGAGCCGTCAATATAGTTAAAGTCGTAATTAGCTACGTGTAAACAAGAAAATACGTTAGATTCCTCTACATAGATACAGTGTATAACTACAATAAAGTTGTATCATCATCAGAATTATCATCAATAATTTGCCCGTCATGTTTTCGTATCGCAAGATCAATGTAATATAACACATTTTGTACAAGCATATCTACACTGAAAATAGGTCAAAGAACCAAATAACAAAGCTACCTCTTAAAACTATATCAAGGTCTAGAAGAGAGCATGCAAATTGCTGCCAATAAGTATATACATGTAGTGTTATTTGTTCAAAGAAAAACATATCTCCCAGAAGCTTAAACAAATTTTAACCATGACTAACTGTAAATCACTTAAATATGGCGTGGAAATTATATAGCGCAATTACGTTACTGTCCTGGATAGCGTGATCTAAGTATAGCGGTGAATGGGAACAGCAGCAACAAGTTCAATTAAGAATTTAATAAAGACGGGGATTGTATAATAGCGCATATGGGCAGAGCGCTATTATCGCTATCTTATTGTTCTCGCTATACTTAAGTGATTTACAGTATTGACTAAATAACAAGTATTAAGTAAACACTTCGATAAGATATGTTGCAGCATCAGAGCGATGCACACACACACAAACACACACATTTGACAATACATATACAATATATATATATATATATATATATATATATATATATATATATATATATATATATAATATGTATATGTGTGAGTGTGTGTAGATATATTTATAGATATAGATATGTATGCAGTTAGTTAATTAGTTAGCAAAACGTAAAAAATAAAATTATGAATCCATATAAAGTAATTTATGGATGTGAAACGAGTTATATTTTAATTAAGTGATTCCCACGATTCACGGGCGTTCCCAGAGGAATGAGCAAGGTTGTTGCGAACGGACACGAACTGTTTGTCTAAAGTGGCACGCACGTTTATTGCAACAGAGAAGCAAGGACAAAATGCCACAAAGATTAACGCTCTTCCATTCTGTTTTGTGCTTTTAACACCTCGGGAACAGCAATTGGCAATTTGTTTCACACAATGCATTGCAAACGGAAACGGAAGCTGAGAGCGGTGACCATATTTGTCTCAGTGCCACTTTCTGTAGCTTTATCAAGACAACTACGTTACTTACTTAGCCGAGTGCATACTGAACACGGGGAGTATTTTTCTCTCAGCAAAATCACTCAACACGTTGATGAAAAGGATACGACCGAAGAAGGTTGCGGTGTCAATGCGTTTCGTTAAAAGTCAACTTGGGTAAAGAATGGCGACCGTGACTTGACTGGAAGATCTCGCTAAAACTCGACCTTTCCCGCGAACGGAGGTGGCGAGAATTACAAATGGCGCGCATTTGCGAGATTTAGTGGCGTGTTCCTTAGGATAGAGTTTTTCATTGTTCATTTACGATTAAATGTGCATTGAGGGAATCAGGGCTAATATTGTGAAGGGGGTAGCGACGAGACTTCCCGCGAGATCGGATCCGGCAACCACGCGTGATCTGACTCACAACGAGGCCAATTCCTTTTGAGGTGGACCCAATAAACTGTGGCGGCCAGCAACGATGTCGTCCTTCCTGGGGAGAGTGGGACACTGGGGACGAGGGCTGATTCAATGAGCCCATGTTTAGACTGCTAGTCAACCAAGGGCGAGATGAAAGGCCAGGGTGGCGAGAAAAAGGCCGATCCGACACATTAAGCAGTGCAAATTAAATGCAAAACGGCCTCGTAGGCTAAACTAGCACCACGGCTCTGTAACACGGCGTGGCATCACTCCTCGGTACAAGGGTGCGCGAGTGCACACATGCAAAAGGACACACGCACATACATACATTCACACATACATACATACATACATCCAGACAGAGAGAGAGACACACACACACATACACATTTATATATATATGTATGTATGTGTGTGTGTATAGTTGTATACATATATATATATATATATATATATATATATATATGCATACATATATATATATATATATATATATATATATATATATATATATATATATATATATATATATATATATATATATATATATATATATATACATTAGGAGTACAAGGGTTTGACTGTTTATGATTAAAAAAGGAGATACTAATGTTGCTTACCCTTCAGACGGCTATTGTAAAGTATGTTTTCCTCTTACCTGAAAATATAAAACGACAATAAGTCACACATGTAATGCCTATAGTAAAGGGGTTGTAATATAGTATCAATCAGATATTCGAACCGCCTATGTACTAAAAGCAGTGTGTGTGAAATATACCATAATCAACTGGCTTTGTCCAGTCATTTTTATAGCATGACATTAACACTCATTACCAGAAACGTATAAAATTATACAGTGCTCTTTTATTAGGCTCCAATAAAAACGCACTTGGACATTTTATGCAAAATCTGACATTATGCCATTGCCCATTGCCTAATTGAAACGAGTTGCAGTTTATGTTATGTCTACTGTGTTCGTCTTCATTAACATTATTTCTCAATGTGTTTTTCGGAACTCTGTTTGAGTTAACCCTTTGACATCAGGAGTGTACACATATCTGATATGCACAGCATATACGTTGTTGGTCCCGAACATAAGCCGTTTCATTCATAATCTATAGATATTGAGCAAACAGGTATAGTCAGAAGACATAAACATAAAGCAACATTATGTAAGTAGGTAATATGAGAGATATACCGAGAGACAGAGAGACAGGAAGAGAGAGAGAGAGAGAGAGAGAGAGAGAGAGACAGAGACAGAGACAGAGACAGAGACAGATTGCCAAAGTGACGATAGTGCCAAATTGAATTTGAGAACAGTGCAACCAACCATACGAATGTTAGAATGAAAAGTGATATAGGCTAATCTGGCGCCACCTTAAAAAACAGCCGCTAGCCTCTTAAGGTAGATCGACACCCCCTCACACCATTGACTAGACACAGAATAATGCTACAATTTGACGCACCTGGATAATTTTGTATAATTTTGTATATAATTTTATCTTGTTTTTGTATTCACATACAGTCAATAAAAGATATATATTATATATATTGACCTGAAATCCTCTTTGATAGCATATACATTTTCAAATATTTCTCTATTTGATGCAGTAGTTTGAAAATTGCCATAATATGTGTGTATAATGCATGTGCAAATGGGTGATCTAGCGATATCGAGTTTATAATTGCGTGTAGTATGACCAGCTAATGGTGAGTATATATGGTCGTGAATTTGACAACTTTGACAAGTACAGCGACGTCGTGACATACTGCCAATATGCCACATGTGACATTTCACGCACGTGGTCAATGTTCAACTACATAATAAAAGGGCAAAAGTTCATCAGATGGCATTGCGTGAACTAGTAGATTAGGGGTGGAGAATCGCCGCCAAAGTGACCACGGTCAGCTGTGTCAATTAAGTAAATATGAATTAATTGCTTTCAAACCAAATCCTACAAAGAGCTTAACGCTATATCAAGAAAGGAACTTAGCAACGTAATAGATAAATAACTCTATGGGTATAACGCCTCTCACTGTATTCAATACACTGCTTGAAGTCTTAGGCAGGGGCAGGATAAAGCATTGCGGGAGGGTACTTCTGTCAAATCACAAAAACGCGTTCCTTAATCCTCAACCTATATAATGGTACATAATCAAAATACCGGTCTTTGTGTTTCAGACTAAGGTTGACTGTCACCATATGAATTATCTAAGTTATCTTTACTATGTCACAAACGAGCACTTGTGGAATATATTTATATCCCTGTGACCCCATCAAGCGACGAATTGGTGATATTGGATAGTGCTATATATTCCTCACACACTTAACACGATATTAAACCCACCATGTAGCATGCCCTATGGATACAGGCATAACCTATTACCATAAACCTTGTCTTGTATGTGTTTCTCGAAGAATTCTGCCGAGCAGATACGGTGTTCTATGGTAGTTCTCACAACTTCCAACCCAAGACCCACAAGTAGCAGATATAGAGACTTCGGGTAAATTCATATAAAAACATTTTATAACTTCGGTAAGATATATCACTATGCAGGGTATGCGTATAGATTGTACGTAATATTTACATATTTGCTCACTTTTGTCTATAATGTTGTTTTTTTTGTTTTTTCATCTCAGAGAGGCACAGACTTATCAAAGAGAGAGAGGAATTTTCTTCTGGTTGGAGTTTTCTATTTTCAGATTGTCTCAATATCACCTCGACTATTGAAAACAACACAATTCCTTGCTAACAAACAAACATACAAAGTCAAAAATGTGTGTCAACAAAGTCAAGTAAATAAATAAGGAAATTACAGAGTAAAGTAATAAACTAAGAAAAGTGCACAGAATTATGAGTTCAGCTAAATGCATCTCAGAGGTTTGGGCAAAAAGTCCCTTTTACAATAACATTGCTAACCCTCCGAAAGGTTTACAGCAAAATGTACTAAACACTGCATCGATCCCGTGGTAAGTGGTAAGTGACTAAGTCAATGATTGATGACGTGAAAACTGTCCTAGGATGCTCTTCCTGGAAATGCTCGGATGAACCCAAAAGTATACTTAGAAGACCCTTCAGAGGCCCACTACCAGTGATAGACGAACACGGTAGCTGCCACTGATGAAATGGACCAATTCCCTGAAGTCCACATCCTACTTTAAGCACCATCTCAATAATTCACCAGCGTACTCTGAATTACGTGTGGATACCGCAAGGGGCTTCCCCCGTGGCCGGGTAGCATAATGTATTACGCACACATACATACATACAAACATACATACAAACATACATACATACATACATACATACATACATACATACATACATACACATTGTACATGTTGTATAACCTGGAAATTTAGAGGCTTCGATACCTTTACACTATCTCAAATCACCAGCGTACTCTGAATTACGTGTGGATACCGCAAGGGGCTCCCCCCGTGGCCAGGTAGCATAATGTATTGCGCACACATACATACATACATACACACATACATACATGCATACAGACAGACAGACAGATACATACATACATACGTACATACAAACACCTACTCTGAAACACGTGTGTATACCGCAAGGGGCTTCCCCCTCGGCCTGGTAGCATCATGTATTGCGCAATGACGGTTCGCTGTGTTTCTCACTGCATCGATAATTGTAATTGTAAGTTGGCTGGATGTATATTGTGTATCTAATTTAGAAAACAGTACATATACAGCGTTGGAAATACAAACCAAAAGCTATCGATCTATCTCTCTCTATCTACAATGTGTTTAGTCATTAATGCTTAAGAATTCCTCCAGAAATTGTCCTCTGAACCTACAACACTTTTGACTATAACTTTGAAAGCGAGAGTGATTAGACAATATAGTTGTTGTGATTAACATATATTTTTCTAACTATGCGTTTGCCTGCACGATTTCATCAAAACTGTCTGGCTGTTTTTGGCCGCTGCCAGTATAAACGGATTAACCCATTTAGGCCTGACAGCTCCTGCAGAAATTTTGAAAATGATTTAGGGGTGATAGATGTTTTCCCAAAATAGTTGATTGAGTATTTCAGGCTGAGTTATTATGAACATTTCTCCTTCAATTGTTTTCCAGAGTGTGCTTTTCTTAGAGAGATATCCCCAAATTAGTCAGACGGTTTTGCATGCCACTACAGGCATGAATGGGTTAAGACTTTCCTTAGCCAAGTGGTGTATTTCGTGGTGCCCCTGATTAGACGCGACTACATGTAGTTAGTAGGAGCATGCATTCCGCATAGCCATTAATAGCCCCTGTCTTCATTAGAGTTTCTACAAGTTGGGGAAGCGGATTTAGTGCTCGTGTTTTTGTGCCTCTATAGCTGCATTAAGGCGTGATCTATGGTGATGAAGAAAAATGGTAGATTTTTATATGCTCAATTGGTTTCTCGGTAGTTCAACGCTTGCTCTGCGTCCACAGTGGCGGAAAATGTGCCCCGCATGATTATACCATGAGTCCATGTTTTAGAGTTCTGTCTGAAATCGTCCAGAGAATCTATAATACTTTTGAGAATAAGTCTCGAGTGAGCCTAAATTCACAAGATTGTTTTTCCTTACTATTATATGAACAAATAAATTCTCTTCATTTAACCATTTACCCTATAAAGACTGCTTTATCAATGTTATAGTAGTGTGGGAAAGATGTCCACAAAATATTTGAAAAAGACTTTTAAGTTTTTTTATGAATATTTCCCCTTCAGACATTTTCCAAAATATGCTGCTTTCAGATATGTGTCACCTTTATGATATCGAAAGGTACCTCATAAAAGTCATGCCCCATGAAATGGTACACGACTGCAAAATTAGAAATTTTGTTTATCGTTCTAGTCACGAATCATACTATACATATATATGGAGGAAAAGGTGGCGATAAACAAATACATATCATTTATCAGATATCCCCGTTGATTTTTTTTGATAATGTCATGTTCCCTGTATATTTGGGGGGGGGGGGGGGGGAGAGGTTATTGGGGAAGTGTTGGAAAATCCCAATAAAACTTCTCGGTCAACTGATGGTTATTACCAAGCCATTTTCAAAATAGATCATGCAAAAAGACTGATCCCGAGAATTGTAAGTACGAAGGGGAGATGCTGGGGCAAAGTACATCTCCAAAGTAGAGATTTACCTACCCCAGATAAGGAAATAAAAAGGGTAAAGTGGTCTTCAGTCAAGTGTTAATGAAATGTTCAAACCTATTTGATTCTTGACTTTCAGAAGGCCTTCGAGCAGAGATTGCATTAGATGCGGCAAAAAGAACTCTCGCCGTCTTGGAAACCCATTAGCTGATGCGAGACAGAATTGTCAGATTCTACTTGTTACCTCCAGCCCTAGAGAGTTCTACACTGAATAACTCTTTCGCACCTCCCTCCACAAGGAGAAGAGTTAGCTCTCGTCAATGACGTACGTTTCGGTACGTGTCCTTATCGACAAACGCTCCTCTGTATTCAGAACTTTCTTCTCGCTTATGACCTGTATCTAGGGCACTTTTGGGAACTCTGACGATGTTGAACTACTACTACTTCTACTACTACTACAACTACTACTACTACTACTACCACTACTACTACTACTACTACTACTACTACTACTACTACTACTACTACTACTACTTCTAACGAAGATGATGATAACAATAATGATGATGAAGATGATGATGATGATGATGGTAATGATAATAATGATAATAATAATGATTGTGATGATGATTATGCTGATACTACTACTACTACTACTACTACTACTACTACTACTACTACTACTAATAATAATAATAATAATAATAATAATAATAATATTAACAATAATAATAATAATGATGATATTAATAATAATAATGATAATAATAACAATAAGTAATTTCGAGTGCATCCTGTGATGTGAGTATCCACAGCTGGATTAAATGCTGTTAAAAATTTCGCCCACTAAACCATATGCATATTTATTAGGATTATCCAAACTGATATACACTATCCCGTAGTTATATTCCCTTTTAGATAAAATACATTTGACTGTTTTCTGTATTATCTGATTCTCTGCGATGTACCTATAGCGAATCGTTTAAATGCATGTGTCTGTTATTTTTCTTGCTCTGCTCCATATCCTACGTCATGAAACATACAGCATTCTATGCTTCTAATGTACGCCTGATGGCTGTGTGGTCTAAGGCGTTGCCACTGACTGCTAGCTGGCTGTCACCACTGCCTGGGTTCGAATGCCGGCCGAGGCAAGTGAGACGTTGCCAGTGACTTGGGGTTAGGTGGTGTTTTTCGCCGGGTACTCTGGTTTTCTCCACCAGTTACAACTGGCTAGCCACGACTTAGCCGTAATATGGCAGAAAACGTTTAAAATCAAAATTACAAAAAATGTACATATTTTTCTGCTTTATCTATATAATTTTACACCTTTTGAAAAACAGATATGCGATAACGCTATATCGAACAAGTAAACCCGGGGACGACCCCGTAGGCGGAAGCCGAATTGGCGACGCGACCAGACCCGCACATCCGACATCGGTGTCTTATGATTGGTCCATAGGGGGTGCGCTCGATTAGCTGTCTCTTCGCCGCTACCCTTATCAGCCGCTTCCATTTTAATCCTTGAAGGCGTGTCCCTCGTGCCCCACGCAGATGCTATCTCCATTATGTGCAAATCCCATCCCTGGACCCATGCCACGACAGAGTAGGACCGCACTCAATGGACAGAAGAACGCTTGGCAGCGTCAACTGCGAGCCTATTAAAACTACCACGTGATTTCGCTGGAACCAGCACTAATGCACCTCCATTATGAAGAGCACTAGTAAATCACGTGACTTCTGAAATGATCAGGAAAATAATTTCAGTCATCCAGGAGAGCTCAGCTATGACGGTAATAATGATAAAAATGTTGATTTTAATAGCTATGAGAATTTTTATCATTAATATTGTTATTATTATTATTATTATTATTATTATTATTATTATTATTATTTTTAGTGTTATTAGTGTTATTATTATTATTATTATTACTATTATTATTATTATTATCAATATTATTATTATTTTTATTTTTGTTTTGTTTTTGTTGTTGTTGTTGGTGGTCGTGATGCTGTCATTGTTATTGTTGCTGTTGTTATTATTGTTGTTTTTGTCATTATTAACATCATTATTTTTATTGGTATTGTTATTATGTTTGTTATTATATTTAGTAATATTATTATTATTATTAGTAGTAGTAGTAGTAGTAGTAGTAGTAGTAGTAGTAGTAGTAGTATCATTACTATTATAATTAGAAATGCATGTTATATCCTTTTGTTGACACCACTTCCAGGATCAGTTACTTTGGGGAAAAGTTTGACATACAGCGACAAAGAATTACTTCCAGGTTTTCATCAAGGAAAAGATGTTAACTTATATCCTTGATGGCGCTTTATACGGTATTCGACACCAACGAATATACCGTGTGCCCATTGACTGACACGTCAAATTACAAAGGGCAGTTTTATATGCATGTCTATTTATAAAGCGGTGTCTGAGTAACTTTTGCCAAAGATCATATCATCACTAAAGCCTTCTTTATGATATCAATCCGTATCGAGTTTCAGACGATGCATGCCTTCTATTTATTACGTTGGTAATTATGGTGATATTCATAGAAGAGTAATCACTGGAGTGGTAGGTAATGGGTTGTTTACAATAAAACATGTGATAATGATGTTATGACTCACATAAAGGGAAATCCCTCAGGTGGTCGTTAACCTTCATCAGAGGCGCATTCATCATTCTGCCAGAGTTTGCAGATAGGTGTTTGTCTACTGAAGATATCACACGACAGATTAACCCGGAATATGAGTGGCCTGAGGACTTTTCAGGTATTTTATACAGAGTGATTGAGGCTAGCGTTCAAAATACGACCGTGTCCCCATCCTACACGTTCGCTGTCTACAGTTTAGGTCATATTGCGACGAGATAGAATCTCGCAACAAAGAAGAGGCAGATGCAAAGGTGCCATAGATAAGTCCTTAAAACGCACATACCTTCAAAACTAGACACACATGTACATAAAGACATACATACATACACACATACATACACACGCTCATACGCATACATGAATGAGGGTGTAAAGGCACATCGGCACACAAAGGCCATTTGGTGCCATAATATATTACGAAGATGTGGTCCTTGGTCATTGTTGAAGAACAATGACAAAGCATAATAAGTGAAAGAAGAAAAAGAGGGAGAGTATTGAGTGCACTCGGCCTTCGGATCCAAAGAGAACCAAGCTCCCATTACACATCACTGAGCAAGACAATATGGTGTGCTCTAGCGCTGTCGAACACATACATACATACAGACATGCTTGCAGGCTTCAAGACCTACATACACACACACACATACATACATATATACATACATACATACTAACGTACATACATACATACATACATAGTTACATACATACATACATACATAATTACATACATACATACATACATACATAATTACATACATACATACTAACGTACATACATACTTACATACATACATACATACTTACATACATACATACATACACACATACATACACACATACATACATAAATACGTACATACATACAAAGTGCACGTGTTGTATAACCTTGTCATTTGCGGGCTTCAAGACCTGTATAATTGCTAATTAGAATTTAGCATACTATAAGACCAAACTGACCGGATTCGCACTTAATTGTCCCGGAGACAATGAGGTTGTGTTTTCTTTTCGCCATGTAAATAATAATAACATGTCTCCACGTGAAAGCTGCTGCGACCCTAATCCCCGCAACGCATGCGTCCCGGGTTCTTGGTTACACCTTTCCTTTGTAGCTTCCGCGTCCGACCTTTACATAACGCGCCATTATATTGACATTCGCATTAATATCACCCCCTGTGAATCGATCGCCTCTTTTTATTGAAAAGAACATCTTCTTTTGCATTCCGGAGGTCGGCTCGTGTCAACTCGCTGCAGCGATTTTTCTGTATGCTGAGTGTTAAGGGGCGTTCCAACTGTCGAGCGGCGTAAATGTTTGTGGCGTTCAGGTGGAATTTACATTGGTTTGGCGCTTCTGCAGAATCCCTATACTAACACTTTGAGCCGTGGCAAGAAGGCTCTGCTCGCGCCTGCTGCATACTGTTTACACCAAGTCCTGCTTTACGGAAGGAAGCCCATCCCCAACCAGAATTCAATCAGTTTCCTAGAATGAAATCAAGGCGTCCAAGGCCTATCCTTAACCACAAAATCAGTTTCCTAGAATGGAATCAAGGCGTCCGAGGCCTATCCTTAACCACAAAATCAGTTCCCTAGAATGAAATCAAGGCGTCCAAGGCCTATCCTTAACCACAAAATCAGTTTCCTATAATGAAATCAAGGCGTCCGAGGCCTATCCTTAACCACAAAATCAGTTTCCTAGAATGGAATCAAGGCGTCCAAGGCCTATCCTTAACCACAAAATCAGTTCCCTAGAATGGAATCAAGGCGTCCAAGGCCTATCCTTAACCACAAAATCAGTTTCCTAGAATGGAATCAAGGCGTCCAAGGCCTATCCTTAACCACAAAATCAGTTCCCTAGAATGAAATCTAGGCGTCCAAGGCCTATCCTTAACCACAAAATCAGTTCCCTAGAATGGAATCAAGGCGTCCAAGGCCTATCCTTAACCACAAAATCAGTTTCCTAGAATGAAATCAAGGCGTCCAAGGCCTATCCTTAACCACAAAATCAGTTTCCTAGAATGAAATCAAGGCGTCCAAGGCCTATCCTTAACCACAAAATCAGTTTCCTATAATGAAATCAAGGCGTCCGAGGCATATCCTTAACCACAAAATCAGTTCCCTAGAATGGAATCAAGGCGTCCAAGGCCTATCCTTAACCACAAAATCAGTTTCCTAGAATGAAATCAAGGCGTCCAAGGCCTATCCTTAACCACAAAGTCAGTTTCCTAGAATGAAATCAAGGCGTCCAAGGCCTATCCTTAACCACAAAATCAGTTCCCTAGAATGATATCAAGGCGTCCAAGGCCTATCCTTAACCACAAAATCAGTTCCCTAGAATGAAATCAAGGCGTCCAAGGCCTATCCTTAACCACTAAATCAGTTTCCTAGAATGAAATCACGGCGTCCAAGGCCTATCCTTAACCACAAAGTCAGTTCCCTAGAATGAAATCAAGGCGTCCAAGGCCTATCCTTAACCACAAAATCAGTTCCCTAGAATGAAATCAAGGCGTCCGAGGCCTATCCTTAACTCAAAATCAGTTCCCTAGAATGGAATCAAGGCGTCCAAGGCCTATCCTTAACAACAAAATCAGTTCCCTAGAATGAAATCTAGGCGTCCAAGGCCTATCCTTAACCACAAAATCAGTTCCCTAGAATGAAATCTAGGCATCCAAGGCCTATCCTTAACCACAAAATCAGTTCCCTAGAATGAAATCAAGGCGTCCAAGGCCTATCCTTAACTCAAAATCAGTTCCCTAGAATGGAATCAAGGCGTCCAAGGCCTATCCTTAACCACAAAATCAGTTCCTTAGAATGAAATCAAGGCGTCCAAGGCCTATCCTTAACCACTAAATCAGTTTCCTAGAATGAAATCAAGGCGTCCAAGGCCTATCCTTAACCACAAAATCAGTTCCTTAGAATGAAATCAAGGCGTCCAAGGCCTATCCTTAACCACAAAATCAGTTTCCTAGAATGAAATCAAGGCGTCCGAGGCCTATCCTTAACTCAAAATCAGTTCCCTAGAATGGAATCAAGGCGTCCAAGGCCTATCCTTAACAACAAAATCAGTTCCCTAGAATGAAATCTAGGCATCCAAGGCCTATCCTTAACCACAAAATCAGTTCCCTAGAATGAAATCTAGGCGTCCAAGGCCTATCCTTAACCACAAAATCAGTTTCCTAGAATGAAATCAAGGCGTCCGAGGCCTATCCTTAACTCAAAATCAGTTCCTTAGAATGATATCAAGGCGTCCAAGGCCTATCCTTAACCACAAAATCAGTTTCCTAGAATGAAATCAAGGCGTCCAAGGCCTATCCTTAACCACAAAATCAGTTTCCTAGAATGAAACCAAGGCGTCCAAGGCCTATCCTTAACCACAAAATCAGTTTCCTAGAATGAAATCAAGGCGTCCAAGGCCTATCCTTAACCACAAAATCAGTTCCCTAGAATGGAATCAAGGCGTCCAAGGCCTATCCTTAACCACAAAATCAGTTTCCTAGAATGAAATCAAGGCGTCCAAGGCCTATCCTTAACCACAAAATCAGTTTCCTAGAATGAAATCAAGGCGTCCGAGGCCTATCCTTAACCACAAAATCAGTTCCCTAGAATGAAATCAAGGCGTCCAAGGCCTATCCTTAACCACAAAATCAGTTTCCTAGAATGAAATCAAGGCGTCCGAGGCCTATCCTTAACCACAAAATCAGTTCCTTAGAATGAAATCAAGTCGTCCAAGGCCTATCCTTAACCACTAAATCAGTTTCCTAGAATGAAATCAAGGCGTCCAAGGCATATCCTTAACCACAAAATCAGTTTCCTAGAATGAAATCAAGGCGTCCAAGGCCTATCCTTAACCACAAAATCAGTTTCCTAGAATGGAATCAAGGCGTCCGAGGCCTATCCTTAACCACAAAATCAGTTCCCTAGAATGAAATCAAGGCGTCCGAGGCATATCCTTAACCACAAAATCAGTTCCCTAGAATGGAATCAAGGCGTCCAAGGCCTATCCTTAACCACAAAATCAGTTTCCTATAATGAAATCAAGGCGTCCGAGGCATATCCTTAACCACAAAATCAGTTCCCTAGAATGGAATCAAGGCGTCCAAGGCCTATCCTTAACCACAAAATCAGTTTCCTAGAATGAAATCAAGGCGTCCGAGGCCTATCCTTAACCACAAACTCAGTTTCCTAGAATGAAATCAAGGCGTCCAAGGCCTATCCTTAACCACAAAATCAGTTCCCTAGAATGATATCAAGGCGTCCAAGGCCTATCCTTAACCACAAACTCAGTTTCCTAGAATGAAATCAAGGCGTCCAAGGTCTATCCTTAACCGCAAAACCAGTTCCCTAGAATGAAATCATCTGGTCTACCGTCCAAGGCCCATCCCTCTCACCACACCTTAACCCGTTACCTCTTTAGAGATACTCTTGAAATTTTCGTTTCGATCTTTGGTTTTTGACACTCTTGATAATAACTAGGAAATAGAGAACCATTGTACAAATTATTTGAGGAATTGTTGGTAGTTTTCTGAATGACATTTTCAAGTATTTCCTCATTATGCATACGCCTGCAAGATTTCAGCAAATGTAGTAGTGAATGTATCTTTATTGACTGTACTTCATCATGTAGAACATAATACTATTACCAACATATTCAACACAAAACTAATATGTGAACATAAACAGCATATAAATAAAATGTGTTAGACTGCTTTTGGCCACTGTGGTTATTAGTGGGTTAATCAGTTCCCTCGAATGATAGCATAGGATTCAAGGCCTATTCCCTTCAAAACAATTCAAATTAAATTATCATGTTTCCAATGGGTCCAATATTTTCCACCATTCCATATACAATCGGAATTTTGGAAATGGGATTATCGTTGGTCAGTGCTACGCTTTCTAAACAAATTTATCATTTTCATTTATGAAAATTGGATATTGAATTGAAGATTTCAATTCTGAAATTACACAATATCTTTTGTTGATAATTCGATTGGTCATTTGCAAATTAGTAAAATTGACATTTTATTTTCATTTCCTATATCAATTTTTCATATGAAATAGGAAATTGAATTGGTTATTGATATGACTGATTATCGCCAATCTGTCATTTCAATATTTTTTTCTGATTACGTAATAAGTTAGTTGTAAAATGGGACAGAAGCTGAAGTAGCCGGAGACAGCTAAGGCAATGAGGCACGTCACTGGATGCCTAATAAGAAGTCCGCCATACACGAAGGCACTGTTTACCATAGTCATCATAAGAATAGGAAATGTCCAAAATCTGCTACTAACAGTAGAGATATTAGATTCCCGTGATCAATGTCATCAAGGTACTTGATATACGAGATTTTAAATAATGGCTTAATCATGAGATGATAAAGATGAATATTTAGATATTCATATTCATTTTGAGTGTTTGGGTGTATTTTAACGAATGTAAATTAGGTAACCTTCTTGGACTTTTTTATGTTTACGAAAATCTGAGACAAGAAGCGCAACCCACATGTATTACTATTATAATCCTCAAACGTAGTTATATGGTGTGTGTGTGCAGCTTACCGGGTCTCTATCCTTGTTATCATAGACGCAACTGCGGTCGAGTAAGCCATAACATAGTATCTATCACGATTGTTGGAATTTCCATTCGATGCTAGCAAACTCGTTGATTGAATTATCCCGAGATTTTCCTCGAAGGGATTCAGTGGTAGATTGGTTATGTATGGGGCAGAGCCCTTTTCATCTGAATCATTGGAAGTCTCCCATCACCATAGCTCTTTGCCTTTTGACAGAATATATTGACTTTTAAAGTGCGCCACTTTATTATGTTAGGAGTGGGTGAGTTATATACAGCGAGACAAAGCAAAACAGGGCACCACAATTCGACCAATAACATCATATACAAACATACGTACAAACATAAATACATACATGCATATAAATATATACTAGTATATATACTAGTATATGTATATATATATACATATATATATATATATATATATATATATATATATATATATATATATATATATATATATATATATATATATATATATATATGTATGTATGTATGTATATATATATATATATATATATATATATATATATATATATATATATATATATATATATATATATATATATATATATATATATATATATATATATATATATATATATATATATATATATATATATGTATGTATGTATGTATGTTTGTTTGTACAGTACCGACATATAATTCCTGCAATGAATGCGTGGGTACCCCGGGCATAATACACGACTGCAAACGCGGTTGCAACACAGTTTTTAGGTATGAATTCACAAATGATCTCACGATTGAATGTAGCTTTGATTCGCAAGCTACGTGGGCCAGCGATGCGTTCGGCATGATTTGGAAATTGATGATGATGACGATGATGATGATGATTGAGTCATATAAACACTCAAGGTTTGACAATGAAGGTAATTAACATTAAAGAAGCTGCTGTATCCACTAGGGTTATCCCACAAGAGGGGGTCAATCTCAAGTTGTATTAAATAGTGTGTAACACGGTATCGTTTTACATATATGAGATGAAGTCTGGTCTTTCCTCCTTAATTTCAGGGCTATTAAAGGTCAAATATGCTTCTTCTTTATAAGGTGTGGACTTAGTAAGCCATTTCGTACAACTTGACAGTTGAAAATTCAAATGAAAATTTTGTGTGTATTTTTTTCTCATTTTTAGTTGTTTTTTAGATATTTTCCAATATATGGTAGGGGTAGAAGGAGGAGGATATTTTCCTTATAAAGAGTTTGAAAGTCTTGAATTTGGTCTCAAATCAACAACAGGACATGTGACATGACAATTATATAAGTATAATGTCCACATCATGTGCAATTCACGTTTAGGACTGAAAAACATCCCAATTTGAGTAGCAAATTCAAACGAAAAAATGTCATTTTTCATAAAAAAAATGATTTTTTTTGAAGAATTTTCGCATAATTATACATACATGTGTTTCTGTTGCTTGAATATAGGTCCTAACTATTGAAAGGAATCATTCTGTTGACAATAAAGTGGTGTCTAGTCAAATTTTCGCCCAAAACTCTATACTACTTTGTGTTTTATTATTCGTCCTGCCGAACATGGAGTTCCCGGAAACAAGGCTGAAAATAACAGTATCCGCTACCATCCACAGATGTCCATCATACAAAAAATTGAAGTAGGGGACCTACCCTAATCAAAAATATACATTAAGTTTTGTACCTCTGAATGGTACCAATATGTCCAAATTTGGGGTCCTGGCCCAAGGACTATTATCCTTGGGTGTTTGTACAACCAAGCACTGCCAGACATCTGGTCGACTGGTGCAGGAAATAAATGTCTGTAACGTATGTATGTATGTATGTATGTATGTAATGCATGTAATTCATGGTATTGTATGTATAAATGTAAATATACATATATAAATATATATATATATATATATATATATATATATATATATATATATATATATATATATATATATATATATATATATATATATATGTATCTGCCTACATGATATTGGTAACGAGACAAGACGCTAATGTGTATTTTTTAATTTCGCAAACACTGCTGTGTAAACAGACTGCTCAATATTAAATGACAATGTGCAAATTGTCTTTTAACTCCATACGTATTTGTATACCTCCAGATCTATGTGATAATATTTACACTTTAAATCACAGTGGTTTCATAGTTTATATGCCTGAGAATATATCATTCATTCCCCATACACATCTCCTCAAGTCTCCCATAATTCATTTTCTTTATGGGTTAATTTTGCCTCATATTCTTCAATACATAGATCATTATATAACAGTCTTTTTACCATTCTTAGATGATGATTCTTGCCCTCTTTTCTATTGCTATAAATTACCAGTTTGGTATTTAGTATTATTTTGTCAACAATTTCTTTATTAGATTGGTAAACAAATATTTTGTCAATCACTGTGAATTTTATTGAAGGTGAAATCTTTGACTTTGTCCATTTTTCCACTTCTGTCCATATGTTCATTGTTGTATGACATTCTAGAAGGGCGTGTTTTATTGTATCTATTTCTGTGTGACCATCTTACATATGTTTGTGTCTGAAATATTCATTTTATACAACTTTTCATTCGTAATGGTACGATTGAGGAGTAGTTTGTATTGAAAATATTTTTGATACGCTCCTGTTTTCATATGAGTTATATCTTTAAATGCTTTTTCTATTATGTCATACAACAAGTCATTATTCAGGATATTTTCCCATTTTTCTTTATGTCCTTAAGTAGGTTCCCATTGTAATTCATTAATTTATTGTATGACCTACCACAGCCTCTTTCTGATATCCCCATTTCAAAGATAATTCTCGGAATATATGGACCATAAATTGGTGGTTGTTTCTCCATTGTATCATGTATCTTATTAATTCTTTTCTTGATTTTAAAATAATCTAGAAAATTGATTTTAAAGTTTCTGTTTCTCATCTCTTCCAGAGACAACAATTGACCTTCATTATTCAGTATGTCTCCAACCAGCCTATATCCCATCCTTTCCCAGTCTTTTCTATACTCGAAGTTTAAATTAGTATTATACCATAGTGACATCCATTGAAATAGTGTTTTTGATCTTAAAGTTGCCCATAAATTGAATTATGCCTTCCACCAAGTTCTTCCAGAATTTATTTGGAATTTTGTTTAGAATCATTTTTGCATATTGATCTCCATATACTATTATCTTGTGAATACCCATTTGTTTTGGAAATTCCGCCCATCCATCTCTTTGTAAAGAAATTCTTTTAATCCACGATATTTTCAATGACAAATCAAAAGTTTTTAAATGAACCATCTTAAGCCCACCCAAATTGGTCAGATTTGCAATTATATCTTTTCTAAACTTCGGTATTTTGTTATTCCAAAGAAATTTTTTAAACATATCCTCCCGCAAATTAAATATATTTTGACTCGGGATGGAAGAGACAACAGGACATGGGTTATTTTAGATATTAATAAGCTTTTGATTATTGATATTTTCCCATATGGCGTTAGGTTTCTTGCACTCCATAAGTATATCAACTAACGCTAATGTTCATGCCATACAACCCTATGGCAAGTAGAGCTAGTTTTGGTTTCCAATGGTACAAATCCGATAAGCAACTACAGTTGTGATTGGAATATCAAACGTAAAAAAACGTGTTGTTCAAGGTGTTCGACCTTATCCCGAATACTGAAAATAGACACGAGAAAATAATCCAACTAGATAAGACCAGTGGACTGTTTGTATCCTGTCAGTTTTGATTGAATTATCCTGTGATTTTCTCGTAGGATTTTCAGGGACGTATTAGTTATGTATGGTGCGAGGCCATTTATGCATA
Organism: Maea johnstoni; assembly: GCA_963942565.1. Lineage (NCBI taxonomy): Eukaryota > Metazoa > Annelida > Polychaeta > Spionida > Magelonidae > Maea > Maea johnstoni. The sequence goes on from OZ012696.1 coordinate 34,108,463, forward strand.
TAAACCATTAGAGACCTCAACTCATTGAGGCGCTGTGCCTTTCGACAGAATAGGCTTACTGACAAACTGCTCTAGGTCGCATTGATATCATTTGATGCAAATGTTAGTGGCCACAAGCACCATCAGGGAAGGTGCCTCATGGAAATCCGTGTATATAGAACATCTTGAAATACCTCACCCCTGGGTGAAGCATTAACTGACAAAAAGACTAAACTATCCAATATATATTATAATAGTAATAGTGATGAAGATAATGATGACAACAACACCAATAGTAATGATACTAGAAATGATGTTGGTGATAGTAAAAATGTTTTTTTAATAATAACACATTTACAAATAATAATAACGATGATAATAATAATGATAATAGTAATAATAATAATGAAATAATAATAATAATGATAATAATAATAATAATAATAATAATAATGATAATAATGATAATAATAACAATTATAATAATGATAATAATAATAATAAAATAATGATAATAATAATGATTATAATGATTATACTAATTATAATAATGATGATGGTGAGGATGACGAGGATGATGGTAATGATTATGACAGAGACGTCGATGACGACCACAACAACAATAATAATAATGATAATAAAAATGATGATAATAATAATGATAATAATATTGATAATGAAAATAATAAGGATAACAATAACATATTAATAAATTTACAATTGACTCCATATATGATCATGATCATTTTGAGTGAGAGCGGAACAGGCACAATAAAATACATTCAGCAAATAATTCACCCATAAAAGGTTTTTGTTTGAGAAAAATGATCTTTGCAGTTCTCATAGTAGTAATCAGTTTGTTGGTGGCATTTCTAATGAATAATCTGCATCTAGTTATTCTGAGCTTTTACTCCATTTTGAATATACCATAACGAATTCATTAGTACTGCTGAATATACACGCTCTTTGCCCCGATATTCAATTTATGACTGATGTACAGTGCGACATGTAATTCCTCCACTTACTGCCAGGGCAGCCTGGGTATAATACACGACCGCACGTCCGTATGCCAGCAAGTTTCCTGAGAATATATGCATGGACGACCTCAAACCTGAACGTAGTTTTAATTCGCAAGCTACGTCGGTCATTGATATAGTTAGCTTATTGTTTGACTTGTTATCTATGGGTGTTTGAACAACCAGGCACTGTCAGAAGTCCAGTCGAATGAAGCAGGAATCAAATGTCTGCAATGCACAGTAACATACATTGCGCTTTGCTCATACGCTTACAAAACCGACCAAATACATAAATATGATATCATATTATAAAGCTAATATTAGAGTATTTATCAGATATTTGATATTTCTAGAGATAAATAACGAATTCAAAAAATTCAAAGTTGCTAGATGTCTGTACGCGTCAATGCCTTTTATACCTATCCGTAAAGGTGCTGCTATCGTAATTTATATTTCACAGGCAACACTGGTACTAACTAACCAAAAGGAAAGGATATATTCCATTTAAAGCTGCTATCGTCTTACTAGAAGGAATGTATGTCAACATTTTACTATGTATCCTATTCTGATTAATATGAAAACTCTTGGGACAGTATTTCCGTCTCCGCAAGCACGCCATGAGTACCAAATTGCATTTACTGGCGTCCAGATAACCCAGAGGAAGGAGCCTCTAGCATAAAACAATTAAGAGCCAAGAACAATGGGTAATTAGCAGAATTGGCTTCCTATCACTGAAGTCATTAGCAAACACTTCCATTTGCCTTCCGCAGGGCAACAACTAATAAGATTTTTTCTTACCGTATTTTGTTTGACGATAAGCTCTATACATTCATATGTGTTTAATATATATATTTATCATCAGCTTCACTCTGATACTCGCAGCTGATTGGTCAATTGCTGTTGGGTACTGGATTGTATTTCATTGCTTTTCATTAGTTGTCAATGTTAGGATCCGGATAAGTGTTTTATCCCCACTCTCAATGTTTTATCCCCCTTCGCCATGGTTACTATGGGTTTGACCTCAAGTTTACAGGTCACAAGATTGGGAATGGCCATTAGGAATTGAATTTCTTCAATGGGTATTTCAGCCCCATAGTGGTAGAAATTGAAATTCAAAGTAAGTAAGGGGGAGCTGATGCGATATGGCTGGCTTCTCGCAGATACCAGGCCGTATCCCTTTTTTACAAGGAGGATAACTAATATATATATATATATATATATATATATATATATATATATATATATATATATATATATATATATATATATATATATATATATATATATATATATATACATATATATATATATATATATATATATATATATATATATATATATATATATTTATATATATATATATATATATGTATATATATATACAGTCAAACCTGTATTAAGCGACCGCTCAAGGGAAATGTCCAAAGTGGTCTTTTAAAGAGGTGGTCTCTTATAAGAAGGGGTTGAGAGTCTGAGCGAGGTTATGAAAAACAAAGAATTTCCAACCATGACCAGGTATTATTGAGGTTGTTGTGTTTAGCTGCATTTGTCGAAATGTCTTCGTTAATATTTTAAGAATAAACAATTCAGAAAAATAAGAGTTGAACTATATCATTAATTGAGGACCCTCAGAAATGATATACTTTCAATTTTACCGATTATTTCATTTTTCATTGTGCCCTTTCCAATAAACAAGTGGCCGTTGAATGAAGGACCATTTACTCTTAGGGATAATATTTCATGGCCATTGGTCGCGTCAAGCAAGTGGTCGTTTAATCAAGGTAAAACATACAGGATATAGCCTTCGGGGGATTTGAAACGGTCGTTTAAGGCAAGTGGTCGTTTAAGAGAAGTGGTCGTTGAGGCAAATTTGACTGTATATATATGTGTATATATATATATATATATATATATATATATATATATATATATATATATATATATATATATATATATATATATATATATATAAATATATATATATGTTATTTTAAACATTATTGACCTTATTATTATTATCATTATTATTATTATTAGTAATATCATTATTATCATTATTATTATTATTATTATTATTATTATTATTATTATTATTATTATTATTATTATTATTATTATTATTGTTATTATTATTATTATATTATCTTTATTATCATTATTATTATCATTATTATTATTATTATTATTATTATCATTTATTATTATTATTATTATTATTATTATTATTATTATTATTATTATTATTATTATTATTATCATTATTATCATTATTATTATTATTATTATTATTATTGTATTATCATTATTATTATCATTATTAGTAGTATTATTATCAGTATTATTATTATTATTATTATCATTATTATCATCATAATTACAATTATTATCATTACTATATAATTAAATCCATCATTTCTAGCATGAAAATGGGTTTCTTACATATAGTAGCCAATTTAACTTCCTTTTTGTAGCGTTATTAGATAGTATGGTTTACGTCGTGGACGTATTTGGTTGACATACAAATACCTTAAGACGGAAGTAAATGCTACACTTCAAAACAAGCATACACGTTCGTAGACTAGCACCTAATCTGCGATTTCGTTACAATATAGATTTGTTTTTCTGTTCCGATCTCCATCCTATGCTTAATGTCTAGCTCTCAGTTCCTGTTGCGTTCCACTTGATAAGATGAAATATTTATTGGCACAGATAAGGGACTTGATAGATTTAATATATGTAAATTAGATACATCTCAGACGTAGCGTGAGTTTCAGTGTCATGTTGATTGTTCCAACTCCCTGATTTAAACTTTAAATCAATTTATGGTAGGGATTTTGAGGTAATTTAAAATTGCTTCAGTCACAACTAATTACCCGAGCACATCATATTCCCATAATTCTTCGCGGAGTCCTATTCTCTACAGACCTCTCGCAAAGTCTCGCGGGCGCGAGATTTTGATTTATGTCGCTTTTGGGGAATGTACATGCACCAACAACAGGGAATGGAACGCGGGCATTGTTCTTGAGTCCATAAACCAGCAGTGACTTGCCTCGATACGGGAAGGCGGTGCATTTTTCTGGAAACAAATTGCCATGCGATAGGCCCTATCGGCCACTTGACGAAGGCCATAAAGCATTGCATATCCACTTACGGCAGTTACCTGTACGGCACGTTGACGCTTTATTAAACAATCCATCCCTAGCGCGCCAAACAATCTGACAACTCGCTAAATAATCAGCAAAATCAATAGTATTCCGTAACAATAAAATTATAAATACGTGTAACTTTCTTAAAGAACAATATTCTTTCAAAATTTTCTCCAGTATCCAATTTATTTGTGAGTTATTGTGAGAGTGGTGAGATCAAGTGGGCGATAATAGGTTAAAGCTGCTCGCTGCGGCCGCAAGTCGTAGTTTCTCATTCATAGTCAATTAGGAAGTTCGCAGCAGTCGTAAATCGTCTCGGAGTTTAATTAAAGATGCGTGTTTGTCTGTGCCTATGCATTGGGAATTTGCTTAGCTAAACAATGGCTTGCCTCGCCCTACTTAATACGTGTCCATTCTTATACGCCAACCACCTTTCCCTAGACAGTCAGGCAGCCTAAGAAATCACCGTGTATATTCTCTGGACACCAGTTCTTAAGCATCTCCATCAACTAATTTCTTTCAATTACTGAACTTTTTTCATTAACGTTTAGATTTACTCACGTACGTCCAAATAGTACAAAGGATCTGAAAGGGCTTGGTGAAAACATAGGCCATTTTACGGAAATAACCCATTTTAATAACCTAAAAATATTCAAGATGTTTCGATCTGAATTCTAACGAAATAGTAAATGTAACAAAGCTTTGTTATAAATATATATATATATATATATATATATATATATATATATATATATATATATATATATATATATATATATATATATATATATATATATATCCTAAAAACCTAGTTTTATTACGTATTCATGTAACCTAACCTATAACCAAAAACACGACAAAATACTCGTGATTGCCTAATTCGCAACCATCCAGCGAAACCAGACTCTCAGTAGAGACTAATCATCAAGCCAGTGCGCATGCGTGCAATGAGAAACGAGTGGAAATGGACTGGTGCCCCTGTGGACTCGTAAGAACAAGAGATTTGTACATTATTTCAAAATGTAGAACACCCCCTTCGGAATCATTAAGCCCTAAACTGTCTTGTATCGCTCTGTGCATCACAAAGAACAGCAACGCAGAGGGGTGCAATGATCTATCATCACCCCCTTTGTGATACGAACTATTTTTCAAGCAGGGCGAGCTTTGTAATCTATCCTTTTGTCTGTGGAGCAGAATCCCTTCCTGCTATGGGGCTTTTATGTTGTGGAATATATGAGTATCCATCCTAAGTTTAAAATCTGAAATAAAAGAATGCTAAGTCACTACTCATATTTTATTATCGCTACACATATGTTTGTTTTATAATAACAATGCCACTACTCAGTTGTAATGAATTTCATTTTGTCCAGTTGAGGCACACTGTTTCCTTGTGATAGGGATGGACTGGTTTCGATGTGTGTGTTTGTGTGCGCTTGACTGTGTATTTGTTTTTATTTACTATCGATAACTTTTCAAAAAGCCCACATTCGTTTTAGGCACTGGTTACTAATGCACCACGGACTCAACATGAATTTAGTTTTTTTTCTGAAAGCTTCAGCATATGTATGCACGCCGATCAAGACAGGCATCAACGTGGCTTAGGCGTAATACGCCATGCTCACAAGCATTGGATCAGACAATTACGGGCATCCATGCTATATCAGGTAGGCATTAATCTGTGCAGCCTTATCTAAGTAAATGGTGTTCCTTTAAAAGAAAAATCCCATATATTTGAGGTATCTATTCTTTCATACACTTGGTTAAAATGGTCAGCAGCACCAATATCACACTCTGACCCAATTAAGTGATGACGTCATTTCAACGATGACCGTATCATGACCATTACCCCGGAACATGGGAGTCAACTTTTTAGAACAAAAATACAAGGAAACAAAAAAAAAAAAAAGGGGGGTTTTAGGCTACCTTCAGGATTCCGTTTCTACGTGATTACTTCTCTTTCGCCACCATGAAATTCAATTATCATATTTGTTTTTCTGAGTGAGCTGTCTACCCGTGACAGAAGTAGGCGCGAATGACGTAAAAATTGACGTCAATCACCAACGCGCCGGTTTGTGGCAATATGGCCTCCCATCCGCCATATGAGGTCAGTTATTACCTCATGGCCTAACAAATGGAAGGAGAGCTAGTTTTATGTTCGTTTATATCACTCCGCGCGGAAGTGGAAGCGAGAAGTAGGGTAGATGGGATATCTCTAACCTTGTTTATGCACTAGTCAAGGTTAGTCAAACCCGCCACCGCCTCCCCGGGGCTTCACGTAGTCAGCTGCTCCTTCTTTCTCATTAGCAAAAAACAACCCCAACCGGAGATCAGCATGTTGGGTTGTCCCACTGTGAGTCAGTTTGACCCTCGCAAAATAAGAATCGAATGGTTGGTTCCTTTAGATGTAATGCGAATAATGCAAAGAATGACGACCATTGACGGGACATTTAGGTGATTTTTACAGGTGGTTCTTACTGACAGGTGCATGGTAACCTTTTCATGTTTTGATATTCAAATTTTCATGATTTTCGATTCATCAAAGAAAAAAGACGTATTTGTTTATTTTTCCATGCAAAATCTCACATTTTTCAATTCAATAAAAGAAAGAAAATTCGTTTATATTCTACAATTCAAAACAGAAGGAAGAAAATGTGTTGATACATCTTTCACCTTAATGACTAAGACTTCTCATATCATCCACAAGGATATCAGTAAGATGTGCAAATTATGCATTTCCTGTGACTGGTTTCGAATTTGCCTTGTAACGATATTTCTCTCCCCCTTTCTACCCCCACCCTATCCTCGTGGCTCAGCTTTGATACCGTAATATGGGGACACGGGGTGGAGAATGGAATAGACTACTGAATGACGCGATACGAGAAATCATGACCCAGCATTACAGAGGGTAAAAAGAATAGTGTGGAGATGATTGTACGAATAGGAATTGTACCTCCAGACGGCGGCTCTGTGCCACTGGGTCAGCGAGAACTGATGAACATCCCACTGTCCCTAATCAGAGAGTGTATGATTTCTCACCAGCAATAACAACTTTCACTTGGCACACAGGAAACATAATAATGATGGGGTGTATTTTCTTTGATCATACAATTTATATTTGGGTACTCGTATACTTACATGTATGTAGTACAGTGACAGATATATTTGCTTCCAATATGATATATATATATATATATATATATATATATATATATATATATATATATATATATATATATATATATATATATATATATATATAAATACTAGTACATATATATATATATACATATATATATATATATATATATATATATATTATATATATATTATATATATATATTTATATATATATATATATATATATATATATATATATATATATATATATATATATATATTATATATATATATATATATATATATATATATGAATGTATAAATGAATGCATAAATACGTGTGTGTGTGCGTGTGTGGATACGCATAGAATTGTACGTAGGACACCAACGAATGCTATCGTTCCTTTTTCCATTGCTGCAATTCTATCGAGGATCTCCTCCTAATATTCTCCCTAATGTCCATATCATGCCCAGTAGTATCCCCCTCAGTCTTCATCGACGCCGCATTTCGCCTCATCAATCTTGATTTCCCCCACTCCAACAAAACTGATGAACTTTTCCTAATATCATTTGCACGTCTTAATCTGCCGAGATATATTATTGGGGCCGCAGAGTTCGGGGTTGGTGGTAGATGCCAACGACTATAATCTCCTACCGGGCGCCAGATTATCCCTATGTCTGTTTAGATTAGCCGGAATCAGATTTGATGATTAACCTAGTTTCTATGTACCATCAGGGGGTAGGACATTAGCGTGGAACAATAACAGGGCACCAATGAGTGGCAGTCTGGTTAGGCACCATATGTTCATACTGCTCATAAATCTAATGAGATGGTTTGATTGAATAAATAAACATAATCATCATTTCCTTTAAAGGGGTATTATAAATAGCCATTACGGTCAAATAAGGTTCTAAGATCATATTGGTCATAAATCTCATGGAATGGTTTGATTGAATATATAAACATAATCATCATTTCCTTTAAAGGGGTATTATAAATAGCCATTACGGTCAAATAAGGTTCTAAGATCATATTGGTCATAAATCTCATGGAATGGTTTGATTGAATAAATAAACATAATCATCATTTCCTTTAAAGGGGTATTATAAATAGCCATTACGGTCAAATAAGGTTCTAAGATCATATTGGTCATAAATCTCATGGAATGGTTTGATTGAATATATAAACATAATCATCATTTCCTTTAAGGGGGTATTATAAATAGCCATTACGGTCAAATAAGGTTCTAAGATCATATCGGTCATAAATCTCATGGAATGGTTTGATTGAATATATAAACATAATCATCATTTCCTTTAAAGGGTAATTGCAAGTAGCCATATGGTCAAAGAAGCTTACCACACTTAGTAGTAAATATATCGATGCAAATAAATGCACTACTCAATACATGAATTGGAAATAATTGGCAATATCCTTCATAGCATTTACAGTGGTGAGCAGACAAAAGGAACTATGAAGAAAAATGCCTTAAAATCTTTGACTTATCAGATTCTTCGCTTTCTTAATGCATTCTACTTCAACATTGTTATGTGTGTCATTTGAAGGTTATTGTGTTGCTAATACATTCTCATTGTCAACATAAATACAGGTCTTGTGTAAAATGCACAGTTCTGTATCGGTTGTGTATTACCCTCCAGTGTAGTATAATTAACCTTTTTTCACTTATGATAATCTTCTATTAGGCGTATATGTATATGTTTGTCATCTATGTGCGAATGTATAACAAGAGTTTACAGCAAAGAAAACGTACTAGTACTACTACTACAATCTAGAGCGAATGTCCTTTACTTCAAAGGGGACCCCTAATAGTAAAGTGTTGTCGTTACGACATGTTGTATATGCTAACGACAGGTTATATACGATCCAAATAAGATTGCTATTTAAAATTCTGATAAGGGCTATGAAAACAAGCTTCCGATGTTGCACCTCATCAAATAATGGTATCCGTAAACCCTGTTTGAACCCTACCTTAGGTGTTCGATGCAAAAAATCAAATATATCTGGAAAATGTAATTCCCCGATCAAACTAGTTTTCTTTTGAAAAGCTTAGGAAATACATAGGTATATACATAGCCTTATACATATATACATAATGAGAGAGAGAGAGAGAGAGAGAGAGAGAGAGAGAGAGAGAGAGAGAGATGCACCTCTCATACAGTATTTGCGGCTTGAATCCACAATGGCATACTAGTATAAGTACGTAACATAATTAGTAAATACACAAAAGGGTTGAAGGAAAGTTGTAAATCAGGTTTCGGTGTGCCTCTTTATAAATGTCTTTATTTTCAAAAATACCTTGTTTTGAAGATATACCTATAAAGTACTGCGGCCATTTTCTGGCCAGCCCGGGCCTGGATGGTAAGTAATCAGAGTCCCTGTGTCAAGTTTCCCTCGGGGGGAAGTATCTTTCCAGTCACAGTGTGTTTTCCTGCGTTTGATGTACCGCTCAAATGCGCAGATTGACTAGACCCGCTTCCGGTCGGCTCCATTCGTTTGAGGATCACATTCAGATTACCATAGTCCGCAGCCATGATCGGTGTGCCTTTGAAGATCATCCGAATCCATTTCAAAGCATTCATTCCTCCTTTTTTCGCGCTATGACTGCAGATAAAAAGGATGATGATTTCGATCAATCAACTCCAGGATTTCTCGCGCTTTACAATGTTTTTTTGTAGAATTGCCACGTACGCCTTTGCTCGGGGTGAAACTGGCAAGATAAGGAAAGTGGGATTTGAAGTCTCGACTAATGCATACGTCCCACTTAATATATATATATATATATATATATATATATATATATATATATATATATATATATATATATATATATATATATATATATATATATATATATATATATATATGTATATATATATATATATATATATATATATATATATATATAAAGATATATATATATACATATATATATATATATATATATATACATATATATATATATATATATATATATATATATATATATATATATATATATATATATATATATATATATATATATATATATAAACATATATATATATATATATATATATATATATATATATATATATATATATATATATATATATATATATATATATATATATCCTGAGAGTAACTGCCTAGTCACTATTTAGCCGCAATTAATATGGTAGACGAAATTACGATAAGATAAATTAAGGTCTAAATGCATGCATTAAAAGCCAAATATAGACACCCAGCGGTGATATCCCAGTTGATATCGGACTGCTTAAAATAGTAACTTTTACATAGCATGTGTTGTCGGTATCTTAGAGACTGAATACGCAGATGGAAAGGAATCTTGTCATTTTAATCTGTAATCCTACAATGACAGCGAGTGGTGATAAGCATTAAAATGTTTAAGGGTGTATCTGTATGTTTTCTCTTAGAATCGTACCTTAGCTGGATATTATACAAATATGACATTCCTGTGGGTGCAAACCATGCTGGGATGTCCTATTTGTTTTATCGTATCGAACCACGTATGATCTCAAATGGGTTAAAATTTTACTTTTTTCTCTCAATTAAGACACTCGTTATTTTCTTTATCGTTGTTCTCAACACTAACATAATTCCATTGTTGAAGGTGGCATTCTGCTCAGGCCTTGTCACATTTCGCCACGCGTAGGGATCTTGAAAGCATCACGTCCCCAACAATATAGGGAATCATGAAACGGCAACGTGACAACGGATGCTAATGCGTCGTCTCCTTGACAGCGGGTGCTAATACGTTGAATGGTGACCGCTGTCAAGGAACCTACAGAGACACAGGTTGCTTACAGTCTTGACACATGGCTCTCATCCAATAGGATAAGAGTATCCTCACGTGAGGTATAATACATTTAATTGCTATTATATTGGTTGAGGTAGATAATCAACAGCCAATTTTATATTCAATGGTAACAAATGGCTAAAGCATTTAAGATATATCGATTTCCATTGAAATACAGATTATGCCACACGAGTTGGGTTTTGAGGGATTCTTGGTGAACTTGATTTTAATGATAAGAAAAAAATACAATGGTTTTAGAAACTACATGTATAAGGAAATGGCCAAGCTAAATTCAGCCTCACACGCTGTTGGAGGCAAAATGATCACAACAATTTCAACACTGCAATTTTGCAGAGGTAGCAGACACTTTCCGCGCCGAAAGTATCATTACTAGAAATGGGGCAGTCTGGGAGCATTTACATTTAATGATCCGTGTTAATGGACTGCAATGGCCCCATTAGTGTTCACAAATAAGTCTAGTTTTCTAATGCCGGGTGGCTACGTGGAGCAATGGCATATTGCTATGGATTTTTTCCGCTTTCCTCTCAGTTGGAAAATCTTCAATCCTCTCCATGTGTGATATTTTACGCATGTTGTGCAACTAAATTGGGGCTGTATTCTGAATTCAAACGACTTCGAAATCGTTTTTAAAAATGACTACCTTAAACTGTTTTAGGCCCACTAGTAGAGTTAACAATGTTAAAATGTTCGATGACATTAGATCAATATTGAAAGTCAGTTCTCTGCAGCAAAGTCCTTGAGGGATATTCAGCTATATATATATATATATATATATATATATATATATATATATATATATATATATATATATTCGTGTGTGCGTGTTTGGGCATTGGCTCCCTAAAAGAATATGCCTGTATATACACACACGTCATCCCACTATCACTCTATGACATTAGTTGCATGTAGCGGATGACACATAGATAGAGTTGTGTACCTGGCTACATGTAATCACCTGTAACTCTCCCCTTGCTGGGTGCCTCTGGTGACCCTACTCTCATGTCCTGTGTCATATTTGTCTGCGGGGGGTCGTGGATCAGACACCCTCTATTAATTTCTCACCGCGGGCAATATTTCAAACAGCTCCCGGCTGTGATCTCTTTCCGTGCCTTGCCTCATTAAACAGTTATGAGTGATGGGAGGACGATAATGGATGCACTGAATCAACACGACCAGGGAAGAGTGTAAAATGCACTGGTCGGGACGACGTCGAAGTAGGAGCCTCTAACACATGCAATGCTAGGCGATGGCATAACTCCTGATCTGAAACCCCACAGGAATAACAGCGTTTCACGCAAATATCGTTTTGCTATGGTATGAATAAAAAAGGATATATATATATATATATATATATATATATATATATATATATATATATATATATATATATATATATATATATATATATATATATATATATATATATATATATATATATATATATATATATATATATATATATATATATAT
>OZ012696.1:34121229-34141229 GCA_963942565.1 Maea johnstoni
TGTCTAGTAACGCGGTACACTCAAGGGCGCTCCTATGATGGCGCAATGCCATGACGACGTGACTCGTTTTCCGTGTTGATTACCGTCCCTATATGTCGATTTCCCTCCCATTACCTGTGCCGTTGTCTGTAAGCGGCGATGGGGAGCCCCCCCCCCCCCCCTACAGCCATCACGGTACTGTGCCGTGATTGTGCAGCGCAGATAGCAATCCATAGGAAGCCTAGGCGACCAAGGCCTAGCACATCGACCACAACAACAGGTTGTTAGCTTTGTCATAATTAACAGTAAACACCGATTAGCTCAGTTCACAGAGAATCGGTACGTAGAGAATGAGGATGAGAACAGACAACAACAGCAGCAGCAGCATTACTAGTAGTAGTAGTAGTAGTAGTAGTAGTAGTAGTAGTAGTAGTAGTAGTAGTAGTAGTAGTAGTAACTGGAAAGTAGTAGTAGTAGAAGTAGCAGTAGAAGTAGTAATAGTAGTAGTAGTAGCAGCGGTAGTAGTAGTAGTAGTAGTAGTAGTAGTAGTAGTAGTAGTAGCTGTAGTAGTAGTAGTAGCAGTAGTAGTAGTAGTAGTAGTAGTAGTAGTAGTAGTAGTAGTAGTAGTAGTAGTAGCAGTAGTAGTAGCAGTAGTAGTAGCAGCGGTAGGAGTAGCAGCAGTAAAGTAGTAGTAGTGATAGTAGTAAGAGTAGTAGTAGTGGTTGTAGTAGTAGTAGTAGTAGTAGTAGATGTAGTAGTAGTGGCAATAACAGCAGCTCATTTACAGTCTGCAGTAGAAGAAATAGTAGTAGTAGTAGTAGTAGTAGTAGTAGTAGTAGTAGTAGTAGTAGTAGTAGTAGTAGTAGTACTACTACTACTAGTAGTACTAGTAGTGGAAGAAGAAGAAGAAAAAGAAAAGGGAAAAGAACAAGGAATAGGGCAGAGAAGAGAGAGGGGGAGATTTAACTTGGTAACAGATGGTGTGTATCGCCAATAATTCCTGCAGACTAACCGTGCAATGGCTTAACGGTTGACAGATTTACATAACGAAGCTATTGATTCTTGTGAAATAAAGCTCCGCCAGGCGAAAAGGCTCTATATATCACCGCATCGCGCTTCGTGTCTGTTGATGTAACACTGGTGAACGGATATATGATAGCAAACACCTACCGTTGCAACTAAGATAATGCTGGATGTACAGTATGCACGAATACAATAAAATCTCCCTTGTTAGAAACATGTATGCATTTCAGAAAAATATCAAGGACGCTGTTCCTATCGAAAATGGGTCATGTAATGTAATGTTTATTGACCATATGTTATATATGAAATTACAAATACATAAATAAATCATAACATCAATATATATATGAACTTTTTGAACTTATAATACAAGAGAATAAAGGATGGATGTAAGAACATATAGGAATAGTAGTAATGAAAATAGTATATGGATAAAAAGATATATACGAATATTTATGATCGTAATATCTGGAAATAAAGATGTTATCAAATAGTTAAAATGAAAGTGTTATATAAAGAAATATCTAAAAATTCCCAAGTTTCGCCATGAAACGATATATATATATATATATATATATATATATATATATATATATATATATATATATATATATATATATATATATATATATATATATATATATATATAGTTTAAACAGTCAAACAATGCAAAGCCCATAAATGCCTATTCAATATAAACCAGTTTATCTCCAAAAAAGAGTACCCTCGAACATCCTTTACAGGTAGTCGGGTACAAAGGTTTCAGAGAATTTACATAATGTGGGGGTATTTGTTTACTGTGACCCCTCCGTCCCCAGTATTTCTTACGTGCTAGGGGAAGACAGGGGGGGCTTGGCTAAGACAGATATGCATGAGAAGGTGCCCCTCTCTGGCCGTGGCGTGGGATTAGCAATTCATTAAGCTGTGTGCAGGCTGCACCGGATAATTGGCTGCATTGTGTGGGTCTGGCAGGGCCAGAGAAACAGACTCGTCCTGGGCATGCAAGGGCGCAATGATGTGAGGGAAAAATAGAGCTCGCTCACAATGGAATCTAACGAGGTGGTGTGTGTGTGTGGGTGAGAGGAGAGAATTTCCTGGCTGCATCTTGATGGTCAGGCGATTGAAAATCAACGTTTCTCTCACCCATTCTCCACCTACAATAAAAGACTAGCTTCTTATTTGTATTCCTTAGTCTGTATTTTCATTACTTATATTTGTATCCGTTTATTTAGTTGTAAATTTGTTTTCATGCTTTCGACATGGCGAATAAATATACTACTAATGCTACTAATGCTTACCAAAATACGTATAAACTCAGACACCATATATAACAGAAGCTCTTACAAGAGAACATAAATCATTTACAATTCTATCCCATTTTTTAAACAATTAATCCATTTCATTTGCTAGAAGAGATCAATATTCTTCAGGTTTTATTAGGTTAATAACCACTTTTAACTTGTAAAAGGGTTAGTGATCGATCAGTCTTATAAATAACCTCTTTTGCTGCAAAAATGACGGTATTGACAAGTATATAATCATTATCTATCCTAAAGATTTTATCAATATAAAATATTTTTAAATGTTGATTCAATGTGTCTCTCAACCAAAGTTTGTTTACTTCTCCATAAATTGGTCACATTTTCGCATAGAAAAGCAAGAAATCAGAGGTAATGTGTTCATATCTACAGGGAGGTAGTTTTGTAATCAATAAAGAATGAAGATACTGTATTTACAACAGGCTTTCATATATCAGAGGAGTTACATTGGAAGGCTTCTGTAGTAGCAGTAATAATAATGATGATAATAATAATAATAATAATAATAATAATAATAATAATGCTAAAAATAATAATAATAATGATAATAATAATAATAATAACAATAATAATGATAAAAATAATAATGATAATAATGATAATGATAATAATAATAACGAATACATCCCTATATCATCAGGTCCACTCAGATTTTAGCATCTTGGTCAATTTCTTTTTTGTACTAGACTGAGTTTGGCTTCTAAAATTGCTTTTTAACAACCGCCAAGGTTGAGAGTCTAATATAAATCCCTTATTGGGATCCAAACAATGCTTTTCACAACGTTCATTGTACGGACCCCAGTAAATGCATACTTATTCCGGTAATGCCATGGAAACCGTTGTACGGGATACCACAGCAAAAGAGGGATTTCAAAATGGCGGCAACTGCTGGTTGCAACGCCGCTAGAAATTGTTTCTGTGTGTTTAAAACACTATTTGCGCAATATAATCTGCCAACATGGTGTACTTCTGGAAGTTAAGATGGCAGGAACTTATTGAGATGGACATAGGTACATAACTCGCGAATTCAAGTGAGAAATCTGCCTGATTACCGTCGATGTCTGCGTTTAGGCAGTGATGTCGCTGGCTTTTTGCAGACGTCTTGCAGTATAACATTAACACAAAAAGGATACATAAATAGTATCAGATTCTGCCTATCTTACTAATACCGCTAGACGTTATTATATAACGGCTGTGTGAAAACTATCCAATCTTCGCTAAAAGCTCTGTCTATTAATGATTTCCTATTATGTGAATGTGGTTCTATTGTACGTGAACAAAGGCGGTTTGTTGCTAACAGGCAAACGGAACCTAATTCTAGGTAAAGTGATCAGTCTAGTAAATGTTCTACTTTAATTGCAAACAATATTAATTTTCAATTACAAATGACTAGAAAATGATGATCTCTTTATCTCTTTGTATTGCAGACATAATGGTTATAAATATTTGTTGTAGTAAGATAAGTAATGTAAACGTTATTGTCATATCAGCTGCACTTGCAATAGTAATGGTGGTGATGGTAGCAGCAGCAGAAGTAGTAGTAGTAGTAGCAGTAGTAGTACAGTGCCGACATTTCACTCCTGCACTAAATGCGTGGGCAGCCCGGATATAGTACATGGCCACACGGGCCGATTGCCACCGAAGTTTCCTGGGCATTGATGACCTCACACTGAACGTAGCTTTGATTTGCATGCTACGTGAGTCAATGATTTGCTTGGCTTATCTTATTTCATTCTTTTGACATGTTATCCATGGATGTTTGTTGCAACCAGGCACTTGCAGACGTCTGGTCGACTGGAGCAAGAATGTAATATCCGCACTGTAGTAGGAGTGATAGACTTACAGTTAGCGAAAAGGTATAATTTGATAAATTTTCAGCTGCACAAATAATGATACTACAGAGAAAGCGCTTCACATAGAAGTAACATTTATCAGAGGGTTTCATGTGGAAAAAAATGTTGGTTTCTAAATTGCCTTTGTGATGAAACCTATAATTCTTTTTATCAATGTGGCCTGATAGATACAACTCGTGGGACCATATCTTTGGCACATATTTGACTTCATCTTAATCTGCACTCCGCCTTCGACTTTTTAGCGATAACTCATTGGCGTTCGATCACGCTGAGTCTTAGAGTGTGATTGATAACAGATGATTCCCGCCGCCTCGTGATGAAGAGCGACTTCGACGAGATCCCGCTGAGTCTCGCGAGAAGCATTCCACGTGCTGGGGAGGTGTTCGATTTTTTTCGGCTTACTAATAGGGGTAATCGGGTCACGGATATGGTGGTAGAATATCCTGAGAATACAAAAGCCTACCTCTGAGTAATTGGCAAATTTCACACAACCCTGGGCAGGATTCGAACCCAAACCCCCAAGTTACTGCAACTTTTCCCTTTTGTTCCAGATCGTGCTCTCATTTTAGATTTGAATGGGTTAACCGAATATATATTACCCTCCAATCTTAAAAGAAAACAAACTCTGCTGTGCCAGTGCGCAAGTTAGCCATCTCTGTGGGGTGCACGATTCACGCCGGCACTTCCACCTGATTTAAATTTCACACAACCCTGGGCAGGATTCAAACCCCAACCACCAAGTTACTGCAACTTTTCCATATTGTTCCAGATCGTTCGCTCCTTTAGATGTGAATGGGTTAACCGATCACTACCCTTCAATCTAAAAAAAACACCGCCTCTGTGCCCCGCCTCTGTGCCGTGCGCAAGTAACCCATCTCTGTGGGGTGCACGATTCACGCCGGCACTTCCCCCTGATTAAACCTGAAACAAGCTTGACCCTATATCATGGCGGCTGCATATAAAGTGCATTTCCCATGTGTTGAAGTCATAAAACGGCAGATGAATAGCATCTGCATAACGTAAACTACCGGCCACGAGGATATACCGTTAATACAAATCAACCTACGGCCATCATCTGGAATATAGATACCAAGAGGCGGTACCATCTCAAAGCGCCATCTAGCGGCGTTCTGTAACACTAACACATTTAGCATGTCGGGTCCAAAATTGTCAAAATAACTTGATAAAATATTCTGAAAAATATTTTTCTTGGTAATCACTACAAGGAGAAAAGCTTTTTGGAAATCAACCTACAGCTTTTATTCGAAATGATAGCAATTATTCTGATGTAAATTGTTTTGGTTTTGTTTTCAAAAAGTATTCGAGTGCATGAAAACGTTAAGAACCGTTTGTGTCAGTCGTACCTTGTTTGAGGATTAGTGTTCTCAAATCAAATACTTCCCTGGCCGGTTCTCAGTACTATAATAAATCATAACATATGGGCCCAATTAAGTGAAAGTTCAGGGATGGGCTGACGTCAAACAACTTATTTTTTCTTATATCTTATGAAAAGGTACGAAGAACCCTAAGATATGTGGAGGGCTGTTTCATTTTTAAAAAGTGGTGGGACTTCCGAGAAGTAGTGATTATGCAGAAGTTGGGTATGTGGGTCCTGGGTAATCAGAATTCGTAGGAGGGGTGGTGTCGTACAAGAGTTCAGAACTGGAAAGGAGGGGGATTTGGCTGAAATCTGCTGTTCCTATTGAGTTAAATAATTCCCCTTTGAATATTTCTATAACAGCACTGCAGCTGTTGATTCATGTTAATATTATAAGATAATAATAACTGTCATTTTCAAATGGGTTGCTAAATCAAAATACAGGACTGGTGCAGGTTTACCCCTTCCAATGCTACACAGGCATACCGTACACGCATATACTACGACTACTACTACTGCTGCTGCTGCTGCTGTTACTACTACTACTACTACTACT
This sequence comes from Maea johnstoni, assembly GCA_963942565.1. NCBI lineage: Eukaryota > Metazoa > Annelida > Polychaeta > Spionida > Magelonidae > Maea > Maea johnstoni. Next base: position 34,127,338 of record OZ012696.1, read on the forward strand.
ACTACTACTACTACTACTACTACTACTACTACAACTGCTGCTGCTGCTACTGCTGCTGCTGTTACTACTACTACTACTACTACTACTACTACTACTAGCTCGCGTAGTGAGTCGGCCGAAAGTCGGCTCAGCGTAGCGAGTATTTACGGTATATATATATAGTGTAATGGCAGGATACACACTGAGGCAGGTTTTTTGGTGTTGACGTCTGTCTGTTCGTCTCTCGTCGGGCTCGCTCGCTCGACCCACTCTGCCAGGGCGACGATACCGTCTTCCGGTTGGATTGCTACACGACTAGTATCTCTGCAAGCGACCGCACGATCACTAATGCATGTTTTCTTAGGTTCAGTCCTGTTACAATGTACGCTTTGAAAAATTATACCAGATATGAGCTTCCGTGCATTATTCGCCATTCAGTTATTTATAATTGCGCAAACTACGATATTTATGACATTTCGGGTGTAATGCCTTAGTACTATTTGCGATAGCTCATGAGAAAATGCGGTGAAAAGTCCTGCATTGACCAATCCGCCAGTCGGCCGTCCAGCGCTCTCGCAACAAACAGGCCACTGCGAGGATGACGTCATTGTTGATTGTAATTTTGACCACGCGCGTCGCGTGCATCACACGTTTTGACCAATGGGATATATTTGATGACGTCACTTTTCAAAATATTCCGCGAAATAGTCCCGACGTAGTGGCAGAGATACTATGCGTAGCGGGATCTCTGGGTAGGAGAATGCGCTCGACCCTGCTCGCTCGATTACCTCGGAAAAATGAGCATAACTTTTTGCTCTAAGAGCACATTTTGCCGCCAGATCGTTTCATGTTTTAAATATTTCTTAATCAAATAATAAATTTGGATTGTTTCCTTTAAATTGTGTCAAAATAGCGTTTTGGTCGCCGACTATCGTGCAACACACGCCGAACTATGCAACAACTGAAACATACATGCTCACGTGCGACAAATGCTGACGTATTGAAATGACGTCATGTTACGATGGAATTCCGCGTATTCCAAAGTCGTAACTTCGATGTTCACGGTAAAAATGACTTTACTCATCTTTCCGTGAATCGATTTCAATGCAGTTTAAATCGCTACAACCGCCACAAATGAGTCTACATGTCTCTTAATTCTAGATGAAATCTGTCGTGAAATGACGATTTTGCAACAGGTTGAAGTCGTAGTAATTGTTATGCCATATTTTCGGTCAATCGCTATATACGCATACTGTGTGTGGTTATTGCACAAATATGAAGCTCATATGAAGGGGCTTCCAATATGTTTCAGCGAAGTTTAAGTAAAGAATGACGTCACGGATAACAATAACAAACACTATGTGACTGCATTTGAAGGGGAATGCAGAAATATCATCGAGCTGCGCGAGCATTTAAAGCTTTGCTTTCTCATCATATTACTACTACTACTACTAGCTCGCGTAGTGAGTCGGCCGAAGGCCGGCTCAGCGTAGCGAGCATTTACGGTACATATATAGTGTAATGGCAGGATACACACTGAGGCAGGATTTTTGGTGTTGACGTCTGTCTGTTCGTCTCTCGTCGGGCTCGCTCGCTCGACCCTGCTCGCTCGATTACCTCGGAAAAATGAGCATAACTTTTTGCTTTAAGAGCACATTTTGCTGCCAGATCGTTTCATGTTTTAAATATTTCTTAATCAAATAATAAATTTGGATTGTTTCCTTTAAATTGTGTCAAAATAGCGTCTTGGTCGCCGACTTTTGTGCAACACACGCCGAACTATGCAACAACTGAAACATACATGCTCACGTGCGACAAATGCTGACGTATTGAAATGACGTCATGTTACGATGGAATTCCGCGGATTCCAAAGTCGTAACTTCGATGTTCACGGTAAAAATGACTTTACTCATCTTTCCGTGAATCGATTTCAATGCAGTTTAAATTGCTACAACCGCCACAAATAATTCTACATGTCTCTTAATTCTAGATGAAATCTGTCGTGAAATGACGATTTTGCAACAGGTTGAAGTCGAAGTAATTTTTATGCCATATTTTCGGTCCATCCGCTACGCATACTGTGTGTGGTTATTGCACAAATATGAAGCTCATATGAAGGGGCTTCCAATATGTTTCAGCGAAGTTTCAGTAAGGAATGACGTCACGGATAACAATAACAAACACTTTGTGACTGCATTTGAAGGGGAATGCAGAAATATCATCGAGCTGCGCGAGCATTTAAAGCTTTGCTTTCTCATCATATTACTACTACTACTACTACTACTACTACTGCTGCTGTATTGCTGCTGCTGCTGCTGCTGTATTGCTCGATGTCAATAACTTTATGGGTATCAGCCTCCCCCCCCCCCCCCCCCCCCCCCCCCCTAGATCGTTTTATTGAAATTTATGAGAGTAAAGAACTGTCTTTGGCATATGCCTGTAACATAATCCTGTTACGCTAAGCACTGATTGACACTGTTATTGCCAGCAGCAAGACGAAAAGTGAAAATACCTGTAAAAGAATTCCTGACAGGCGTGTTCCATTGTGTCTCTAATGCTTTTAATTGGGCAATTTAGGTAAAAATTGCCGCATTGCAAATACCAATCGCTGGCGCTTCCTGCCGCCGACCATTTGCTGAAATATACATTCCCCCTGGAATGTGAAACATACAGCATACGCTGATCGAGGCTAGGCTGCTGCTGGTAGTACTGCAGGCATTCTTGAGTTGCCGTGGGGCAGATCTCAAACTTGTCATATGATACTGCTTCAATATAGTACTTTTGATTGGGTAATCTCTCAACGGAACATCTTTTTAAAAATTGGATTGGATTTTTTTTATATTTCTGAGGAAGGCAAACAATACTCCTATATATAGACACGCAATCACGCCCACATCATCTCTCTCTCTCTCTCTCTCTCTCTCTCTCTCTCTCTCTCTCTCTCTCTCTCTCTGGTTTCTTTTCGTAAGAATTAATTGCTTGTCGAACTATTCAAAATTCCAACGTAATTGATTTGTTATTCTAGTTCAATAAAAGCTTCACTATAATATAACGCCTTGGGGCTGTTAGGCTCCATTGACAAGTTTGATAAGACCTATTCCGACTAAATAAGTATTTTCATTATGTTAACAGCACGAGTGTCTGGTACTGCATTCAATTGTAGACGGTTGATGGAGATATCTTGTGAATTTAAGGTCATTTTGAGATTTTACACATGTTTAAGCCTACACCCTTTTCCGCGTAATCAGATGAACAGTGACTGGCTAGGCCATCACCCAGCATAGAAAGAGAACATCTAGTACAGAATTTCCTACAGGCTAGAATACAGTCAGCAAATATTTTTGGCCCTTTTCGCTAAGATGAATTTCACCAAAACATGGTTACTTCAAATATGCATTTTTGGTATCAAACATCAATAGATTAATTTGCCACAATTAAAGCTTAACGGATTGGAAGGAATCACAGTTCTTCCAATTTTGACTTTGTTCAAAGGTTATGCATTTTTCATCATTTTCAACAATAGGTCTGAAAAAATGGTTTTAGAATTCGACCGGTTATACGAAAGAAATAGTTATGCCATTTAAACGGAGGCAAAATTTGAAAAAGATGTAATACCCTTCCCTCCGTTTTCATCTTTTCTCTATAATTGTGAATTTTGCTCGGTCCATAAATGTGGTGGGTCTCAGTTAGAAACCACTAAGCATTATTTATTCAGTTTTTGCCCCAAAAATGGTGCATCCTACTGAGTCGGTAATTGTATAATGCTTTAATGTATTCCTCATTACAATACCTTTCAGGCAATTTACACTTCGTATGGGCTGAATTGTCAAATAAAAGCAGGCTTAGAGGGAAAATAAATTTGCCACATAAGCTTCCTAGCTTAAAGGCATCATCACATAACATCTTTAATATTGTAATATCTTGAATGATATATATCATATTAATCTCCGTTTACCTTTGTACCACGGTTGCCTGCCTTCCACCAATCAGAGGCCTCGAAAAGTGTCGGTTATATTAAAAAAAACAGTATTCCCTGCGTTTGCTTTTGATGACGTTTAAACGTATTTAAACGAAGTGCCAATAGATTCCTCAGGTACAAAGGAGCCACAGACAGCCTTAAGAAAACATGGTAACCGTTTTTACAGTGACGTCATCCTTTTGGGGGTGCAGCGTAGACTCGAAGGAAGGAAGGAAAGAAGGAAGGAAGGAAGGAATGGTTTTTACGTCACTTCCAACAATTTAGGTCATATCGCGACGAGATAGGAAGCCGGAAGCGGGAGGAAATTCCCTTCTCTTTACGAATAGTTCCAAGGGGTCTTTTAGTTGCAGAAGGACGATAGTCAGCGCTCAAAAACGCCGCACTTTTATATAGCCACCACGCCAACCCGCAGATGGCGGTCTAGCAGAGACTCGAACCTGCAAACCCTGTGAACCAGGCCTCGTAACCACTAGGCCACTGAGTAGACTCGAAACAAGATCCTATGGTTGTGAGCCTTGGCTAAAGTAGCTAGGCCATATGCCTTAGGTACAATAATCAGTGCAGGTCCTTTCCAGAAATGAACTAAGATTACAAATAATGATAAGTTGAGTATGAAATAATTCGAATAAATTGCTGCATTCTCCAGTTACTCAAGTCGAGCATGCACATGCATTAGATTAATCCAGGAAAACTCGATACAATCACCATTACACGTCAATTATATTTCCACTCGGAATAAACTAGATGGGATAATTTCATAAAAGGTGGTACCTTAGTGATTTTCCCATTCGGTTGTTTCTGTGAGGGATTTGTTTTTATTACCAATGCAGTAATCATCTAATAAAAACAATGATTGCTTTCACTTTGATCGCGATGCAACCATTACGTGCTATTGGTATAAACCAGTACAACCTCTGATAATCGAATCTTTTCTTTCTGGCTAATTCAATTAAAATGCGCTGGAGCTGCAGTAACAAAGTGGGATGAAACACACAAAAGTACTTGTTTCCACACCGCAAAAACTACTCTTCTTGCATGTCGGATTGAAACTAAACACATTCCTTGTACATTACACAATGGCAAAACATTTGAGGAATTTTCCAGTTCGTGTCTCGTGTCGATTTCTTTCTGGGGTCACGGGGTGCGCCTCATCTGCTGCACGTCACCACGTCACGGGGGGTCTTTAATCTGGTGCTTTGTTCTGCCCTCCCCGGGAGATAAAAGACAATAGGATAAAAGTGTATTTACACACGAGGGTGACAGCTAAAGTGCAAGTAAATTACATTAGGCTTTTATGCTCTTCCAGACACAGGTACGCAAAGACTCTTTCCTGAACTACAAAGGATGAGGGATGTCACTTAAAGGCTTTCCGTAAGCTCCCCAACGTCACGAAACAAAGCATTTTACAAAACTGACATGACTCATAAGAGGCATTATCTTTCACGGTAAGGCAATTATCCTAGGAAAAAGGAACGATCTTTTTTTATTTTGAACTTAAAAACAATTGTCAAGGCCTGACTTTTTCATACATAGATACAGCGTGAAACTTAACAAAACCTTTCTGAAGTTCGTCAAAGGTTCAGAGAGCAGTCAGCGTCGGTAGCAGCACCTTCAACCACTCGGCAGTCAGGGCAGTCCTTTTTAACCCTTACACTGCTGGTGGCTAATTTTGCCAATACACAATGATGCAGAAAACCCCCCAAAATGATTGAAACCCTGGCAAATGGGTATTCATCTGAATAGTACTCAGAGATAGCTATACAATGAATACCAACATGAGAGGGGTTAGATGGTTTTCAAAAATCATTGATTGCGTCCTTGTGCGTTGGACGAAAGTAGCCTCAGCATTGGAAGGGTTAAGGTAGAGAAGATGGAAAATTGATGGTAGTGTTAAACTAACTCAGAAAATACCCTTGATGTGGAACCTAAGGAACGTTAGCCTTCACAACTCCTGTTAACATTATTTGAATCTGTTTTGGGGATATTTCTTTTGGTATGAACAACATTATCCATGTGCTCTTATTATTCAACCTGATGTTTGGTTAAATACATGTACATGGTAGTTACATGTACAGTAAATATGGTTAATTCCTGCACCTGTCTAACGGACGTCTGCCAGTACCTGGTCGTACAAACACCAATGGATAACAGGTCAAAATAAGCTAAGCACATCAATGACCCACGTAGCTTGCTAATCATAGCTACGTTCAGATGTGAGGTCAAACATGTATCCATGCTCAGGAAACTGGTTGGCAAACGGGCGTACGGTCGTGTATTATTCCCGGATTGCCCACTCATCCAGTGCAGGAATTAAATGCCTGCACTGTATGTGGCTGCTTAGGTTGTGTGCTTAGTATGTGGTAGCTGCATGGTAGTCCCTACTGTGGTTTAGACTAATCTCTGACTGTTAAGCTTTTAAACTGTTACTTTTAAATCTGTATACACTCAGAAAATGATAAAATGGCAATGAAGATATTTTTTCTAAATCTTCGAAAGTAACGCGTACTAACGTGTATTCATTTATATGTTGTTTGTTTTTTATTTTATATGAATAACTCAAGTTTTAACCCTTTTATTTGTCTTTTATTTGTCTATTTGTCTTACGCATATGCATAGGTCAGTAAATAGGGCCTCTAAGAATGAATTATGCCAATTCTTTCTCTTTTTTCCAGATTTTTAAATCGTTCCATACTGTCATTTTATTATTGCAATGCACAGAGAAATATTACCAATTAAAATACCCAGTTTACCCATTTTGGTCAAAACTGTGATTATCAAAAGGGTATGTATTCTGGTGCACAATTGGCAGTGGGGTTTCCTCAACTGCGATTCGAATCAAACATAGGTATCACAGTATAAAAACCTACATTCAACCAAACAAAGACGGCTGAAATATACTAAGTAGCCATTTAAAGTGTGTTATTAGAATAAAAATGAGAATAAAGAATTTTGAAAAAAAATTGTTCTGTGTAACTTACGAAAGAAACTAACCCCCTCGGGATCTCATTAGTATAAAGGTATCTCCCGAAACTGCGCAGCGACCAGTAATTGGTTCTCTCATTGTTCCAGAGGGGTTATCATAAAAAACGTATCCCAACTCCTAATTAGGCATATGAGACAAGGAAACGAAAATGAAGGTCCACAATGCCCATTTTTCTCTAAAATCTCGTACGAGGAGGAGGCTTGAGTTTTGAAAGTTTGTAGGGTCCATTAGATGACTTTCTCTATGAACACAATAGTTATTTTTGGAGAGATTAGCAATTCAAAATAATGTATGTATGCATATATATATATATATATATATATATATATATATATATATATATATATATATATATATATATATATATATATATATATATATATATATATATATACATGCTGGCCAAGTAGGAACTAGTACTATTACAATATCAATATATCTGATAGTTATGGTTATTTAATGATATATAACATACAATTATTCATAATAATTAGCTGGTTTTAATGGCATTCCTCACCATTTTGAATTACTGTTTATGCCTTACATGTATGTCTGGTATGGGAGACCTTTGCCAAACATTCAGTATTGTGCAATTTTAATTTCTACACGTAATTTAGATTTTGAAATATCATTGGTCTTTGGCTTTTATGGATACCAATGCTGTTAACAGGGCCATGATACAGTGCATGCAATTACGGGAACCTGTATTTGACCATTGCATGACACATTCTTGGGTTCATTTCTTAATTAGGAACGGAATTATTCCAGGGTGACCCAAATCCCCGATAATCGTATAACAACGTATAAATCACTCTACTGCGTCGTTTCGCCCAGTGCTATTATGAAGTGAATATACTATTTAAGCCCCTCTCATACAAGAGCACGAAGTCAACACGACTGTTCACGAAGGTGTCGCCCCTAGGAGCCGTTAGCTTTGTTATACAGCTAGCTTCGCCGTCCATCTAATACAGGGCTCTGTTCATTTCACAGGGAAAGGCATAATAGCGCCACCAAACGATAGAGATACCGACCTCTTCACTTGCCAAGTGAATTCAACACTCGGTTTACTCAGTGTTAGTATCAACTCACCCTTCCTATCCCATGTAATCACCTAATTATAATGTAATTAAATACAAGTAGATAAGGCGCCGTGTAATCTGTCCTCCTGGGGGTAACCTGAAAGTGTCGATGAGATAGATGTCTTTAATTTACCGATCTCAAATGATGAAGATCGATAAATCAAGATTCGGCAAATCTATATACGCACACACATAGTCCACGCTCGTGCACATGGCCTCCAAGCACAGAAACTTGCCTGGAGGCTTGTGCACATTTTCGTCCATTTTTCTTTTAAACTAAATATGGATGTTTTGGTAGATAGCCGACGGGGACATAACAGTACATAGAAAAATAGAGAAATCGTTGAAAAATGGAACAAATATGAATGGATCGTAATATTAGCGAATCTGAGCCACTCGTTAAAGTCGCCAATAATAGTTCCACGTTAATATTTCGAACTTTACAGTAATCGAGATTATGACATCCATCACCTACAATACAGAGTGTTAGATTATTAGTTTTTAGTTATTGTTATTGATCGAAGTAAAATAGCGAACATATATATACTGTAGAACACACAATGTTAGCGTCTGTTTATATAGCGTACTTAACGTGTGGTTCCGCTTCGCTATATATAAAAACGCTGTCCTTTTTTCTTACTTTACTGGCGCTGCCAGCGGCGGCTACCGTCGCTAACATAAAGATACGCTATGATGCGAAAACTCCCCAATTCGCTATATTTGGGACACGCGTCATATATGTGTTCTACAGTATATATATATATATATATATATATATATATATATATATATATATATATATATATATATATATATATATATATATATATAAATATATATATACATATATATATATATATATATATATATATATATATATATATATATATATATATATATATATATATATATATATACATATGTATATATATATATATATATATATATATATATATATATATATACATATGTATATATATATATATATATATGTATATATATATATATATATTTATATATATATATATATATATATATATATATATATACATACATATATATATACATACATATATATATATACATATATATATATATATATATATATATATATATATATATATATATATATATATATATATACATATATATATATATATATATATATATATATATATATATATATATATATATATATATATCGCATACTCTCACATTGCATCTAGCGATGATACTTTCACTTCTCTTGTAATCTTACATCTATTGAATATAGTTACTTGCTATTATATTGGACAAATTGTGTGCGGTGTATATGGAGTATCCGCATCCAGTGTGATGATGTCGAGAGTTATCAAGATAAATGCTAATGAACATTATAACTAATTATGCAAAAAAATATTTGCAAGCCGAAAAATTATAAGGAACAGGCCTTTTTTGTTTATTTTCCTGCTCGCCGAGCCTCAGGGCTATGCTGTACAATCCAGCCAATCTATTCACAAATAACAAACAGTAAGCATACCATGAAAAGTGTGTTCTCTAATATTAGAGACATATGCATATAATACAATGTAATAATAGAAATAATAAAGTGGCATTGTTTTCAAACTATATTTGTTGTTCTTCATAATATTCAACCATCATACCCCATCTTTTCTCAAATGTCATATCTGTCAAGCAAGGAGTATGTTAATCTCTCATAATTAAAAAGTGTTTTCACACCATTTTTAATACAATATATATCGGGAAGAGCCATATCTATCTTAGCATTAAACATTGTTTTTTTGCAATTGAAATGATAGCATTGAGCCAATATGACTTTTGCAGCTCTCCCAAAACAATTGTATCCTCATCAACAACATATTCAATAACTCCAATCTGTGAAATCCAGCTTTCAATTTCTCTCCACATGTTCTTCACCACTTCACATTGCAGGAGCATATGTTCATTGGAGTCTTCCACTATCTGGCAGAAATCACACAAATTAAAATTATTTTGATTCCTTTTAAACAGTATGTTGTTGGCGAAGAAACGTCTATATATATATATAGTTTATTGACTCGTAGTGTTGCTACAAAGGTACACATATAAATGTCAATCAATATTATCGAAATTAATACTAGAAATGATAACGCACCACACTAGGCTTTACAATATACATGGATACGTTATAGAAATAAATAAATACAAATATCATCTTATAGAGTAGTAGTATGTTTTTTTTTGCTGTAACTACAGTTACAAAAATCATACATGTACACGAATAGTTTCACAAATAATATCGCAGCAGAATAAGCAAATAATAAGAACTGAACATTATCAAAATATTATCTATAACCAGATGAATATATCTCGAATATTATTAGAGGACGCATAGCGCATTGAAGTTATATGCTTGACATTGAATATGGCAAGCCATTACCATCAGCGGAATTACATCATTGACTCGGATTACTATCATGGGATAGTGAGGGTCGACATTACTCTATAAAATACATTGGGAATTGCCACATTAAAGTGGAATAACTTATCTGAAAAGATACGTGACATAACGTCAAAAAGATCGATTGACACCGAATTTAACTGTCGTAAAAAAGGTTGCCAGGGATTTATATTAAACTTTTGTCTGCAACAAGGGGATCTTACCAGGTGACATGTTTACACATAGAGCATCCTTCTAGCACTGGAATGGGGGCGAGAGACTATCCGACGCCTCGTCTATCAGTTAACACATCTTTATACATTGCATAAATGCAGTGGCTCGAGATCTTCCATAGTATAATCATATCGTCGTGAACTCTATTGGATAGAAACTGACCCATCATAACTCCGAAAGTGAGCTCACCCACATCTAATTCATAATTCATATTGATCTCATTATGCATCTTAATTCGGTGTGCATCATGTCTCGGACACTGCATGATCATGTGGTTTGCGTTCTCTAATGCACCTAGGTCACATAGGGTGCACATCTTAGAGCCATAAGGGAGTCTCTTTAATCTACAGTCGTCATCCTTAAGTAAACTTGTGTGTGTGATTAACTTAACCATTGTTTCACATTGCTTCATACATCTTTGGTCAACATCGGATATAGACCACCACACTGAATACCCAGGACCTATTGTTGACCTCTTTATAATATCATAATATTTATCATTAGTGACTCTATTGTCCCATTCATTCTTCTCCAGAGTCCATGCTCGACTCCAGACTGTTCTCTTCCAACTCTGTTTGGATACGGGGACTCCATTAAACATGCTTTTCACAATAGGTAACACATTGAACTCTAGCGCAAATTCCAACATTTGAATGACTGGGCTATCGAATAAATTATCATGACCGCCATGGAAGTCGTTTAATCTGTTTATGAAAATCCTTCTTAACGGAATGTACTCATACATATATGCTATTGTTCTGATGAAAATCAGCTTTTTTGCCTTAATTACCCTGACAATGTCCATCCACCCTAAGCACGCTGTACATGTTGAGTTAATGGATCTAGAGTGCAGCCTCTGTAACCTCCTAGCAGAGTACCTCTGGAATGCTTGCAAGAGTTCTACATCTTTATTCTTAATCATCCACGCCTCACACCCAAAGGTCAATGCAGGAAACACCACCGACCAGTATATTATACTACACGTCTTAAGGTTTAATCCGCCCCTTACAATCCCCATATTAGTGGACATATTAAGAGCCTTTTTGCTCTTTTCAACCTTCTCTGCTGTCCTGACATGCGTGTCCCTCACTACACAAGATTTAATTCCCACGTGGTCGTAATGAAGTTTCTCTTTAACCTTCCCTTTCCCTAATTTGAATTCCCTATATATTGACCCCTCTTTGTTCTCTTTTACACTGTCTCCGTACACCAAAATGGCACTTTTCCCTGGATTGAAACTGAACCGCCATTTACAGCTATGTTGATATACAATATCCATAACCTTATCCATCCGGTGCTTATTTCGAGTGCATGCCGCAAGGTCATCTGCATACCCTACAGGTGACGACGGGACCTGATAGATAGAACAACATAACTCACTGTCTTCTAGTTCCCTTAGCAGTGAATCAATAAAGACTGTGTACTTCATCAGGGAGAGAAATCCTCCCTGATGAATTCCACAGTCCATATCATACCATGATGAGCTCAACTGACCTATTCTGACGCAACATTTAAAGTTCAGATACATTTTGTATAAAATCCGCCACAGAGAGTGTTTTATTCCTACTTTGTGTAACTGGAAGAAGAGTCCGTCGATCCACACAGAATCAAAGGCCTTCGAGACGTCATAATACGCCACGAAGACCTTATCATTGCTCTCACGCTCCTTAGAAATAGTTTCCTGGAGCGTGAGAGCAGTGTGGATGCACGAACTCCCCTTCCTACATGCACCCTGTAACTCTGACACGACACGAGTGTCCACCCACCATTGTTCCACACGAGACCATATTAAAACTTCGAAGAGTTTATTAAAAGTAAGTAAGTAAGTCCTTTGGGGTTGACCAGGTCATTGTCGCGCGTTAAGTTCCACAGCTAAACTATCAGCGTTTATCCGATCCCGCGCTTAAACATGAGATTCTCTCTATACATCTCATGTATGTATGTTCCAGCTACTATCCAAAATTCCTCCATTTGTTCAAAGGAGAAACCGGTTCTACGCTTCCCTAAAAGTAATGGGAGGATCTCCTCCTGGACTTCACCTATCCTAGCCTCTAGGCTTGTAGCGCAATTCTCTAAGTGGGAGAACATGTCACCTCGTTTGCGCTCCGAGGATGGGCACTGTAGGACAAGGTGTCTCACATCATCAGGAGCTGAGAGCTCGCAGAGTGGGCAACTTCTCGTAAATATTGTGAGTTTCTTAAGTCTCATGTCATCCATTCTCAATAAACTGGCATGGCATACTAGCCGTGCCATAGTTTCGCACACATTGATGTATTCAGGGTATTTGTCCGACAGTGCCCACCATGTTAAGTACTCTGGGTTAGGGTTTATGCCGCTGATTAGATCCAGTCTATGTAAAGTCCTGAATTGGATATACCTGAGGTACACATCATCAAACATCTTTCTTTGAGAAAAGGATTTTTTGACTGAAAGAACCTCAACTTTAGAAGTGAGTTTTTCATTCCACTTGTAACAAGCCTTTTCAGTAATTGAACTATTTCTCCCTGTCAAAAGCTTGTAAATGTGTGATACTCCCTTAGTATCCATAGATAATATAACATTTAGCATTGAATTACAGGGTGTTGTTGTATGTATGTTATGTATGTATGTATGTATACATATGTACATATGCATTCATTTATGTATGTATGTATGCATGTATATATGAATGTATGTATGTATATGTATGTATGTATGTACGTATGTATGTATGCATGCGTGGAAAAATCTCATGATATCTATACATTTATTATTTTACCCCATTAGCAATAAATAGAACATTGGACATTTTATATGACTGCATTCCGAATCATTGAAATTTAATTCAGTAGCCAGTAGCCAGCATTTAATTCCGATCCGGAAATTGTAAACAGATGGTCAAACCGGAAACGGAAATGACGTCATCTCCGGATCCGCAAATACCCCGTGGTTCTTGTACAAGGTTGGCTAGAATAAGATTCAGCACAGTTCCAGGAGCTGTTTCCCAAATAGCATGAGAAATACACCTCTGCATCCTCCTGATTGAAATATATCACAATCTTGTCTGCGCAGGATTTTCAACTCCCTAGCTGACGTTTTTATCTCCCTATATATTTAGGCACCGACATTTGTACATCTATTTCCTGCATAAAAACAGTCAGCATTATTCTTCACGGCTCCACTTGATCGCCAGGCACTTCACCGACTAGCAGACTTGCTGCACGTTTGCATGTTAATCAT
>OZ012696.1:34146229-34151407 GCA_963942565.1 Maea johnstoni
CAAAATATCTTATCATTTAACCCTTAAGCAAACACCTAAAAATATGACTGAAACCCCGAGACATAGGTACTCATCTGAGAGAACTCAGCGAGTGCTTTCAAATAAATACCAACATGACAGGGTTTAGATGGTTTTCAAAGAAGTCTTCATCCGTGTGCTTTGGATGAAAGTAGCCTCAACATTGGAAGGATTATGCTTTGTTATACGGGTTCTGCTTCATGGCATAGAAGTGATTGTTCTCATACCTTGACGTCACCAAAGAAACGCAATTCACTCTTTATTGACGGATTTCCTGAAACTGACAGTGCTACATTTTACACATTTACAGTACATGCTATGATTGTGTACCTTAACGGTATGGTCAATAAACATACAATACAATACAGTACAGACATTTCTCTCTGTCTGTCTGTGTTATACAAACGCCTAGAAAAAAATAAGCCAAGGACATTAATGACCCACGTAGCTTGCAATTCAAAGATACGTTGAGGTCATCCATGCCCATGAAACTGGCTGGCAACCAGCCGTGCGGTCGTGTAATATGCCCACGCATTTAGTGCAGGAATTAACTATCGGCACTGTATCTTCCCGGGAGGCATACAGTATCGTATAAATAATCTCGATGCCATATTGTTATGCAAGTATGGGTATTGAATCTAATTGCGAATACTTCGAAGGTTCCAATCCCAGATTTGAAATAAAGTCTGTATCAAATTTAGCCAGGACGGGGGGTAATATTGGGGTTTTTTCTATCTCTGTGTTCGGATTTGGGATTTTCGGATATCATCACTTTTCCTGACATGTTTAGCTAGACATTTACTTCACGACGGTCAGTGAGAAGTTAGGATTAATCCAGATATAAATGAGTGTAAATATGTGGTGCGATGTAGTTTAAGTATTCAGTAAAAACAGTTTTCTTCTTAATTTTCATGCTGAGGTATACTAACACATGTATTTAAGGGCCTTTACCCTATGCTTGATATATCATGCTCTTTATTTTGTTCTTGTTCCTTAGTTACTGTAGTTACTTAATCGTTGCATATTGTTTACATATTTGTCGTTCCAATATATCATTGTTATGTCCGATGACATAGTCAATAAAGATACAATACAATACGATACGATACAATACGATACAATACAATACAATAAAATACAATACAATACAATACAATAAAATAAAATACAATACAATACAATAAAATACAATACAATACAATACAATATAATACAATACAATAAAATAAAATAAAATAAAATACAATAAAATACAATACAATACAATACAATACAATACAATAAAATAAAATACAATACAATACAATACAATACAATATAATACCATACCCGGAAAATCTAGGCCTAACCTTAAGTCACTGGCAATCTTCTCACATGCCTCGAGCCAGATTCGTTCACAGTGGTGAGGGAGAGTGGATGCTGAGTGGATATGCCCGAGGGGTGGGTCATTTGACATTCTGTGAGGGTGGGGTCTAGTCTTTCTTGACTTGGACAATTTTCTTGATTAGCTGACTCGAAAGTGTAAAAGATTTAAGAATATTTTTGAGGAACATGGCTTGCCATATGAGAGTCTGAATGTTGTTTATATTCTGTAAGTGTCAGGACTCTATTGCAATGAATATATGTTATATATAGTATGTTTAAATAACCCATGTATTCTTGAGGTTCATGTGAGACCAAGTATACACAGAGTTGACAGAGGCTCAGGCTTTACCCATGCCCTAATCGTTTGTACTTGTTTGTATTTGATTTTTATATTTTTGTTTCATGTTTGTTTCTACAATGTGTATTTGTAAATTTCCCTGCCCCAACCCGGAATACCACATGGTTCTGCTTCTTTATGCTCCTCCTGGGACGTTCGTGATGAAAGGCGTTGCGCTTAAAACTTCTACCATATTAAATATCACAAAGCACAAACAATAAGGTATGTGCATTTTATTCCCTCTGAGTTTGTTTGACCCTCTCTCACACGCTAGCAGATGATAATTACAATGATAAAAGCAGTCAGAAGCTGACATTCTCATGATATACTACTCAATAAAAACCTATACAATCAATACATGCCGAGCACGATTAGGGGATTCGATTTGTTCTAAATAAATAATGGCAGGAACTGAATATTAACTACGTCTCGGGCAACAGGCAACAGGTTTACAATGTGCAATCCTGTAGAAACTGTGGTATTTCCATTGAACTTTATTTGTTTGTATGTATGTATGTATGTATGTATGTATGTATGTATGTGTGTATGTATGTATGTATATATGTATGTATGTATGTATGTATGTATGTATATATGTATGTATGTATATATGTGTGTATGTATGTATATATGTATGTATGTATGTATGTATGTGTGTGTATGTGTATGTAAGTATGTAATTGTAGGCATGACCTTCCTTTATTAGTTTCTCATATATGTCTGTCTCCTTTCCATTCTTTCCTTCACACAGGAGAGAAGTGACGTTCTAGCAAAGTATAAAGTACAACTAGTATCACAACTTGGAATGAGACATTTAAGTGTCCGCATTTACGTTACAAAAAGCGGTTTCTGAATAGTAGACAGTTTATTTAGTATGGTAGCAAAATGTTCATGGTGTGTACTGTCATTTTGTTTATGATCAATCTATATTTTTTCTGCTAGTGACGCATGCTAGTTTCCTACTTAAAATTCTCTGTTCGTACTTCTGTCATCACATGCGGTTGAAAGTTATGCACGTGCTGTTTATGTTACTATCATTGTTCCAGGTATTTCTGCTTTAAAAACACCCTGTAGCACAGATGTTCATTTAACCCAGCATGACACCTATCTATAATACATACATAAATGCATAATACGCCCAGGTAATTGAAATGAACCACATGCCGTATGTATTGAATTACCTAGGCAAAATATGCTTCTCTTTGTTTTTACCTTGTGGTACAGTTAATAAAATATACTATGCTACACTATACCATTAACCCAATACGTACATTTAGCCCACACCAAATGGAAATGAGTAATTCACTTATATATATTTGACTGATGCATCTTGTATGACATATTTAAAGGTGGAATGTACAGCAGCTTCCAACCAATGAATTTGCTCCAAATACTCTTGTCATTTTCATCTTATCACGTTTTAGTTTTAAAGGAAAATCATCTTGATGCAGGAGACACATTTTTCGGGCAACACTATTTGAGACTGTATAAGCCTACTTACATCTGGAGCATACTGGACATGGCATGGCATTTGTGGAAATAGTTCTTTAATGATGCTTCTTGATCATAACAATTGTGTAATACTAAAACTATAGCACCACCTTTAGAATATATATTGAACTGAACATTGTTCCTGTAGGGATAAGCAATCCAAATTGTAGATTTCATTTAGCAATGCATTTTGCCATAAGTTGTCGGACCGTGTGCGCTCTCTAGATAACAAAGGGTTACCTGTAGAAGGGCGTAATGCATAGGTTGAAGTTACTCAATGGTTGTCAGATATACCGTACAATTCTCTATTTGAATGGTGTGTATACATATATATATATATATATATATATATATATATATATATATATATATATATAAATATATATATATATATATATATATATATATATACAGTATATACAGTATATATATATATATATATATATATATATATATATATATATATACAGTATATACAGTATATATATATATATATATATATATATATATATATATATATATATATATATATATATATATTTATATATATATATATATATATATATATATATATATATATATATGTATATGCATATGTTTATATACGCTATTTCAAAGTGTCGCTGGTACAGCATCTGTATATGTACAGTATATATATATATATATATATATATATATTATATATATATATATATATATATATATATATATATATATATATATATATATATTATATATATATATATATTATATATATATGCATATGTTTATATACGCTATTTCAAAGTGTCACTGGTACAGCATCTGTATATGTACAGTATATATATATATATATATATATATATATATATATTATATATATATATATATATATATATATATATATATATATATATATATACATATATATATATATATATATATATATATATATATATATATATATATATATATATATATATATATATATATATATATACATATATATATATATATACATATGTATATTCATATGTTTATATACGCTATTTCAAAGTGTCACTGGTACAGCATCAAAAACGGATTTAAAGGCATACATTATACCACAGCTACAGCCACCCCTCTGACGGTAGCTGGATTTTTCATCATCAACAAGCACCACCCCCTGATGGGACATTCATCAAGTTTGAACACGGGTAAAGTCTTGAGAGAGTCACTTACCTTTATGAAGCCGCAGCGGAACGTGGCTTGAGCATAATGTTCGCTTTGAGTAGGCTCAGTCTGCGGGCTCTGTGATAGTATCCTCTGTCGATCCAAGCACAGTCCTCGTCTTCCGCGTCAGTGATTAATGGTGTTTGCTGATAAGACGTATTAAGTCCATGACGAGTTGTTTTTCGCGCGCTTAACGAATCTTAAAAACCACCACCGCTGAGACCGAGAAATCCGACATCAAACCCATGAAAAGATTTCCACTTGTAGATGTATCACAAGTGCGCATGTATCGATTTCTCGTCCGTGTGATCTATAATGAATGGAACAAGGTTCTAAAAAGATTGATCGGAAAGTGTCTTGAGGTCAGCGATATCCGTCGACTTTGGTGAAGGCTTATCACATAGTCCGATATTTTGAAACAAGTAACTTTCTGGATAACTTTTCCTTTTTAGGGGGGGGGGGGGATTTTAAACCAGAACCTGCTGACCCATGACTGATAATCCGTAGACTCGCCGTAGGATTGCAATGTATCGCGGGATCTCGTTTGGCGCACGCCGTAGGATGCGGAAAGTTGTTTATATCCGGAAGCGTTAGTGATGCCAATCGAGAGCCTTTTCACTCGAACATGATTAATCACCGAAAGTCGACACAGAACCTTAATGAAAATTTCTGTAAAACCAACTTCCAATCTTACACTACATGCGTATTCACCCTACATAGGAGCTGTTGAAATGTACATTATACGACTGTTTACGTGTAGATGTAAATCCCTTGAA
>OZ012696.1:34151607-34161607 GCA_963942565.1 Maea johnstoni
CATTTAACTCTTGCACCAATTGACCGAACGTATGGCGGTGTCGGTACAAACACCCGGGGATAATATGCCAAATAATAAGCCAAACATTTAAATGACCCACGTAGCTTTCGAATCAAAGCTACATCTAGTTGCAAGGTCATCTATGCATCCATGCCCAAGAAACTAGGTGGCAATCGGGCGTGCGGTTGTGTTATAGGCCCGGGCTTCCCACGCATTTAGTGCAGGAATTAAATGTCGGCATTGTAGATTACAAAGTAGAAAACTATCAGATCCACACACATATTGTAATTCCAACCCTGTTCTTAATCAACTGTTGACCTCTTTGTGTTCAATTTCTTCGACAAAGAAACACTTCCCTTGATACAAAATGAAATACTTATTAAACCACGTAAAATGGTTCGGTTAAAGTATTTCGGATATATAGAAAAATACATAGGACATTTTCATAGTCACAGTTAAAAAACCTCTTTTTTATGATAAACGAATTGACTATGAACAGGGCATGAGTAAATGTGAAACTGTTATACCAATATTCTACCTGTCAATTGGGAGTTGCTGTCCTTAAGTACATTGGGTATCCCCGTCTTGGTTATAAGGTTCCGTTATAACCTGTTCCACCATCTTGTGTATGTTACCATTAAAGTAGAGTATCAATAACTATTTTCTTCGTTTATTTTGTTTGTTTTTTATCATCGCCCATTTGACAATTCCGAGAGCCCTATTATGACTCAACAAATCGTTTTTATTCTAAGAACAAGATATCTTTTACCATCCATTTGTTGCTATGTAAGTTTGCATTAAAAGACGGCATTCGATAAATACAACGACCGTAACATGAACAGTACAACATAGTAAACAAAAACATCGGCAACAACAATAGCTACAGCGAAAGCAGCAGTAGCAACAACAGCAAAGGTGACAGGTAAGATAACACATATCAAACAACAATAATCCGAATATATTTTCAAAAATTGGAAAACAACAATAACAGCAACGAAAAACAATAACAATAAACCGAATATCTACTGTATTCGAAAATTGGAAATTGTGCATGACAGATATTCGGGCTAGAATTTTTTAAATCATGCCGCCACCATATTAAATCAATGCAAAATCCCTTTTATGAAACTATAATTTGATAACTCTTATTGCAAGATTGAAACATTGAGTTTGCACATGTGCATTCATTTAGAGCTGATAAATTGTACGTATCATTTTCAGACAAATTAGCATCCCGATACCCTTGTACTCAAAATCTAAAGAATACCGTACAACTGTTTCTCTTGAAAGAGCTAGTGGTACAGGTAGGTATGGGCACACACACACATACACACACATATATACACATATATACACACACATATATATATATATATATATATATATATATATATATATATATATATATATATATATATATATATATATATATATATATATATATATATATATATATATACATATAAATATATATATATATATATATATATATATATATATATATATATATATATATATATATATATATATATATATATATATATATATATATATATATATATATATATATATATATATATATTTATATATATATATATATATATATATATATATATATATATATATATATATATATATATATATATATATATATATATATATATATATATATAAATACATATATACATAGGTTCATACACACCGAGACATATATATATATATATATATATATATATATATATATATATATATATATATATATATATATATATATATATATATATATATAATATATATATATATATATATATATATATATATATATATATATATATATATATATATATATACATATATACATATATATATATATATATATATATATATATATATATATATATATATATATATATATATATATATATATATATATATATATATATATATATATATATATATATATATATATATATATATATATATATATATATATATATATATATATATTGTGAAATACAAAATACTACACGGAGTATAGAGCCCACAGCATGTAGAGCATCGCATTTTCTCCAGGTTATTGCGGCTTGTGTTTGTTTGGTACCGCCATCTTTTGGCCGATTTATAAACTACATCTGGCGGTCACACCATATACAACTGAAGCAATTTCCAAAAAAAATTCTTCACGTGGTTTATTCTCCCCAAAGATTACATGCCGTTTTCGTTTGAACGACATATCTTCCCGGTTGTCTCTATGTCTATATTAATGATATTCATTGACTGTAAATTCGCATTTACAACATCGAAGAGAACAGAAAGATACCTCAAACATTAAGAACATAATAAAAGGTTAATACACGCGGCATCACACTATGCTATGAATGGGAGATATCCCTGTTCAAAATTACACAGTACACATACATTCGTTATCATATCAGTCCACACTAGAACCGAGCCTCCGAAACTGATAAAAATGAATTTCTAAAGGTAGATAGACTACATAATTAGAAACACTGAGAGTGTGTCTTTAGGACGTATTAAAGCTAGTTTATAAATAGTTAACGTATTAAAGGTAGCTTATCAATAATGAAATATTAGATCAAGCTTATCAATAGTAAAATTACTAGCGTATTAAAGATAGCTTACCAACTATTGATGTATTAAAGGTATCTTATCAATAATTAACCATTAAACTAAGCTTATCAATAGTTGGTGTATTAAAGGTATCTTATCAATAATTAACCATTATACTAAGCTTATCAATAGTTGGTGTATTAAAGGTAGTTTATCAATAATTAACCATTAAACTAAGCTTATCAATAATTGGTGTATTAAAGGTAGTTTGAAAATAACTAAGGTAGTTTATCAACTATTGATGTATCAAAGGTATCTTATCAAATATTGACGTAATAAAGCTAGATTATAAAGAATACGTGTCAAAGGTACAGCGCAGACATCTAATTACTGCACCATTCGACTGGACGTCTTCCAGTGCCTGGTTGTACAAACACCCATGGATAGCATGTCAAAAAAAGCCCAGCCCACCAATGACCAGCTTTTGAGTCAAGGTGAATGTCCGCTTGACCATGTTAGTGGACCGGAACCCCTGCCTGATAGGGGTTTCTGAGTTAAGACTAACAACCCTTTGTTTGTTGAAACATACTAACCTAATGTAAATGTTATGTGATAACAAAAATGATTATTGTATGAGCACGGGTAGAATACCTGTAAATGATGTAATATCCCTGTTCTAGTCTAGTTATCTGCTAGTTCATGATTCTCTGTTATAGTAAAGCTGTGAGCAGAAAACTCTGTAAATAGGGATAGGAGCGTGTTATTGGAGAATTATCTATCTTTATTTTTTTATGTATAAATGTAATATGACTACCATGTGGCCGCTCGAGAAGAGTAATGGTACTATATAATGTAAAATGTGCATAATTTACACTGTATACTGGTATTTGAGAGTGTGAAACGTATGAATACACCCAGCAAGTAGCTGAAGTGTCCTCATGTTTATCACACAAGACGTGTGAAAAACCCTTAAGAGTGTAATTTACTCTCTCTGTGTGAGAAGGTGAACCTATTATCGATATATTTTTCTGTATTACAACCTCTGAGTAGGAAATTGTAGTTACTTTTATATGCTACCGGTGGCATCCAGGTGAGAAACCTGTGAACTCACACAGCAAGAAGCTGGTTCGTCTTGATGCATATTTCATGAGTTAGGGGAAAAACCCTTAAGTATCACTTACTCCCACGATGGTATGAATGCTGACTATATAAATGATGGGAGTGATCGGTTGGCACAGATTTTCTGTTTGATTATGTTCTGATACATGTATAACACCCTTAATTGTAATTGAGTAAAACCTGTATTATAGCTGTCACTATCTCAGATGTTAACTATCTTCCGGTACAGGTGAGAACCCCTAAATGTAAATAAGGACAGGCTGACATTAGTTTTTCACCTGGCCTAGGGAAAAAAAACCTGTGAACCCTTAAGGTACTACACTGTGTGCTAGAATTATGACAGGAGGCGATCACTTTAAATAGACATATCTTGTGTATAGTGGACAAACATTCCTTAGTGCTATAGGCACTAATAATAGCTATCTCTGTGACAGGCACTTCATTACCTGTTTTGATACCTAGTATGTATTAGATGGTTGTCTAATAGAGTAATTTTGTTGATGTGGGGTGCCATATTGAACAATTGCCGAAACAGGTGAAAGCCCCTAGACAAAAATTAGAAGTTTATAACACCAGTTTGGTACCAGTAAAACTTATACTATTGCTGTCACTATCTCACATGTTAACTATCTTCCGGTACAGGTGAGAACCCTTAGATGTAAATAAGGACATGCCGACACTAGTTTTTTTTACCTGGCATAGGGAAAAACCTGTGAACCCTTAAGGCATTACACTACGTATTATATTCATGACAGGAGGTGGTCTATTTAAATAGACATATCTTGTGTATAGTGGCCAAACAATCCTTAGTGCTGTTGGCATTAATAATAGTTGTCTCTGTGACAGGCATCTCATTACCCGTTTTAATACTTAGTATGTATTATATAGTTGTCTTATAGAGTAATGTTGCTGATATTGGGTGTCAAATTGAACATTTGCCGAAACAGGTGAAAACCCCTAGACGAATTTCAGGAATTCTTGACACCAGTTCAATATCAGTAAAGAAAAAGGGAAAACCCCTTGCACCTTCCAGGTACTACACTTCCTAACACAAGTGTGCCTAACACGCATGGTAGGAAGTGGTCTACTCCAATAGAGTTATTTAGTTTATGGACATTTGATCCTTTTTGTTTTCAGTGTTATTAATAATTATTATTGTAACAGGCAATCTTAACGCCTGATTTGAGTTTTAGTATGTATTAGACGTTTGAATATATTATTTGTAATTGTATGATTTTTGTGACAAATGTTACAGCCAATAAACATTCAATTCAATTCAAGCTACGTTCAGTGGCGAGGTCATTCATGCATCTATGCCCAGGAAACTGAGTGACAATTGGACTAGCGGTCGTGCATTACGCCCGGGCTGCCCATGCACTTAGTGCAGGAATTAAATGTCGGCACTGTATTTCCTCCCACTTCCCCGTTAGCAAGAGCGCATCCAAATAGAGTTACACGGAAAATGCTTTAAATAGGTGAGTGACTATAGTCGTTAACGCCATTCTTTCTGACATTTAATCATAATTTCACCTGACACCTCTAAGCAAGATGCCACGCGCGTTGACCCTTTAATACTCACATTGGCCAAAAACAGTCTGGCAATTGTGATGCAATCTTGCACGCAAATGCATTATTGGAAAATTATTTGATGGAAAAATATTATTCAGAACTTTACCAACAACTCCCCTGCAAATATTTTGTAGCGTCGTTCGTTTTTCAAAAGTTATCATCAAAAGTACTTTGTATACAGACGACAATTTCTCCAGGAATGCAAGAACATAAATGGGTTAAAATAAAAATGTACTGCCGTAGGTTTGCCCATCCCAGGTGCTCGCGCTCATCACATGATAATTGGTCTGAACAGCACCTGGAGTGGTGACGTCACAGTAATTGCATTAATACGTCACTCAAATTAGCTGTGATGACAGCAAGTGATAGAACTGCCATAGCTAAATGACAGTGAAGGCTGTAATGGCTAAAAGCTGCTGAAAGCTGCAACAGCACGTTAATTAGAAATCAATTAGAGGAACCTACTGCCCCAAAAGAAGCTTGGGGATGCTGGGTATGATTACAAACTTCTTTGTTTCAGCTGTTCTTAATTGTCTCCATTCATCCAAGTCAATCTATTGCAACATTGAGAGTAATGAAATTAATAATCCGTTGCATACATGAACTTTAATGAACAATAATTACAGTATACACAATCATACAGCCATACTCTGATCATGAAATATTTCTCAAGCTGCAAAGATCATCTTCAATTTTTCACTGTGACTTGTAAAAAGGGATTTGCAGCTGAGAGCTAGGCCCTATATACAACAATTTAGATATTTAGGTATTAAGCTATAATTCCGCAAAATAGAACAAGTCAATACCAGACAAAAATGCTACTTTCACATTCTTCTTACAAGAGTCCCAATAAACACCTACCAAAGAAAATGATGGGCATGTTTAGATGATATAACTTTCATAGGTATATCATAATTCAGTATAAATGAATTTGTTATGATTTTGTAAGTGTTGCCCCATGTTGAGGTCATTTTGAGCTGTAATCAAATGCTCATTAACAACCATTTCATTATACCAATACATTTTCCCTGATCAAACGACCATTCTACTCAAATATTTCTTATGACATTGTGTTTTGGCAATATATTTTATGTCTAGTAAGCCTTTTGTACGCCCCAGATGTGAATGGGCTTACATAAGAAAAAGCTTGCGCGTATTCACGATGACCCAGAAAATACATTTACTCGGACAATGGGTCCGTACCAGACCGTCAATGGGCGGGACGGGAGGGGATACTTTGGCATTTGTGTCAATTGCAAGGTGCGCGCGCAGCCGCCCAATCCCCTCCTCTATCAAACTGTGTGATGAATAGTTGCGGCAATTTAACCCACTCTAGCGCACAAAACCGGCATGACTACTTTGGCGATATCTCTCTGAAAAATGCATATTTTGACAAAATCCCCAAGTAGGATTGACCATCGTAACATAACCTACAACTCTCCTACAAATAGTTTCCGAATTTAAGTATTATTTGGAAGTTATTGTCAAAAGCATCGAAGGTCCGGACGGTATTTTGCAACAGGAACTGGATCATGGCACTGCCTGCCTGCTTCGACGGGGATTATCTACATTTCATTACGTACGGCGCACCGGCGCACTACCGTGGAAGTCAATATTGACGTAACATTTAAAACCACAGGGAAATCGCTATTTTGCTAGGAAAAGTCAAACAAACAGTGATTCATGATGTAGATATATGGATAACTTTGACTGACATATGCTGCTCGACCGCTCGGTTGTCCTCGGTTTCAAGTCCCCCCAAGAGTCCTCGGTACAATAATGCAGCTTGATTATAGATATGACTAAGTGTATTTGTTCATTAATAACTGCAGGATTTATTTTGTTGCATATAGTAATAAGGAACTCCTTGGGGTACCGCTTAAGCCTGGGCAATAAATGGGAGACAAACACTCGCAATGTTTTATTGCATTTACTTTAACGACCAAAGTGATCCTTCAAAGGACACTCATTGCTATTCATCATTCACCAGTTCGTAATTTGATGAAATCGAGAAATCTCAATGGTGGTACAGATCATTTATAATGCATAGAATTATCCTTTCCAATAACTTGAAAGATTGTTCAGAACTCAATTGGTACATTCAATTGAGTGGGGACAAAGCAAACAATATTACGGTTCTCGTCGAACTATACCGATTTGCATATTCTAGGCTTTTTTTCATTAATCGCTAATTTAGAGAAAAATTCTTATAGTGCCAACATTTAATCCCTGCACTAAATGTGTGGGCAGCCCGGTCGTAATTCATGACCGCACACCTGATTACCCCCACCCCATAATTCGTATTTACTACAGATTTCTAATGTTTTTATATACACACAACTCCAGGCCTCTGTACAAACTTAACGTGCAAGCAATAAGGCTGCCAACAAGTAGAAAATAAAATGGGGAATAAGGTTCTTTAATATTATGTAATTGAATGTCACTCCACCTTGTGCAAATATTGTCATTGATGAAGCAATGAAATAGGAGGACGGATGAGACTGACATTGACCGCAAAGTCTTACTTATAAGGCCCATTGCACTTGATGACCTTTGACCTTTGACCCACATCCTGGAGATGGTATTCCTGCAATTCTACATGTAATACTTCTGGATAAAAAGTGTTTCTTCCTCTGACATTTTTGGTACATAGCATGCTTAGCATTTGTCAAACTATTCAATCTAACAAGGACGTCTACCACAGTGGACTATGTAACACAGCAAAGAAATCTAATGACGGACACCTACATGAGCGCTTCTATGAAGCTCCATATTTGTTTGTTTTTGATCCAAAAACACATATTCTTCATCTTTTTTTACACTAAATGAAAATGTATTTCTTATGCGCAAGTTTTAAGACCAAAATAATGATTGTACTTACTATTTTTATCCTGGAACAAGAAAAAATAACCTTTTTTCGATGGTTTTGGCCTCACCAATTTTCACCTTGACCTCAAAATGACGCTCATTTGACCTTGAACTTGCGTTCAAGGTCAAATTTTGGATTTTGGATTTATTCAAAAGCCAGATTTTTGGCAAATGTAACAAGGGGTCATTGGTTACCGTCAGTTGTTCAGTTCAGATTTTATGGTGGATTTTGTTACCCCTACCCCATTAATTTCTTATATTTTGGAAATCTGTGATTTTTGATACACACAACTTCAGGCCTCTGTACAAACTTAACGTGCAAGAGATAAGGCTGCCAACAAGTAGTAAATTGAATGGGGGATGCTGCTCTTTCATTTGGTACCAAGAAACCTTCCTCCACCTCTCCGCACGCAAAACTCCAAAAATAAGGCCTATTTCAGAATTGGCTCATGGACTATAATGGAGGACCTCGCAATTGAACGTAGTTTTGATTCGCCGGCTACATCCTACGTGGGCCTTTGATGAGCTTGGTATATATTTTTGACATGTAACCCATGGGTGTTTACAAGTACAACCAGGCACTGGCAGACATCGGAGCGACTGGTGTAGGAATTAAATATCTGCACTGTATGATATAATGTAAATGATAATTGGCATTTCTCGACCACCGGCTGAGAACTACGATCTAACTTCCAACGATCAGCCTTGAGAGCGCAGAGAAGAGTAGGCAATCCCGCAGTAACTCAGCACTGGCCATAATGCACCGAACCCCTATATTGCCATTGCTTCTCATAATGGGCCTACGGAATCCGAATCGAATCATCCCCACACAGGAGTGATAACGGGAATCGACAGGAGTTACTGTAACAGTCTTGTTTTTACAACTTGTTTGACTAAAGGGACTTCCCATGACAGTTAGGTTCAGACACAATCTTGCGTAGCCTTGAAGTGTTGCGTGTGGAAAGAACGTTGAGGTTTGGAGGTAATCAGAACTAGGTTTTGCCCAATATTGTGTATGAAAGATGCGGTTTACCCACGTTGATATCTAAGGGGGCCTGTCCTGATGGCCGAGTGGTTTAAGGCACCGCCACTGACTGCTCGCTGTCTTTCACCACTGCTCGGGTTAGAATATTCAAAAGGGCCTGTCCTGATGGCCGAGTGGTTTAATGCATTGCCACTGACTGCTCGCTGTCTCTCACCACTGCTCGGGTTAGAATATTCAAAAGGGCCTGTCCTGATGGCCGAGTGGTTTAATGCATTGCCACTGACTGCTCGCTGTCTCTCACCACTGCTCGGGTTAGAATATTCTAAAGGGCCTATCCTGATGGCCGAGTGGTTTAAGGCACCACCACTGACTGCTCGCTGTCTTTCACCACTGCTCGGGTTAGAATATCCAAAAGGGCCTGTCCTGATGGCCGAGTGGTTTAATGCACCGCCACTGACTGCTCGCTGTCTTTCACCACTGCTCGGGTTAGAATATTCAAAAGGGCCTGTCCTGATGGCCGAGTGGTTTAAGGCATCACCACTGACTGCTCGCTGTCTTTCACCACTGCTCGGGTTAGAATATTCTAAAGGGCCTATCCTGATGGCCGAGTGGTTTAAGGCACCACCACTGACTGCTCGCTGTCTTTCACCACTGCTCGGGTTAGAATATTCAAAAGGGCCTGTCCTGATGGCCGAGTGGTTTAAGGCACCACCACTGACTGCTCGCTGTCTTTCACCACTGCTCGGGTTAGAATATTCAAAAGGGCCTGTCCTGATGGCCGAGTGGTTTAAGGCACCACCACTGACTGCTCGCTGTCTTTCACCACTGCTCGGGTTAGAATATTCAAAAGGGCCTGTCCTGATGGCCGAGTGGTTTAAGGCACCACCA
>OZ012696.1:34164107-34171607 GCA_963942565.1 Maea johnstoni
GCGCGGGCAGAATGGACGGCTGCTGGCCACACAGTTTCCTGGGCATGGATGTATGGATGACCTCACAACTGAACGTAGCTTGAATTATTGGCTAATTGTTTTCACATGTTATCCATGGGTGGTTGTACAACCAGGCACTGGCAAACGTCCGGTCGACCGGAACAGGAAATAAATGTCTGTACTGTATCTTACACCTATTTGTGTATTTCATTGGTTCTATGTTATTATCGTTATTTGCTATGATATCTGAATGATAATGTAAAACTGTATGATTTTTGTAATGATCGGAGTACAGCATATACACATACAATGCGATGCACTGCAGTAAGGAATCTGGTGAAATGAATGTAAGAATGTTGCAAGTGCCGTGATTTCCGCCGGTTACAATGGCTTCCTCCTCTCTGAGTGTCTAATAGCGAGTCTCGAATCAGTCTACCATAATTGTATAAAAAGTAAAGATATATACTATTCCAAATAGAAATGAAAACGTGATGATTTCACAATAGTATTATAATTCATCAACATATAAGAAATCACATTTAAACAAAATATATAGTGAGAATGTGTTATTCATTTCGAGCTTAACAGAATGAGAATCCAGGCTGGTAGAGCTATTAGTAGAATTTACTCAAAAGTGCTGACAATTATTCCATTTAAGGGTAGGCTAGTATGGAACTATCAACCATAAATACTAGGACACAGTAACAGTAACTGGGAATTGATAGAACACAATATATAACACGATATAACACAACGTAATTATAGCGAAAAATTACACCTAAAGAGTAGACGCAAATACAGTGCCGACATATACTAGTAATTCCTGCATTAAATACGCTGGCTGCCAGGACATAATACACGACCGCATGCCCGATTGCCATCCAGTTTCCTTGGCATGGAGGCATGGATGACCTCACAACTGAACGTAGCATTGATTCGCAAGCTATACGTGAGACATTGATGTACTCGGTTTATTTGATTGACATAGTAGTCATGGGTGTTTGAATGACCTGGCATTGGCAGATGTCCGGTCTATTGGTGCAGGAATTGGATGTCTGTACTATACTTTACAAAGTAATATAAATTAACACAATTGTAAGTTCACGTTGGCTGTTTTCTAATACCAATGCCACAGTGACCTGGAGCAATCCTTGTCACATCTAAATGTGGTGTATGTGTAACTCTTATATATGTGATACTAACAGCGTTGGAAAAGTTCCGTATATCGCATATTTGTATGTATGATTTTGTATCGGATGATGTAGTCAATAAATATACAATTCAATACAATTTGACGATGGATTCGCCCTGTGACGTCCATACAACGATGAATGGCAGTGGTGAGAAACATCGCGCCATCGGTGAGCAATACGCCCAACCACTCGGGTGTGGGGGCGGCCCTACTTAAATGCGCGTAGCGTTTGCTAACTTTTGTAGACGTTGGCGTACAAAGATTTGAATGGCCCGAACCAAAATCAAATTAAATATTTGTTAGCGGCATGGTTTATATTGAACGACACAAGAGATGGCGATAACAAAAATTACATTTAATTTGATTTTGGTTCAGGCCATTCAAATCTTCGTACGCCAAAGTAGTAAATCGTGACCTAAACTAATAGTCTCGAGTGAAAGAAAGGGGGACAGGATGGCTGTTGAAAAACAAACTGTTTTTAGTAGAAACAGCATCCGGTTATGCCTTTCTCGTCTTCTTACGGTTTAATAAAACGAAACCCTACGCCATTTTGTATTCCGCACGTGGCATGGGGAATAATGGCGTCCATTTTCAACGTCCTCATCAAAGGGCTTCAACAGTTTCGTCAGGCTTTTGAGGACCTGTTCAAGATGTTGGTATATCTAAGGATATTTCCAGAGGGACCATTTGTGTGTGCATAAAGGCAAGGGAGCTTTATAGCGTACTTCCAGCAGGGGAAGTTGAGGGGCCGTAAATCTCGCGCCCGCGTGATGAGATTCTCGTTGAAGCAATCTCCTAAGTGCTCTCTCCTCTCTCGGAGATGACTTGGTAAACGCCATTATCTGATTCCAGCTAAACTATTACCCACTGGAAAGCACTTTTACCCTTTACGGCATCCCGGGCCCCCTTCTATCCGACCATTTTCCGGCCGTACAGCGACTATCTGTCAACTCTCGCTCGAACGAGATCTGCTTATTTACGAGATTGCTTTTGAATGATGAGACGATGGATCCCAGGGGTGCACAATGGCAACGCATCACACATTGTAATCATTCTCGTCATCATTGAGCTAACTTTAATGGCCCTACCCATACCTCTCTATCGCCGGGAATTAAATCGAGTGGGCCCTAGCAACGCGCTGTTCGCCCTCTTTATGACGGCTTTATGGGCTGAGTATGGACTTGTAAGATTGTTTTAGCTGGCCCCATCAGCGGGCGTCGGGGAAGACCCATAAACGCCCCTAATTCGCCATTTACAGAGCCGCCCTGTAATCTCTCGCACGCTTGGATTGCAGCCCTGGCCGCACAGACAGGCAGGCTAGCGGAATAGACTTCCCTTTTATAGGCTGCACGTCCTATGGTGATAACACTCCTGGGTGGCTACTGAGTTGGCTATTCCACACAATGTCAATGGGAGGGCGTTGGGTCTTTCGGTCTGGATTTGTGTGTGTGTCTATTCATCAAGCCTCGTTTTTGAAAAATATGAAACTTAGTGCTATTGTAACAAAGTAACAAAGTTAAATAGAAAAGAAGTAATTATTATATCCGTTGCGGAGGTTATAACGTATTAAGAACTGTTTCATTGATATCTTATTGACTGCAATTCACGACATAATGCTGCAGAAATTGCAGAGGTATCAGCAAAAGGATGAATAAAATAAACAAATAAAATGGTACAATAAATAAGAAAAGATAAGATAAAACAATAAGAACACAATACTTTGATTGGACAATATTCTTGAGTATCTAACCAAAGTTAGATACTGACGATTCTCTAGATGTGTATTTACTACTTATTTATGCACCTTGTTTATTCACATATTCGAAACATACTGTTGCATTGTGTGATCCAACATTAATCATAGAGTCAATAGACATACATGTACACATACAGATACTCAAGAATAGTGGTTGTTGACATATTTCTACATCTTAATCAACGGACAATTTAACATAGTTTTACCTTTCTCTATATACAGATATCATCAAAAAATGAATTTATTTCTTTATTGTGAAAATAAAGTCGGGAATGACAAAACCTAGCAGTGTCAACTTTGTAGGATAGGGAAAGATCCCTCGTCATGCTGGCTCAATCCTAGACATTTACTTATACCTCTGCTTACATTTGTAAAATAATTGAATAAAGATAGATCATGTAGAAACTATTAAAGTTAAACCCACACTACCCTGTCTTTTTTAACAGCCAATTGCTTTACATGATGTTACCATTTTTCTGTTTGATACAAGTTTTTTTCGCACCTTTGGCCAAGAACTCTTGTGAAAAGCACTGCAGTCTAGATTATGCACTGCTCAGAGTGTATGGACAAGAGGTGGTGCCCCTCGTCGAATTACAGGTAGCAATTGAAAAACATGGCTGCTGTCATAGGCTGGACCAGCTGATGGCAATACACAACAATCTCCCCTCATGGAATCACTGAGAGAAAATGAGGGGCAGCATCCTGTTCTTGCAGTTTATTACTTTCATATAAGCTGATATGTATGTGAGCCTTTTGGGACCCTTTAATGTATATCTGCCCTTTTACTCTGGAGATCACTGTTATAATCATATTGCATCGAATGTTATGAGTGTGAAGGGTCGCCGCAAGAACGTTTCATGTTCTTATCACAAGATTAGTTCACAGGAAACTAAAATGAATTGATACTATCAACGAAATGTTTCGAGATAATTTGATTAATCTATATGTATTATGGGTTATGCACGGTATCAGGCTTATCCCACTTCTTCCCATATGTTCTTAGCGACAGAAATTGTACGTATATTTATTGAATGGGAACTGAATCACACAAATACAAAACAAAATAAATAGTCAAATTCAAAAGAATAGTAAATTCAAATGGTGCAGAAAACTGGAGTACTGGGGGAACCACCGCCTGACCCATAGTCGCTGGGTACGTTTGCACTGTCGTGAATTTCACGAATATGTGAAGTTTGTAAATATGTTGACTTCAATATTATGTATCATGCCCAGCCCATTATGGTGAAACAATTGTTAGTACTATGGGCATCATGGGTATGACCTATTATTGACCAATGAGAGAGTAGGAAAATAGTGACCTCGACTATTACAGCATATCAACAAAGAAGAATGCTGATTTGTAGGGCAGTTTTCCTCATATGTATGTGCCTTTCTAACTGTATACCAGAGTAGAGCACCTTTATATATCTAAGTCACTATATGTAATCATGAGAGCCTTGCTGATCTACTTCTACCCCACGCGAAGTATCTGTGATCACTAGTACTACTCTCTCTGGTTTTCTCACCCCTAAGCACAGGGAGTTATATATATGTAATCAATTTATATTTGTATACTTGCATGCATGTGTGACACTGTAAAGAAGGAGGAGTCTCTTTCCACTCTAATGGTATATGCTTATACCCTCTCTGCTGTGTAAACATAAAATGCCTTAGGTTCTTGCTTTTTATATATTTTTGTAACGATGGGACAATGATATGTACAATTTCTTTGTCTATCTCACAAGAGATATCCGAGTCCTCTTTTGTGCACACACCAGCAGAAAATATGAACTTAAATTAAAAGTGTGTACCTACGTGCATGTATGATACCAAGTGTAACAAGGAGGACCCTATTTTCTAGGGTTTACGCCTCTAGTCTCTTTTCTATGATAACCTAATGTGCCTTATTTTTCTATTATATTTTATTTATATATTTGTAAAATGAAGTTGCAAAGATATGTACGATTTTGTAATCTCTATTACAGCAAATAAACGTATTATTATCATTATTATTATTATTATTGAACCTGACATCTGAAGACCACTACTGGTGACTTTTATTTATTAGTGTGAGGATTTACTTCATTCTTCATTACACACACATGGCACAGCAAGCAACAAATAGGTATTTGAGGTGTCCAGATTTGATATACTTTTCTTTTCAAAATACCTTCAAATGCAACAGCTTATTAGTAATACATACCGGTATCTTTTGATGAAAAAAAATGGATATGTAGCGAGAGACCAATTACTGTGTGCACTATAGTGAAGATCGGGCTATGCTAGGGGTCTCGAATCTGGCCTCATTGTGACGACACTAGGAGACATAGATCAATGAGGGCTTTCGTATCGTTTACATTACAGAGAAACCTGCGCACGAATATGCGCAGAATGCAACTTATCGGCTATTCGCCGCAGTCAGCTTGTTCAGGTTAAACGAGGGTTCCATACCCACTTGTTTTTATTCATCTAAGCACATATTAAATAAACCAGGGCTAAATAATCAAATATACAACATATATGTGTGAGTGACAGACATTCCTGGCCCTACATCTGACTGAGGGCGCCCTCTGGCGGAAGTTATCTCTATGATGATTGCTCCTGTCAACGATGACCTCATACTGGATATCTTTCATGCCAAGCTGAAATGTCATTTTCCTGTAATGACCCATCTACGCATGCAGCAACCAAATAACGCGCATCTGGTGATATCTCTTAACCCATGAAATTGCTCACAGCAACCCCCCCCCCCCAAAAAAAAAACAGTCTACAATTTTGATGAAATCTTACAGGTAAAACCAAAATTGGAAAAATATTTAGAGGGAGAATATTATTCAGAACATTACCAAATAATCTCCTTCGAATACAAAGTTATTGTCAAAAGTATCAAAAATCCAGACAACAATTTCGACACTTATTCTTGAGCATTGATAGGATAAATAGTAATGTTTGACAAACTCTTGCCTTATGTCTTGGTGATTTTAAAACGTGTAAGAGATGCAGGTGAGGCGTTTAACCCATTTATGCTTAAATGAGTTCCTCCAGAAATTGCCGTCTGGATCTAAAATACTTTTGACGATAACTTCAGAATAAGAAATGAATTAACAAATTATTTGAAGGAGAGTTGTAGATGATGTTGTAATTGACATTTCTCCATCAAATATTTTGCTTTTGCATGCAAGATCTCATCAAAATTATAAGGCTGCTGTTGGCTACTGTGAGAATTAATGGGTTATGGGAGATATCTCGTCCTGAATGGGTTAACGATTCTCATCAAGTCACGTCCCTAGAGAGGACACCCCAGCCCTTCCTATTGGGGCGCACGATTACCCATCATCAGTACCGCCGCTACTATCCGAGGCTAATCTAGCCATTAATTTCTTTTTGACAACAACAAGAAATCATAATTTTCGATTTTCAGCATGATGTGCTTGGGATGAGATGGTTGCCATCGCGATGCGCTTTATCTCCGCCTTGCAGAGGCATTTGGCCGGAAGGAGTTTGTTTTCACGACCTTGACCTCTCACCCCAAGGGGTCACATGAGGTCACGACCTTGACCTTGCCTTCCTGGCTACGCCATGAGGAGTGCACTCAGATCAGTTAAGAGATGACATCTTGTCTGTAGCTACGAGCGGTCGAGGCCTACGGCATCGAGGCTAGATATTTATCATGCTAAAAATTGTGAGGTTGATTCTATTTATTTTGCACTCGAGTTGCAACAATAATTCATAAAATCAGGAAAAATGACTTGATTTGCATTCAGACGGAAGGCTATACTAGTACTCCTTTCACTGAGGGAAAAAGAAAGCCATTTTTCATTTGACATTCAAATATACACATAGTTAGTTATACACATATAAACACACACGCTCATAGATAGAAACATACATACGTACAAACATACATACAAACATACGTACGTACGTATGTTCATACATACATACATACATGCAATGCATGCATATATAGTTGCCTTTCGTCCTACAAACACCAAATTAATTCTTAGAAGAAGAAACCTGGGGAAACGTGAAAACTCCAGGCTACCACCAAGTCACTGGCAACAATATCACATCACCCAGGAAGAATACCTAAAAACAATGGTTTTCATCACTATCTAGTATTGGCAAATTAATTGGTAGCAAAAGCTACCATCAGATATATCTTTCGCCTAACATGGACCCAGGCAAGGCATGTCTAACTGTTGCCAGTGACTTCGGCCTTAAGGCGGGAGTTTTCGCCATATACTCCCGTTTCCTCCACCACTTATAACTTTCTAGTCACGAATTAACTGAATACGGTAGAAAAGTGACGATAATTGAAATTTCCGTACAATTGTAAGATTCGAAACGGCGGATGGCGCCACTAGATACGAAGCTGCGGTTGGCTTCAGCATCGTAAATTGAAGAGCTCATTTATGATGGCCAGCCCACGTGGATAATTAATAGTCCCATCTCGATAATTGGCTCTCAGCTTCATAGGGTTGAAAGTGAATTTATTACACTTTTAGGTTGCTAACCTGATTGTAGCGGAGCTTGTGTTCGCCTTGAATGA
>OZ012696.1:34176607-34211025 GCA_963942565.1 Maea johnstoni
ACTAAGCATGAGAGTGAGATGCAAGAAGAAAGTACCTACATAAGTTTTTTTTTCATAATTTATTGTTCCTTTTTGCATAATATATGGTATGTACAGTACAAATAGTATTTTTTACATGGTAATACAGAGCATCATATAGTTATTCAGTGGTTACAAGAGATGATAGACGATTTTTCCTTAGAGATTTCTCAGGTTGTTTAGGACTGGGGACCACTTTCCCAGAACCTTTGGCAAGTTATTTTTAATAGTACCAACATATATCTCCAAATCCATTTGGTTCTTGAAAATATGTTTCAACTTTGTGAGGGTCAATTTTGTTTTGTTCCACTTACTTTTATATATTTCATGTTTGGTAGTCAAGATGATATAGTTAACTATTACCTCATTGTTGGTATTTCCAAGAAGGATTGAATTTTTGTCAAAGAACATTGTATTTGGAGATACTTTCTAACCATAGTATTAAAGCTCGCCAAATTTCTACTGCTTTGTGGCAATCATATAGAAGGTGCGTTATAGTCTCAGTTTCATCACAATTGTCACAGCTTTCATTGTCTTTTATGCCGAATTGTGTGAGTTTTCTGTTTGTTATCAAAGAACGATGTAAAATTTGAAACTGAAAATACTTGCATCTGACATTGATTTTGCTATGAATTGGTAGAAGGAATACTTTTTTCCAACTTTCCCCTTCGTCAAGACCTAATTCTTCAATCCATTTTGTTTTACCTGGGAGTATTGGTTCTTCATTTGGTTCCCATACCTTTCTAATGTTTTTTGTACCTTTGCGGTCCTTGGTTAACCACTCTATAGTGATGGGTCTAAATACTTCATTATTTTTCCTTTGGTTTCTTAGAGTTTGTTTCCTAGTTTTTGGTAAGGCTCTCCAAAGTCCGCAATAGGTTGTAAACATTAAATTCTTGCCAGTTCGATCCTTTATTTCTTGTATGCTTAATGGTATTCCTAATTCATTAAAGAGATCGTTGACAAAAATAAAGTTTGATTTAAAAAGGGTGTTATTAAATGGTATGTTTCTCATAGGGTTTCCCCATAAGAATTCATTTCCTACCTCAATGGTGTGTTTGGTTCTAAGCGACTTGTACCATTTTATGTAGGCTGAAACCACACTCTTCCAGAACGGATGTTGAATTGACTTTAAAATGTCCGTATGATGCTTTTCTCCTGTTAGGGGTAATCTATCAATTTTGTTCTCTTTGGCTATTTCCTCCCATTCACTGTCATTGTTTAGAAGTTTCCTTATCCAGGTTAGCTTAAGGCTTAAATCGAATTCCACAATGTTCACCATATTTAGGCCCCCCATTTCGTAGGTTTGACATAGAATTTTCTTACTAACCTTGTGTCTTTTATTTCTCCAAATAAAGTTGATTAACATTGTTTCTATCTGTTTAAGGTATTCCAAAGGAGGTGTTGGGAGAGCCTGTAATACATGGATTATTTTAGATAATATTAAACTTTTTGCCACTGTAATACGCCCTATGGGCGTTATATTTCTGAAAGTCCAAGCCTGGATAAGTTTTTTCATTGAGTCAATCTTATTTTCGATATTGTTTATTGTAATTTGCTTCAGGTTTTTGACATCATAAACGATTCCTAGGGCAGTGAAGGAGGAAACCCAATCTAAATTGTTTTCCCGACAAAATCATCTATCAGTCTCCCTTATAGGTCCAATTTTAATAATTTTGGTTTTTGAGAAATTTATCTTGAGGCCTGACACGTTATAAAACCAAGTCAGAGTATTGAGGCATTCTTGCAGGTTTTCCTCTGTTGCTCTAAGAAAGGCAGACGTGTCATCTGCGTAGTGGCTTGCTCGGTGTTCTTTATTTTGGATGGTAATACCCTGAATATTTTCGTTGTTATTAATTTCGAGGGTGAGGAACTCTGTACATAAAATGAAGAGATACGGGGAAATTGGTTCCCCTTGTCTAACTCCTCTGTGTAGTGGAAAGGGATCTGAAAGGTGCCTGATTCAGTGCGTATACTGAGCCTAGTATGAAAGAGAAATTTGTATGTAATTTTATCTCGGCAAGGGAGTAATTTCCCATGGCATCATTGAAGGTGTCTCCTATGGTGAATTCAAAGGTGTTTCTAAGTAGAATTGCTGTACCCCTTGATTGAGTATTAAATGTGGCCCCAATAATTTTGTAACCCCACTCTTCTCTGGCGCTCTCTAGTGTGTGTGTATCCCAATGTGTGTCTTGTAACAGGGTGATATCTTCTATGATTTTTGCGAAAACATCCTGCCTCTTTTCTCTTTTGGATAACCCTCTACAGTTCATGGACATAATTTTTAACTTAGTGCCTGTATTTTGATTCTGGTGTATGCACTGATTGTACTGTTATATTTTCTATTGGGAACAATATAGCGAGTAGTGACTTGCATATAAAAAACAAAAGTTAATAACACATAACTGAAAATTGAAGTAGAAAAATTAGTAGAAATAGCGGGCGCATGTCCCACATTTTTAAAAATTGCGAATTTTCCTATCTTGGGAGAAATTCTTTGGCTCCAATGTTTACCACAGAAACATGTTGGTTTTTAGGGTTCCCGACCATTCCATGTCACCCATTTCTTAGCATTTGGTTTGAGGAACTCCACCCACACGTCAAAGGGGGAATCCCTTTGTCTGGTTCTATAGTTGTAGGGGGCCTCTTTGTATTTGTCAGATGCTTTCTTTAGTTTGTTTCGCTTCCTTATTAACCATGGTGCTAGGTCATTCCTCATGACTATATTTGAGCCTTTGAGGTTTGGAGAAGCTTTGAAGAGATCTTCTCTATGTTTGGCTTTACCAAATCTCACAAAGAGGGGCCAGGGATCGTCGTCATTTTTGGGCGTGAAGTGGTAGATTTCATCTATGTCCACTTTGTCTATCCAGTCCTGACTCATTTTTAGGTTCTCTCGACATACTCTGTCAAAATTCTGCCTAGCTACGTTTGTGTCTTTTGACCCTCCCGTCACACCATGGAATATAATATTGTTCTTCCTGGCTCTACAGGCTTCTATGTTTGCCTCAGTTATGGCTTCATTCCAAACTGCTTTCATTTTGCTTACTTCATCACCTATTTTGTTCAGGTCCTTCACTTGATCTTCTACTGAACTTATTCTTGTCTGCATTTCCTCATAGATACCATTGGATTTTTCCATTTGTACCTTCATTTCTGTGATTTCATCCTTAATACCCCCTACCTTTCTATCAATAGTAGCGTTTATATTGGAGGTGATGTTTTTCTCCATTTTCTCAATGAAATGTTTCAAGAGGCCAATAGTTAGACTGCTGTTATTGTCTAAGTTATCCATAGATAGACCGTCATCTGATGCTTGGTCTGACATACTGTCTTCTATTTCTTCGGCTTGTACAAAGCTATTTCTATCTGAGGTTCTTGATCTTATTGGGTAGGGGCTTGATGTGATTTCTTTTGCGCTTTTCTTCCTACTCATTTTTCTTATCTGGCAGACTTCTATTAGTGAGGAGAGAGGATAAAGTACGAGATGGATAGGATAGGTAAGAGATTTATTACTTTGTTCAAATGGTACAGACAATGATAGGAGAAAAAAGTACAGAGTTTCAGGTAAGTATCTGTAAAGACAGGAGTCGGTTGTAGCTAGGTGTGAGTTTTATAGAGGAAAAGTTTTTTGATGGGAAAAAGTATAAGGATTTTTAAAGGTAAGTACGAAAAGTTTTTGCTTATGCTGGGGACAGTCTAAGTTCTGGTAGCTTGGGAAATGTACACAAGTTCACGTATCTTGTATGAGTAGAGATAAGTATGCTGCATCACTGGTAAGTATGCTGCGTCACTGGTAAGTATGCTGCGTCACATATGCAGTAGGATGTGGAGTGAGAGAAAGGGAACCAGCTGAAAAAGAGCCATCAATGGGCACACCAAGAACTATTTATTGTAAGTTTGACCACAAAAGTCTGCATATTTTTTATTTCTAAACTTTTTCTTCTTCAATAAGCCCTTGAAAATGTTTCAAAAATGTGTTACCTATTTTAGATTCCACTGTTGTGATCATTTGAGTTTAATGTGCTTATTGTAAGCATTTTTGTTTCACAAATTTACTGACTAAGCATGAGAGTGAGATGCAAGAAGAAAGTACCTATATAAGTTGTCCGCTTTCTTTAAACAACACATGAGCAATGGTCGAATCGTGTCAGTGACTGACCTAGATAGCCTTGCAGGGCATTATGGAGTGCGATTTAATGCCCTGCGGTGGAGGGCATTATGGGGATTTAATGACCGGTCACATGATACAAATCCTGAGTGCTGATTGGTTGAGCAAGAGGAATCAATAATATATATATATATATATATATATATATATATATATATATATATATATATATATATATATTGTTCATATGCGTGCGTGCATGCATGTAAACATACATACATACAATTTGCATGCATGTATGGATGCATGAATGCATGCCTACATACATACTTGTACCACAGTTGCTTGCCTTCCACCAATCAGAGGCCTCGAAAAGTGTAGGGTTATAGGACATAACCCACACTTTTCAAGCCTTTGTTCCCTAAGCTGCCTAAAACCAAAGGTGTTACTTTTCTCGGCCTGTGATTGGTGGAAGGCAGGCAACTGTGGTACAAGCCACATAGACTCCTCGGAAGCTGTGGTGTATGGGATACCCTTAGGGGTTACTCGGCTCCGCCTCGTAACACCTTGGGTATATCCCATACACCACAGCTTCCTTGGGGTCTATCTATCACATACATATATACATAAATACATACATGTATTGAAAAAGATGTGTTAATAATGAGGAATAACGTTCTCCCTCCAAGGTTGCGGATGGCAGGTTATTAAAGGTGGGAGTAAGTGCCTGCCTAAACAATCAACTGATGTCAAGTCACTGCTAACTATCTTCTAACCTTGATCTAACTCAAAAGGCTTGCACCGTGCTGAGACATGACGAGCAGTCTTTGAATAACGGCCCAACCATAGGTGCACCTCCCCCACCCAATCCCCTCATTACAAGTGAATGAGGAAAATGAGGAATTCCCCTCTGACAACGTATTTACATGTACTAATATTATATAATGGAAAAGGGAAGGTAGAATGGAATGTTTATTCATTATTCTGGTTAGTGCGAAAAACTTGAAACAAACCTATAGACATCAAAAAGCTCCACTCCCTTAATATAATTAATTTAACGAATAATAAGCTGGACAAAAAGTCAAAATGAGTAAAAAAAAAGCAGCAGCACAAATTCAAATGTCAACGAGTGCTACATTTAAACTGTAAAGGGAATGTGGAACGCAATATTCATCATAATTGTTGTAAGTGCAAATAACTTGAGACAAACCTATAAACATCTGAAAACCTTACTCCCTTAATTGAATCAATTCAACGAGCAATAATCTAGAGAAAAAAGTCAAAATGAGTGAAAAAGAAACACAGATCTAATGTCAACGAGTGCTAGATTTACACTGTGTAGCTCCAAATGAAAGGACGTTTCTCTTTTGAGTTTTTTAGTGAGCACTATTGTCAAAATGCAATTATTATGAACGAATCCCAAATCCGGGAGGTTTCTTTGTAGATTCAGTAGAGCCCGCTATCGACTCTGTGAAAATAAAGCGAGTCTTTGTTGTCTTGGTTTAGGCCTGAAAGCAATTCAATTTGATGCCTGGTCGGTCGTCGCCTGGAATTATTTTATTGAAGGGACACCATTTACTTGAACAGCTATCTATGCGGAACACAGAGGAAAGGAATAGCTATGGTTGTTAGGTATTGATGAAACTGATGGGATGGAACTCACTCTCTTCCTATCTCTCTACCTTTCTCGCTCCTTTTTTCTCTCTTTCTCTCTACTCCACCTCTCTATCTCTCTCTCTTTCCATTTCTCTCGTTCTCTCTCTCCATCTGTCTATTTCTCTCTCTCTCTCTCTCTCTCTCTCTCTCTCTCTCTCTCTCTCTCTCTCTCTCTCTCTCTCTCTCTCTCTACCTCTCTCTCTCTCTCTCTCTCTCTCTCTCTCTCTCTCTCTCTCTCTCTCTGTTTTCCCCTCTCTCATTCTCTCTCTCCATCTCCCCCTTTCTCGCACTCTTTCTCTCTTTTTCCTTCTCTCTATCTCTCCCTCGTTCATTCTCTCCATCTCTCTTTCTCTCTTTTCCATCTCTCTCTTTCTCTCTGTCTTTGACCCCTCTCTCTCTGTTTCTCTCTGTCGGTCCATCCCTCTCTTCATCTCATTCTCCATTTAGTTTTGACGTGTCGATAAGTATCTGGCATTGAACAGCTTAGTAACCATCATTGACATCTTTATTCATATTTTTTTATTATAAAAAATATGTAAATTGTAAACGCGAACTTTATTTATACATTGTATATGATGTAATGTATTGTTTCATCTTGACATCAGCATGCCAATGTTGCACCAATTCGCTGATTTCTGAAACGTTTGCTATCTACCGTGTATCTACCGTGTAGGCGGTCAAAGCATTCTAAAGATCCCATTGCAGTTTTCGAGGGAAAACAAAACTGACAGCAACCTCTGGCAAGGACACGGATATGATACGATTACTGGTATAGAATTACATTTCAATGATAATTTTTGAATTAGAATTGTTCCCCTCAAGGTTTTGAGATGGCGGGTGTTCCTCCATGGCTGAGCAATTCACCGCTATGCGCAACGCCTTCATATTGTCCTTTGTTCGATATTGTGTTTGCGACTTTATTTTAATTCTCAATGACATGATTTTATTGCGTCTATAAATACATAGTGTATTGTATTTCAACCACAGGTAATCGCATAATTCTCAAAGCACGTATAA
Source organism: Maea johnstoni (assembly GCA_963942565.1). Lineage (NCBI taxonomy): Eukaryota > Metazoa > Annelida > Polychaeta > Spionida > Magelonidae > Maea > Maea johnstoni. The sequence goes on from OZ012696.1 coordinate 34,183,407, forward strand.
GGTTGAATATGATAAAAAGGCAATATGAATGTTGACAGCTTATGACAGCAACTACAAAGGTAAATATATAAACATCCATTTTCAAAGTGCCTTAAAGAATCATATACTGTATTCCACCTCTCATCAAATTGGGGCATGGTCATATTGAGATTTGCTTTGTGGGCATCAGCCTTAAGTCGTTGATAAACATGGTATCTAATTAAGTTAACATGCATTTCCCTTCCAGTTTGGCTATTCATGTTTATTACATTTTTGTATTAAGAATAGTAGCATTCACTATGAAGGATGATTTGGGATTATCAGTGTTTGTAAATCCCGATAATCTTTATTTTCCTGCCATATTACGACTAAATAGTAAGTAGCCAGTTGTAAGTGGTGGAAGAATCCGGAGTATCCGGACAAAACCACCATATAATCCAAAGTCACTGACAATTTTCTCGTATGGCAAGGATGGGATTCGAACCCGGACATTGGTGGGAAACATTAGCAGTTCATGGCGACGCCTTCGAATTCTCGACCATCAGGAGAGACTGTTTGGGAAGGATAGCAATGATTTGGGGTTATTTTTTTAATAGGTTGTTACTTTACTAGAATAAGCCGATTCCTTAGAGAGAATGTTCATCAGTCAAATATCAAAAATACTCGTAGCGGGTAGTACAACCTGACACTTCTGGTTGAAATTCTCAGGTGAAAGCGCAGTTGAGTGATATCGTTAAAGGAGAATGTTACTGGAAACACTACGTGTACCCACAACACTCTTTCAAATACTTTGTGAAATCATTCTTAATTACAGATCAAGACAACAATTCCAAGAGTATACCTTCAGTGTTAATGGGTTAACTCATTAACTGCCAAATGTGTTCTTGCTCTGTACCATGAATACAAGATGTGCAAGACCCAATGCATGTATAATACAAGCGAGGCCAGTTCTCCCTCAATTGCTGGTCCCTATCTCCCAGGGGGAATTCATTATCCCCACTGCTTTAGGTTCACTAACTCCTGAGACCAAGGCCTAGGAGTTAAATTGACATACAGTAAGTTATACATGATGGATCAGGTCTGTGCAATGACTGTCATCTTGTCAGGGGAAGGTGGATTTACGTTGTTAGCAGGCGCCCGTACATTAAATTGGGTTTAGCGGTATGCATATCCAAGACGGACAAATTCGTTTACGAAGTCCGGTTACACGAGGAATGCCGTTGAAATGTACATTTAAATGAAATGTACATGTGTCCATTGGTGTGGAAGATGCCTGGTGATGGTAACAGTCCAAGCGAGCCAGTGGCCTTGTGTATCTCAAACCTTAAACCCAAGGGGCAACGTAATAAGTTAATTTATGCATGCTCAGTTCAGGGACCTCGTTGGCGAGTTGTCTTATAAGGCGTAGCCATTTTTATACTGACTTCTAGCTGTCTCTCGCCAATATCCCAGGTTCAAATTACGCTCGCAGCATGTGAAAAAGTTCACAGTAAATTTTGGTTAAGGTCGTGATTTTCCCCGGATACACCGATTTAATCAAACAGTTACAACTGGTTAGTGACGGGTTGCTATCTCTATGATTTCATTCGTGGAAGTCGTTACTCTATTGCAATGGGAATAACTACATATACATAAGGTTAAAGAATGTCTAATAAAATCCAATTACAAATGCGTGCAATTTCAAATGAAAAAAAGAAGTTGATTGCATTATTCAAATCAGGCATTTATAAAACTGTTGATATATATATATATATATATATATATATATATATATATATATATATATATATATATATATATATATATATATATATACACACACACACACGCGTGCACACACACACACACACACACACACACATACACACACCTTTAAATCATAGGCAGACCACTGATATGGGTTTGTAGGCAAAACAGCTCTCGTATGCTATGTTAATACTTGACCCGAGACGCCACTTTTAATTTCAGGCTTAACAAATCGAAGATGGATTTAATGCAACCTCAGATATAATTGGACAGCCATCCCGCTACGTCCGTCTTATTACCCCGGGCCTTCATCCTTGAAATAAAACAGAAGCATAACAACCACCAATAACCATTCGCTTGCAGCATGCAGTGTAGGGCTATAAATCACTCCCGTAGTCCCGGCCAGCTTCATTGCCTTTTAACATTGGGTTATGATATTCAAAGCAAACGGCTTATTACGTGTGTGTGCAATAGACGTTAATTTGGCCGAGCAATAAAGATGGATATACCCTTCACTTAAGATTGCTACGGCATCAATAACTACTGCGATAAAAGAGCACTCTGCTAGGGTACCGCGTCTGTATTCATCAGTCAATGTACATATAGGAGAAGGGGAAGGAAGGGTTCTCACTCATTTGAGGGGGCGGGGAAGGGAGGGGGGGGGGGGGGGGGGGGGGGGTGGGTAGAATCATCAGCCTACAGTTACAGGAAAATACTGGTAGCTACATGTACTAGGATGAAGCGCTACTGGACCAGATATCAAACTAACATGATGATCTGGCTAGTCACAAATTAGTCGCAATATGACAGAAAAGTTACTATAACCGAAATTCCAAATTCCAAGGGATTCACATAGAGGAAATATAGTTCTTAGTTAGGGGCTGATCAAGAATTCTATTGGAAATATGTCTCGAGAAAATTCTCTGATCGACGCGGTTTCTCAAAATGTATTGACGTGTTTACCCATACATGTTGTAATGAGTTTAGTTAAGAAATTAGTAAAACAGCAGTACGTATTGGTTCATTAAGGAAGGGGCAAACATACTGACCTGGGACATCGTGCTTTGAAAACATAGATCCATTTGTCTATTAACATTATGACATATAACGTGAGTACTGGGCCTAATCATGTCAAACATAACTCGTCAAATAGAGTGATATTTGAAAAAAGTACAAAAGCAGCTTGTCAATTAAGGGGACATCTTTTGTTTTTTAATTCTCAGCAAAGCAGATGTTTTCAATGTCAGCTTATTTCAAAAATTTCAAAAATACAATTTAGAAAGACAATCAATGATAACCAATAATAACCATCGAGCATCAGTTATGACAACTCAATTAAATTACAAGACCGATACTATCGGTGAAATTAGCAGCTTGACAGCTTGACAATTGAGACAAAATCTTACATGCAACGCATAGATGGCATAATGTTTGAATAAGAAATGTAAGTCATTATATTACCAATAACTATGCTTCAAATCCGGGCTTCAAATACAGTACAGACATGAAATTCCTGCACCAGTCGACCGGACATCTGCACGTGCCTGGTTGTACAAACACCCATGGATAACATGTCTGAAAAATAAGCCAAACACATCAATGACCCACGTAGCTTGTGAATCAAGGCTTTAGCGTTTAGTTGCGAGGTCATTCATGCATTCATTCCCAGGAATATGGGTGGCAATCGGTAGTGCGTTCGTGTATTATTCGCGGGCTGCCCAGGCATTTAGTGCAGAAATTAAATGTCGGCACTGTAGCTGTAAACCCGTCCATTCTCTATATTTCTGCCCATACGGCATGTTTAAAAAAGATTAACTTGAGGTAGCTCATAGCATTATGAACGAGAACAGAACATGCACAATATGAATTGCAAATTGTTCATGTTCTCTTCTCTTTCATTCTATATCATTGCTGTAAATCGATCTTAATCCTTGGACTATTGTCGGAAGTATCATAAAAAAAATACATTGATATCTGGAGATTAATCATGAATGGGATAATCATAAATTGTATCATCGAGGAGAGAAGGGAATCGACTCAGGTATAGTCTACTAGCCAAAAAGGTGAACCTTGCAATGTTGATTCCTGCATGGTTTTATGTTAGAAATGCAATATAGAGATCCTCAGGTGGTAGAAACTGCCGGATGCTAATCTCCAAGTGTTGGGCAATTTTTTTTATCACCCCTATAACCAAATGGTATACTGAATACCTCAGGTGGCCAAATTTGGTTAAAATATGGGGGTGGGGGTAAGACTTTTTATTATAACTTCAGTTATTTTGGGGCAATTTCAACAAATGAGGCATCTACATTTGCAACTTTTCATTCCGCAAATTTTAAGACCAGCCACCTTTTGATTGGTCAACTCTTAAAGGTCATTTAGGGTCAACAGAGGTCAAAAAGGTCACGAAGCTGAAAATCGGCTAACGCCATTTGCACTTCCAAAGAAAGCAAATTTTTTCCCCAAAAATAAGTTGATATTTTTTTCAGTAAAAATGCATTTCTTGGCAAAATGGACAGTAAAGAATCATATTTTAGGTTGAAAAAAATTGAAAATTCTATGGATAAAAAATTTGACGGCTTTAAAATATGACCATATTGCTTGATATTGTGCTGATTTAAGGCTCAGAAAACATTGTTATAGATAGTTATTCTGTATTGTATCTCAAGTAATACAAAAACTCTATACATGCTGTATAAAATGTGCAACATTTTGATCTGCTAATCGTTTATACCACACATTTACGACATTGTTACCTGAATACATTTTTACAGTGGTTGCCATGGCAACTGGCGGCCATATTGAAATTCGAAATAAGCACTACCAAAAGCTACATTTCTGCATATTCAAGCACAGAGAATAGCTAGAAACAGGACCTTGGTGTCTACAAGTAGGTTTTCAGGGGTGCAGAACTTAATTCTGAAATAGCTGTTATCATCAGATGGCATTTAAATTGGATTTCAAGATCGCAACCAAGCTGTTATACTTGAAATTAAGCTTATTACACAAAATTTGACCTCCAAAGGTATTGTTAATGAAACAAATGCATATGGAACACTTAAGGGATAAAGATGCTTTTAGTGAACTGGGCCTATGTTTCTTCGAATTGACACAGTTAAACACAGACTTAGTAACCACATTTAGAACATTGTAACCTGAATACATTTTTACAGTGGTTGCCATGGCAACTGGTGGCCATATTGGATTTCAAAATGGCCACTACTGAAAGCTATATTTCTGCATATTTAAGCATCCAGATTAGCTAGAAACATGATTGTGGTGTCTATAAGTAGGTTTTCAGGGGTGCAGAACCTAATTCTGCAATAAATGTTATCATCAGGGGGCATCTAAATGGGATTTCAAGATGATAACCAAGCTGCTGTACTTAAGATTAAGCTTATTACACAAAAATATGACCTATTGTTAATGAGCTATTGTTAATGAAACAAATGAATGCATATCATAATCATATTCCATTCAATAATATTAACAGTTATGTCAGCTGGCAGTGGAACAGCAAGAGTTGAAAGGGGCGCAGCATAACATAGATAGAAAATATAAGTACACTTCTAAATTGGTTGCCATGGCAACTGGTGGCCATGTTGGATTTCAAACTGGCAAAAAGATCGGGGAAAAGACCCTATTTCAGGAGTTAGTTTAGCAACAAAAATTATCATACGCCAATAATAAGGGTTTTAGTGTCTGGTATCAAATCTTGGTCTGAACTACATGTTTCATTTGCAATGGTCAACATAGGGATAGGGGTGGGTTTATAATCCTTTATTAAAGATGTAAATCAGTCAAAGTCAAAATTAATCATTTCAAGAATACACTTTTTTCAAATTATTTGTGTTTTGATTTTGGAAACTATTTCAATTATAGCCACTTCTCGGAAAAAATGCCTTTTATTAATATTGTTCGACATATTGGAAATGTTAACGACTTTAATCTCAAATTATATTTATTCAACTCTGAGTTACAGATGGGGATATCCATCCAACCTGGAGAGCCCCGCTCCCCACCCCCCCCCCCCCCCCCCAAAGAAATAACTGGTAGCTTATAATGGAAAATCAGTACAAAAACAATATAAGTTATACAACTGGAATATATTGGAACATAATATCGCAATTATGCAATATGGAAGATTAAATTATTATCAGAAATTATTATCACATTAAGTTAAATTATTATCAGAATAAATGTGCGGCGTTGTAGAGGACTGTCTATGGTCCTTATGCAACTGAAAGACCCCTTGGAACTATTCGTGAAGAGTAGGGAATTTCTTCCCGGTTCCGGGTTTCTATCTCGTCGCGATATGACATAAGCTGTTGAAAGCGACGTAAAACCCAATTCCTTCCTTCCTTCGTCATTATGTAATTTCATCCAAAGTTACCTTAAAATCAGCAGATGAATTATTCAAAATGAGGTTCACTGATACCATCTACACCTTTTTAGGGATAATAAAAAAGTTAGATTTGAAGTGAATAACTTGGCATATGACAATTTCCTGTCTATGATAAGTGTTTTAAGACAGGTTGCTATAAATGGCTAGCATCAGGTCACTGTTCAGATCAAAGAATTAATGATCTACAAACATCATGAGCCAAAGTTAGTAAGCAAGTCTTGGCAATGTTACGGTTTTGCGTTTCTAGGAAGCGTCCTAGTCAGTTGTTCTTTTCGAGTTCAATAAAGGTAAAAGTAACCCACACTTCATGATTTATTGAATTGTCCATTACGATGCTTAGGCCAAGAAAAAAATATTGTTTGTTTCCTGTAACAGTCAGAAGAAAATAGGGTATAGTGGAGGGGCCTATGTCCATTTTGTGGGGTCCAGTGGGAATTTCACATACATTTTGATTTTTTTGCTGAAAAAGCTTCTTAGATATATAAATGAGTAATTAAAACACGGCACCAATTTTTTCGACCATGGGGTGGTCATTAATTATGCTAATTAAGAATGACATCATCTGTTGCTTGTCTAGTCAAGCATTACATGGTAATTGAACCTGAAAGAAGCTATATATTTATATGTTAATCACTACTGAAAGACATTTGAGTGCTCAAATAATTTTTCTGTTGCTCTTGAAAAAGATTTTTGAAAAAAAAAACTTTGCAAATTAGTAAATATGCTGATTAGGCAAAAACAATACCTTCTGTTAAATTATATAGAAATATATGTAAATGAAGTAAATTCAGCATTTCATTCAAGTAAATTATTTCAGTCATAATTGTTTAACCTATCAGTCTATAGATGGCAGCAATGTCAGAGGTCATGGTGTATAGGTCAAGTTCAAGGACAGCTGATGGAAAGTAGGTCATACTGCACATGCTTCTGATAGGAGTGGATTGGCAGAATGAGAATGCTGGTTGTGGATAGTGTTCAAGGTAATTACTTTCAAATTTATCAATTTTGAAATTATTCTATTATATATTACTAATTCAGGGTACTTTTGAAACATTATTCAGACTTTTATTGTTTGTATTTTTGCAGTTTGAGATCAAAGATAAGGGTACAGTGATGGATGACATACCAGAAAAAAGACCGAAATTAGCAGATAATACAGACTTCAGAAAATGCATTATATGTCAAGCAAGTACAAAGGAATCACTTGTGGGAAGAACCAGCATTGATTCATTTGGCAAAATTTTGCAGTTTCTGCAGGAAAGATCTAAGTATGGTGAACTTGAACTTCAGCCTGCCTGGAACCGCCTAGCCAACATGACACCTGAATTGTTACTGCACAATAATGCTTCTTTTCACATGACCTGTCGTAAAAGTATCGTGTGCTCACAAAAATTGCAAAGAGGAAAGGCACGTTATGATCAAGCTATCCAAGGTAAAAATGTGAACATCCTCTCAAGAGGTGCAGGAAGGCCCTTAACCTCAACTTTGACTTTGGCATCAGAACAAACTGGTCCCCAGACATCCCGTCCATCAAGACAATCTACAGCTTCTTATGATAAAAATCTCTGCTTTTTCTGCCAGACTGCAAAGGATAATGAACCAGTACATGCCATTCAAAGTAGAAAGAGAGGTGAAGAACTCCACCAGTATGTATCATCATGTGACATTGACATATACAAGGTATATCTTAGTGCAGCCATAAATCCCTCAGATGCCCTGGCAATTGATGTCAAATACCACCGCCTTTGTTGGATGAAACGTGTCCTAAATTGGCAACAGCAAACTGCTAGTAAAACCTGTGCTGTTGAAAGTGAGATTGCTGCGACTGTTGAATTCCTAAATCTAATCAAATCCCTGCTACAGTGTGGAAATATCCTCTCTATTAAGGATGCTCATGACACATTCATGAGTGTGCTGAGACTGCATGGATGCAAAAGCACTCCTTGCCGTAAAACAGTGAGGAATACATTAACAGAAAACATTCCTGACATTGAATTCATTGCAGCTGTGAGAAAATGGGAATCAGACCGTTTCTGTATGACTGCTGCTAAAATAGAAGCTGTGGAAGCTTCCATGGCTGCTACTCGTGAGACAGACCAAATGGACACAATATACCAGTGTGCTAAATTAGTGCGATCAGACATCCTGGACTCCGAACAGTGGGAATTCAATGGCAGTTTGGACCCTGACGTCTCAGATATTATTCCAGTCAAACTTCTGTCACTTCTAGAGTGAGGAAAATCTCTGGCAACAGAGGCGTTGTTGTGTCTTACCAATCTAATATTTCAGGGTCGCTCTTGAAATTGTCGCATGGATCTATGCTACTTTTGACAATAACTTGAATTAAGAATAGTTTTAAAAAAATATTTGATTTTTGGCAGTTTTCTAATGAACATTTCCCCTTAAGATATTTTGCCAAGCATACTTTTACCTGAAATGTTTTACAAAAGTTTTCAGGCTTCCTTTGGTCACGGTGCAAGCATAATACGTTACTTCATAAACGTTCACAATAGCCAAAAGCAGACTGACAATGTCGACGAAATCGTGCAAGCAAAAGAGTATTCGGGAAAATATTCGAAGGAAAAATGTTAAATAGAATACCATTCCCTCCCCCCTATTTTTTTAAAAATCATTCCCAATTACAAAGTTATTGTCAAAAGTATAACATATCCATACGACAATATCCGGAGGAACTCTGAAGTATAAATGGGTTAAAGGAGGAACGAGTTAAAGGAGAAAGAAGCGCAATCCAGTATACTTTAATGAAGAGATGTTTCGACAACTGAGCCGCGCCATCGTGTGTGGCATACCTGTACGACCAGGTGCAAGTCTGAAATAAGCAATTAATAATGCATGACGGGATTGCGGTACGGATGAACCCACTGACCTCGTCTAAGCGTAACGGTTCTGAAGAGCGGGCTAAAAAGGGAAAGGACGTCCCCTGTGACATTAAGGTTCGGTACAGAGGGAGTCGGATACCTGAACCAGGTGCGAACATCTTACCTAATCTAGTGATGGTAGAATTGTAACTTAAAGGCTTTACCAGCAAAGCAGCTTATCTCCTAGACGAACAATCACGCATGCGCAGAGAAAGATTCAGCGCAAAACGCAAAAGGTATATTTTACTGTTTACTACACAATTTAATGAGTATTACACTGCACTTCATTTATTGTGCATCGATTAAACTACACGATTAACTTGCCTTTTAGTACACACGGAAACAGTAAATACCAGCGCAAGGAGTTGGCATTATGAATATGATTTTGAATAAGCAAACTGATATTTATTCTAAAATGAATGTCTATCTTCCTTACTTGTTCATATACACTCTGCGAAAGGCACCACATATATGTACATACATGTATGTACAATGATATTTGATAAAAAAAAAAGCAATTTGAATTTACAGTGCCGACATTTAATTCCTGCACCAGTCGTCCGGACGTCTGCCAGTGCCTAATTGTAAACATTTGTAGATAGCATGTCAAAAAATAAGCCAAGCACAGCATTGATACGTGTAACTTGCGAAACAAAGCTACGTTCAGTCGTGAGGTCATCCATGCATCCATGCCCAGGAAATTGGGTGGCGTGGGTTTGTGTGTCATGCCAGGGCTGCCCACGCAATTAGTGCAGGAACTAAACGCCGGCACTGTATGTGTTACATTTTTTACCCATTCCTGCACGGAACGCAGGAAAGGGGGACGTACCATTTTTGAGTCCATTGTTCTACGGAACCCCTTTTACGTCACCATAAAATTGAGTTGTATTAGTGAATGTATGACTGCTTTGTTTGTTTTCCAATACAAGTTTTCATATTTCAAAGAATAGAATGAAAAGAAAATATGTTTTTCATGTTTTTTATTTCAACCATTTAATGTTTAGATTGCAAAACATAGACAATTACAAGCATTCATATTGGTGAGCTATGATGTATTCCCTATTTGTGCAGCGCAAGTGCTGTTTTTTAAGTGCGATATGGCTGCAGATTGAACTCCGATTGACAAATCAGCGTGTAAAGCATTGAGACTTATACCTAGTCTAAAGAGCGCTCACTGTAAGTAGGTGTTTATCGATAACTTATATTTGACGATCTTTAACAATTCACATCGTCTAGGAGATTTCGTTGTATTTTGGAGAAATATTTACACTCCCGAGCGAAATCTAAGAATAATGTAAACACATTAACTTTGGTGCGATAAGTTTAAATACTATGTCAATACACAGGGGGAGAAAATCTATCATCTAAAATTGATTTTATTCTTGCGTTTGTATCCATTTCGGTCATAGATACTTATATCAACACTTGTTCGTAGAATGTTTTTCGATTATGATAGTTATGAAATGGTACAGGTGTAGATAGGGCTCTTCATATTTCTGTCTTCAAGGTATCGTTACCATTGGGCCTACCCACCACTGCTGCCAGGTTTCAATCCTGGCCGGGGCGTGTGAAAAAGATGCCCGGTCGAGATTCGAACCCGGATAGTGGTGCGAGAAAGAGAGCGAGCAGTCAGTGGCAACGCCTTTAAGACCACTCAGTCTAAGGCAGATTAGGATAGGCAGGATTTTTACCCTTATGACCACAGACATAAAGGACAGTGAGCTATATTTGTCTACCTATTTGTATATACTCTTCTTTAGCATACGTGTTATATGTATTACCCACGTTTTTGTTGAACAATAATCATTTTCTGTTTGAATTTTTTATAGCTTATGCTAAAGTCAAAAAAGAGCATACATACATACAAACGTACATACATACATACATACATACTCGGCCATCAGGGCAGGCTCCTATAGAGGTGTTTACATTGATGTATGTATGATGTGGTTAAACACAGCGAAGACTAGTAGCTAGGCCAACATTGACCTGGAGTTAGGCGGTGCTTTTGGCGGATACTCTGGTTTGTTCCACCACTTTCAACTGGCTTAAGTCATAAAACATGACGAAATATATGGAATATTTTAAAGAAATGTAGAGGTAGTAATAACTCGAAAGTTTTTGCAGTAAAGAACAAGGCTGGAATTATAGTGCATAGTCTATCAGATGTACTAGAAGTTTGGCGTACACACTTTAGCAACTTGTGCACACCCAAATGCGATCCCTCTTTCGATAGCCACCATTTCAAAGAAGTAAACAGCAAGGTGGACTTATGGCGTACTTTTAATGATAAAGATGTTTTTTAATGCAATGCTTTTTCTACTCAGGAAGTTGCCGAAGCTATTTCTAAACTTAACTGTGGTAAAGCACTGTATGGGTCAATGGGTTATTTTTCCAACTCAGGAAAATGGGCCTAATAGGGACAATCTGGCGTCTTCTTTATAAAATGTATGTCAACTTTCGATGTAAAGTTAGAATTGGAGGTACCCTCTCTGAATGATATGATATGACATGCGGCATCCATCAGGGAGGGTACCTCTCGTTGGTCAAGTATATCTCTTTTATTAATTCTCTGGTTGTGGAGTTAGAGAACTCTAAGTTGTGCAGCGTTATTAATCCCCTTTGTACATCTCCAGTGAGTTATGCAGATGATTTGGCGACAGCCAGCACTGTAAAATGTAATGTTGATATGATTATGCAAATAGCTTATGTACACTCTTGTAAGTGGAGATATAGATTTAATGCCCGTAAAAGTGCGGTTTTGGTCTACGGTGAGTCTCAGTGCGACCGTAAAAAGTTTCAAAAAGACAGACAATACAAAATTGGGGAGGATCGTGTGTATGAGAGACTAGACTACGATCATGTGGGGGTAAAAGCATGTGTTAACAGGACCTATTCTACTAGGACCCTGGAAAAGATTAAAAAAGGAAGGCAGGCTTTCTTCTCAGTAGCCGGTGTTGGTATAAAAAGATCTGGTATTAACATGGTTACGTGCAATTTGATATTTTGGTCTATAATTGTTCCAATCACTCTGTTTGGATCCGAATTGTGGGTCTTGCAAGATCTGGCAGATATGGAATTGTTTCAGAGACAGATCGGTCGGCGGATACAGAGGTTCCACTCGAGGTCCCCAGTACAGACTTGTTTCAGGGGTCTGGGCTGGCTGAGACTGGAGACCTTTGTGTGTGCCAAGAAAGTTCTGTTTTTGAGATCAGTTTTGTGTATGCATGAAAATTCTATATACAGAAGACTGCTTATAAATAGATTCGAAAGCTTTGTGAGTGATAGCCATGTAGCTTGTATAAACGAATATCATAGTCCCATATTCAATATTTTTAAAGTAGCGATAATGTTTGATATGATGGGCATGGTTGCTAGGATGATAAGAGGCACTCACTTCTACAGTAAGGGGATGTGGAAGAAGGAGGTGTGGCGTAACGCCTGGCTTGTGGACAACAATGACTGGACCAATACGGCACCTCTATTTCGTGATGCTTATTTCCTAAATATAGTGCTAAATGATACAACCCAGTATTTAGCCTGGTGGGAACTCTCCAATCAAAGACCTGAATGTATATATATGTGCGAAAACATGTCTAGGTTGGTCTGCAGGTGTAGCAGCCTAACATTAGACTGTGTTATGTTTAAGGGTACCAACCTCAGTGTGAGAGCTTGTGAAAAATGTTGTAACTTTCAAGAGGAGAACTTTGAGCACATGGTAATGTTCTGCCCCTATAATAATGAAATACGGGATAAGATGCTCGAAGATCTAAGTAACCTTGAGAATAGATATGACTTTGTGTGGAATAGTGAAGGTGATATGTTCATGACTCTGATTGGTAAGCGCATCATAGGGGTTGATTCTGCTACCATGATAGAATTTTGGATGATAGCTGGGACAGCTATTAACCGTATGTACCTGGAATTTATTAAAGATAGAGAGAAGACTGGTGTCGGGTAGACCCACATGTTACCCAGATCAATAGTGATATGTTCTATTTTGGCTAATAGCCTGCTATAGTACCTAAAAAGCGCGGTACAGGTACGCTGCGCCCACTATATTTGTATATAAAAGGGTACAGTGTGATGTGCCTATCAAATGTCTAGTAATATATTTTGCGATAAACTATTACCATATACACTATCTACCCTTCAATTTGTAGGACGACGGTGTCACTGTTTTTCCCTATATTCACTCTCTCTGATTTCTTTTAACCACCTTATATATTTCCAGGACTGAACCCCTGTCGTTTCTTTAGTACGCGCCTCTCGTTTACAGTTCCTTTTACGTTAAAGTTAAAATATTAGGTGGTTAAACAACTGTGTTTAATTAATTTTGTTTTGCTCACATTTAGTTTATAGCACAATGTTCCTCTAACACGTTCATTTTCGACCTTAAAGTCTAGTGTATTCTATGGCTGCGAGCCTACTATGTAACTACATCTGGTGACAATTACATTGTGTACTAGAGGTAATGTGTGTGCGCTGGCAGTAATACGCTAGACGCCCTTTGTACGCTTGTTTATTTTCTGTTTGTGTTTTGTAAAAGAAAATGCCTGATATATAGAACTTTTGTAACTTGCTTACAGCCAATAAAGAATATATATAAAACCGAAATTCCAAGAAATCCAAAGTAACTGGGTTAACATTACCTGAGACCACCACTGATAGCTTACATCAATTCAGGGCCAAAAAATAACCTCGCGGCGGGCGCGCATGCGCAGCCAGTTATGATTAGTCAGTGCTCGCCCTCTCTCCCGGTGAACACTCAGGCCCCATCCTCGCCACGGGACTAATGACATCCTCCGCCGCATAATTAGCGTAATCTACTACTTGAGAATTAATTTCAGTGAAATTGAGCCGTGTCAAGGGGTCAGGTATTTCTGGAATGCTGTCGATTACACCCTCCCATATTGAAGAGTTCATCTTTGACATTCTTGCCGCCGGAAGATGGCGGTAAATTATCTGGAAAAGCGCTCATTGAAAGCGGAATATCCATATTTCATAAGGTTGATTGGCCAAGAGCTACTGGGAAGAAATTGCGACCTTCGTGTCTCGTGCGTTTATCGGGAGGCTCATCCGAGTGATGTTCAAAGCGATCATCGTCTCTGAGTTAACTTTTTTATTTCTGAATATTTTTTTCTAATATATTGCAATATTTGTGTCTGGAAGAGTTTATCGCACATCGCACATCCGAGTAGTACTCAAAGTCATCACCGACTCTGAGTTAACTTTTTTTATCCTCAATTATTAAGAAATTGCCATATTTGTGTCTCGAGAGTTTATCGGAACGCACATCCGAGTAGTACTCAAAGTCATCACCAACTCTGAGTTAACTATTTTTCTTTAAATATTTTTTTGTAAGAAATGCAATATTTGTATCTCGAGAGGTTATTGGGAGGCAATTCCGAGTAATGTTCAAAGTCATCACCGATTCTGAGTTACCTTTTTAATTTTCAATTTCTTTTTTCTAAGAAATTGCAATATTTGTGTCTGGAAGAGTTTATTGGGATGCACATCCGAGTAATGTTCAAAGCCAACCCCTATCCTAAGTCAACTTTTTTATTTTGAGATATTAAAAAAATGCAACCTTCATGTCTCGAGAGTTTAGTGGGAGGTACATCCGAGTAATGTTCAAAGTCAACAACGGCCCTAAGTTAATCTTTTTAAAATCCTAATATATATATATATATATATATATATATATATATATATATATATATATATATATATATATATATATATATATATATATATATATATATATAAATATATTTAAATGAATATATATATATATATATATATATATATATATATATATATATATATATATATATATATATATATATATATATATATATATACATATATATATATATATATATATATATATATATATATATATATATATATATATATATATATATATATATATATATATATATAAACATTGTTAATGTACTGACATAATATAACAAATGCACTATGATGAG
The DNA here is from genome assembly GCA_963942565.1 of Maea johnstoni. Classification (NCBI taxonomy): domain Eukaryota; kingdom Metazoa; phylum Annelida; class Polychaeta; order Spionida; family Magelonidae; genus Maea; species Maea johnstoni. The sequence continues at coordinate 34,198,409 of OZ012696.1, forward strand.
ACATGTTTTACAACATATCCACTAGGATTGGGTAGCTAAGAACTGACGCATGTTTTGTGAAAACTGTTTTGAGACAAAAAACCATCATACACAGCCTTGAAATGAAATGAAAGAATACTTCTGAATAAGCAAAGACGAGAGATCTATTATCTCTGTCGAGAATTTCAGATTACGAAGCATTCCTCTTTCTTTGTATACAATCATACAGTGATATAGTGATGTAGTTTATAAATTGTTCTTCTTAAAAGAAGAAATAATGTTTGTCAATGTAGTTATCATTTTTACCAGCTACTATTTTGTATGTATATCAGACCTTAGTTCAGTAATAAAGGGCTTCCAGTTCTCCTCGAATGAGTTAATGTTGTTGGTTGTTATTTCCCGAGTTTTAATGATATTTAAGTTTTTAAGAACTTCAAGGCATCTTTTTACGTCTTCTACTTTTATTTCTTTGCCTTGTTTTTGTTCTAAATAGATGACATCTTTAACACTAGTAATGATTACTTGCATTATTTGATCACTTTTGTAACCACCAATATATTTCTCGTGATCCGATATAACAAAATAGGCATATATTTCTCTCACCCATGATATTATATCTTTCCACAGGATTTTAACAAGTGGTATCTTAAGGCAAGTTATTCAGGGTAAAGGTGCAAATAAAGGGTCATTTAGAGATTTCTGCATGTGTTAACGCCTAACCTCATAATCAGACCAGATGCAACTATAGAGGTCATCAATCAGCCGAGTAAGACACCAACTATAACAAAACTGTCCAATTTTATGCTTGCACACAGGCGGTTAAGTTTTGGCTCTTGTCTTGCATATTGCATTTCTCCAAAATAAGGTGGCTTCGATCATACATGCATTTTGGGTATCAAATGTCAACAGATTTGCTCGAAATTTGGCATACGTGCAGTTAAGAGTATTAAGAAGGATGGGGTACTAAACACTCTCCAATTGTGAGATTGTCCGAAAATTCCTAGCATCCTCAAAACCCCTTGTTGTTTGCAGGCAAAGGGATTTTGAATTGTAGATCATAAGTTTTACATACATATATCTATAGCCATTTAGGATTTCCTCTCTCACGATTAATGTTGTTTCTGCCACATTTTGACAGTTGCAGACAAAGCTCATATATAATATACAGTGCCATCCTTTAATTCCTGCATTAATTGCTTGGGCAACCTGGGCATGATACACAACTGCACGTCTGATTGCCACCTAGTTTCCTGGGCATGGATGCATGGATGACCTCACAACTGAACGTAGATTTGTTTCGGAAGCTACTTTTGTCTATGATGTCCTCGGCCTATTTTTGACATACTATCTATGGTTGTTTGTACAACCAGGCACTGGCAGACGTCCGCTCGACTAGTGCAGGAATTAAATGTATGCACTGTATCATTATTTCCTTTTTTCCAGATATTTAGCCCACTTCCCTTTTATCGCCGTTTCCAACATCTCCCAATCCATTGTTTATTTATTCAATCACACCCTGGCGGCAATGGACAAAGGTCGCATGGACCTCTTACTGTGACGGATTAAACACGGCAGCTCCGCTCCGCAATCTTGCCCTCAGGTGCGTCATGTGAGTGGATGTCACGTGACCTGGAAATCTCTATCATGGCGGCCACCTGCTCTTTCTGCGGAGGCAGGGCATCTGTTACAGCCCACACACTGACACTGGCTGCAAGCGGATCAATTAAGCATTCAAATGTGATCTTTACGGACAAGTAAACATCCAGAAGGACTCAATTCTAGAAGGGAAAGTGTGCCTTGAGCATGTAATATTTTGATGGAAAACGCGAAGTTGTGCGGAGAAAGGCGCCCGCGACCGCATGTCAATGGCTGTTAAAGTTCTATCTCACTATACTCTATTGGTAACTTGAACAATTGAGCTTTTGTTGTAGTTAGATATGATCCCATGATATGTTGTGTGCTTCATGCACGAGTCCACCCAGCTGAACGGCACCAGCCCACCCTGCCCCCCTCCCCCTGATTGTTGGCGCGCAATAGCTCAAAGAGACTGGCACTAGTCTATTCAATGGAAAATTCACGCGCACATGTCTCAAGGGACTGGCATGCTAGTCTAACCACTGAGTTCCCAACCGCGCTGGCGAGGGTCCGCCGATCAACACCGCAACAAGTAATCTCCATTTTCTTATGAGTAAGACACTAGCGACGCCAAATATACAACATTTTATTGACAGACAATCATAATAGGATGATTCTAAACTGGATAAAACGCATCATATATTTAAATAGGAAAAAAGTACCAGACAATGACGTCACTTTGTATTCTGTAAAAAAGTACCAGACGATGACGTCACTGAATCACTTCGCATGCGGTCACCGAACAACATAGGTGTATCCCAACACTTCGCCAAGAAAATTTCCGAAAAATTACACGCCCATGACCAACATATAAGGCGCCCAAACACTAACGACGCCAAGGATTCACTATTCCACTGACGGACGATAATAAAAGAAAGCTTAGAAGTGTGTAATAAACGCATTGTCGGGTTATTTGTGTGGTCACGTGATCACTGGCTGTCCCCTTGATGCGCTAAGATATTTAACAGGAGATGGCTGAGCGCAGTCAAAATAGCTGGTATCGCGATCAAGATCGCAAAATTCAAAGAATTGGCGCCCGCACGTCAAGCGCAACGGTTGACTCACTGAATGCCCGAGTCTTAAAGGGAACTGCCTGGTGCCAATGCATTAAAGCAATTTGAAACGGTCAGAGTTTAAATCGTGAAATCTGTCTATAGTTGGGGTGAAATCTCCAATTTTGATCATTTATAGCTTAAGTAAATAAAAAACAACTGGATATGAAACCAGCCGGTCAACCTCAACCAATAGCTCAAACATCGTGCTCTGCGCATGCTCAGAGAATGCTGGCGCACATATTTCTCTATGTTATGTAAATGATACGACAGCCCTGATTGGTCCTTGTTCCCTCGTGACCTCACCCTGATGCCAGATCAGAAACCCCTGTCGTGTCCAGCCCTTCACTATAGCGCATATAGTAATTGGTCTCTCGCTACATATCCATTCTTTTCATCATCTAAGAAATTAGTGAGATATACACACCTTTTATTGTGAATACAACATCTCAGTCCCATTTGTTTCTAATATATGACGAAACGACATCAGAGATGTGTACACCTCCTATTGTAAACATAGTTCCAAGTCCCATTTTTGTTCCTGATACATTTCTAGGCACCTCCTATTTGAACTCAGTTTCCCAGTCACATTTGCTCACAAAAAAATATTTGTGTAGACTTCTTACACCCTACATATTTCAATCATATCTTTCATGTCCAAAACACTTTACCAGGTTCGGGGGTGTTCTCATCTCGATCTAGGTTTCAATGCAACTTATTACTCATTTATCATCTCTAAATCGTGACTGGCCAGTTGTCTATAAGTGCATTTTTGCTAATTTGCCACTTTTTCTTCCATATAAAGTTAGAATCGCAAATTCCATCAATTTTTAAGATATTACGGTTGCATGGTATATATATATATATATATATATATATATATATATATATATATATATATATATATATATATATATATATATATATATATATATATATATATATATATATATATATATATATATATATTATAATATATAGTATATATATATATATATATATATATATATATATATATATATATATATATATATATATATATATATATATATATATATTTTATATATATATGTGTGTGTGTATATATATATGTATATATATATATATATATATATATATATATATATATATATATATATATATATATATATATATATATATATATATATATATATATATATATATATATATATATATATATATATATATATATATATATATATATATATGTATATATATATATATATATATATATATATATATATATATATATATATATATATATATGTATATATATATATATATATATATATATATATATATATATAATATATATATATATATATATATATATATATATAAATATATATATATATATATATATATATATATATATATATATATATATATATATATATATATATATATATATATATATATATATATATATATATATAAATATATATATATATATATATATATATATATATATATATATATATATATATATATATATATATATATATATATATATATATATATATATAAATATATATATATATATTTATATATATATATATATATTATATATATATATATATATATATATATATATATAGTCAACCATTTGTAGACGTGTCATTTTCTATTACGCTTCTATTCAAAATGTTTACTCAAGCAAATCCATTATTTGAACTCATCGATGAAACTCATTCGTTGCTAGACCTTCAGTCACATCAAAAATAAAAATAAAAAGGTTCCCCTTGATTCCTATCCAGTTCCTCCGAGAGGTCCTAGATGGCATCCTGTCACTTTTGGGTCATCAAAAACCAACCTTCAAATAAACCAAGCGCCTTTTATCTCTGGGCAAGTTTGGCGCAGGGCCATTAGGCTATAAATCCCCCCACATCACTGTCATATCTTCGCTGTAAAGTTCCTATGATGTACGACCCAGTGAAATCGATCCTGGTGCTCAGTTCCATATCAGGTCAGTGTCCCGACCCACGTGTGCCGTTTGATATGTACTCCAAAACACAAGTGTATGCATAACTGTTTTCAAATATAATGGAGCCTTGGCATGACTTAAAATTTACATATAAATGTTTGTTTGACTTAAAATTCATTTGGAATGAACCGGCTATTAATCATATTGGAAAACCAGGGAGACGAAGCACATGCATCCGGGAACCTAATGGCAGCTTTCTCACGACGATATTCAATTCAGAGTTTGTTCTTGTCATTGCTATCGAATGGCTACATATTTATGTGATTTATGTGAGTTTATAACTTTATATATATATATATATATATATATATATATATATATATATATATATATATATATATATATATATATATATATGTATATATATATATATATATATATATATATATATATTTATATACATACATGCATACATACAGAGAGAGAGAGAGAGAGAGAGAGAGAGAGAGAGAGAGAGAGAGAGAGAGAGAGAGAGAGAGAGAGATTTATAAATGCCAGGTTGTCCATAATAGAAACATCCCAAACGTATTTTATCATGTATATCTTAGTATGAACAGCAGTCAATTAGTCTTGATAACCTTAAGAGTGAATCTGGTGCAATGCACTGACCGGTATGAAACACATCCAACATAGCATCGGTTGCTTTTCAAAGCAATATACTATATAAGCTATCTTAAAAGTGATCAGCGTTAGGAGAATGCACTCATTATTCAAATGCATCAGCATCATTTATGCACGAACTGAATCAGCCACTTGCAGTGTTTTGCAAATTCTCTTCTGCACGCTGTGCAAGCATTTAAGCTGATGCATTAACCATTAAACAGGCCCATTATCAAAGTGTTTACATAGTAGTGGCTTTGCAGAAAGAGGCCGTGACTATGAGCTGGTATTCAGTTTGATCAATTTGTTAAACAAATATTGCCAGACTAACAGACTGGTTTGTAATACAATTCGAAACACGCAGGGGCTATACCCCTGTTATCGTCACATAAACAATTGGGTATTCTAATGTATGTTTTGAATAGAAATAACGTGTGTCACTGTTTGCTCATTTAGTGCAGAAATTACATCTTTTTTAATTCGCTGTAAACAGCTTATTTTTTATTGTCTCCACTCATTCGGGTCAGTCCGTTGTATCAGATTGAGAACAATGACGTTGATAATGCATTACATGAACAGCAAAAAGAAATAGATCAATTACAGTGAAGTATCAACAGAGACGTAACAATTTGAACAATAATTAACTAGCTTTTTCTATAAGAGACACACTGAGCGAGTTTAGTCATTACAGAAATCGAGCAATATGTCCAGACCTGCCACTTTAATTATCAATGGTTCAACCGTTTCTGAGGAATCTTTGAAGCTTGTACAACAGTTAAATGCCTCACAACAATGACAGACCAAAAGAACTTAATAATGATAATATTATAATAATAATATTGTCATTTGATATTGCGCCCTTTCCATATAAACATGCTCAAAGGCGCATTACATTCCATTGTCAAAGGATAGGTGTTGATATCCCCTTGGGGTATTGATATAGATGTGTTTTCAGTTGTTGTTTGAAGATTGCCACACTCCCAGCTGCCCTAACTTGGCTGAGCACTCTTCAATACATTCGGGTAATATCTTTGTGGTAAGTAGTCTGTCTGAGCCGGACTTGGCAGACAGTTTTCCCACTTTTTGGTTACAATTTTTAAATTTTCTTTATCCGGTCTGCTAAGTTTGTTTCCGACAGACTATAGGCTGCTTAGGGAACAACGGTTCAAAAGGTGTTGGTTATGTCATATACCGCACACTTTCTAAGGCCTGTGATTGGCTGACGGCAGGCAACTGTAGTATGATTCTACTAAGCGTATCTGGTAATTGATAGTCGTATTCAATGTTAAGGGAGTACATCACGATAACTGTACATTCAACTCGTACCTAAGCAGTTACGCCTTATCTTTTCCGTAGACTGAACCGCAATGCCATTAACCCTTTTAAATTGTAATGGAAGCAAGGGGAATGGCCGTTTCAGCTAAACGGACATTAGTGGAATCTGACTCCTATCAAAATGAGATTCATGAAGTAAGAATATCGTAAATTCAAATGTTAAGAGCAGTATTTAATCGTGGAATTTACGATTTATTACTTTAGGCACAAATTATTGTATTCTCCATAGTTACAATGGGATCATCATATTTCAGGTAGTGACCTTTTAATATATCAGAAACTTAAATTGCCGTATTTCAACTATTATTTTAGCAAAAATAATGTATAAATATCTTTCTAGGGTGTTTAGGCAAAAAATATAAAAGCCCAATAGTATCATTTCATATCTTTATTGACATACATATGAATTTAAAAAGCAAAATACAATTTACGGAATGAAAATCCATCGATCCATTCCGGAGTTATGATTATTTTTGGATTAAAACTTCTTGGTAAATATTAGAAGTATTTCATTACCATATATGTCATAAGTATGGCACCGTTTTAGCTAAAAAAGCTAAAATTATGTATTAATGAAACATATAAAATGAAATATTGTCAAAACCGTACATAGGATTTGAGTGAAACTTGGTACAATTGTTCGGCAAGAGGTAGCGCATCAAATGAACTGACATTGACTTGACCTTGAACTTGACCTTGACCTTTGACCTTGACCTCGAAATTAGGTCAAATCCCATATTTTAGCCTTTTTGACCCATTTTTCATGTAAGCGTGGTGAATAATCGACCTGGATCAATAAATTTAAATTTTTAGTAAGCTATCTAGACATCTATTGACATCTGACAGCAGTTTGATAACTAAGAAGATATGCAGGATAACCAGGTACTTCATTAGGCAAGGTCATTACATAATAAGAAATGGCACCATCCAGGATCAGTAAATTTTCACCTTTTAGAAATCAATCAATGATAACAAGATCCCCCTTCTTCAAATCCATTAATAAGTTGAAGTGCCAAGTGTCATTTGGACTGTCATCATATTTTACATCATATTCTAATTTTAAGTTATTTGCAACTTTCTTTCCAGGCTGGTAAATGGAGAGCACCTGACCGGCGAACCACTCTTCCTGGCCTGCTGCATCAATGCATTTGTGCTTAATTTTACAGCCGACCAAATCAGTGGGAGTTTCAAGAAGATGTGGAAGTTTTTCCCTTTGCTGAGTTGCAATAATTTTTTTTCTGTTACTTAACAGTTTTTCTAGTAACAGTCTTTTCTGTGAGGAAATATTTGCAGCAATTTCATCTGGGTTTTTGTAACTGAGTTTAGGTACATCCCGTGAATTTGGAGAGTCAGAAAGATCAGGATTTTGTTCAAGAACCATTTTCGAATTTGAAACTAGTTCAGAAAGGGTATAGGACCTGCCCTTGTGTGACTTTTGGAGAAGAGTTCTGTCTCCTTTAACTCCTATAACATCCTTTAGATATCGCATTTGTGTTGTAATAGCCTCCTTTCGTGCATTTACATCGGGAAGAGTCTCCAATTTCTCTTCAATATTTCCTAATGTCCAAATACCACCCAGTTCCACTAACTTTTTGGTTAGGGAACTCTTGTGTTCAATTTGTTTATCTTCTTTTTCCTCTTTCTTTTGGCCTTTTTTTTTTTCAATTTTTCAATTTTCACTTTCGTGATTGAATTCCTTCGCTCAATGAATCTCATTTTAATGTCCGGGGCCATGGTCCTGGCTTTATTAAGGTACATGTTTTTATCTTGTTCTGACAGAGAATCTAACCAAGCACTAGTTTTGTTGTTCGACCACAGGATAAAAGCATCGTAGCAGAGCGTAGAGCCAGATGGCTTGGTCCTTGTCAACAAGTCCAACTGTCCAAAATCTCTTTCTGAGACGGTATTAGTGCACGGTACATTACTGGCCTGTTTTTTTTACATCCTGAGATGGATCCCAAAATTTTCCCCCTGGTAATTGATCCTTGGCCTGCCTTTCTAATATTAGAAGGAGCCCATGCATAGACATTTCTAGAGCTGCTTGCGTCATGCTATCAAAATTGGCTTCATAATCTCCAAAGAGTGATTCGTATATCTTATCTTTGTGTATAGGAATGTCATTTTCTGGAAACATTGGGTCTCCTTCTAAAAGACTAGAGGCATCTTTTGCCCACAAATTCAGTTGAATTTGCATCTGATGCAAGTACATATTTGTGTCCAAAATTGAAGTGCCTTTTCTTTCAAGCAACGCCAAAAGGGCCCTGTTATTACCTTGTCAATTATACCCAGGGCACGAATGCCAGCAAGATAAACAGGTTCATCTATATCAAATTTGATAGATTTCAAAAGTAAATTTGGATCAGGGATGAGACTCAAGAAGTCCTTAAGATGGACCCTGTGATAGAAGAGGGAAGCAGCATTTTTGAATACAATATTAAACCTTGACCCAACAAAAGTCACTATATGATTTATTTCAGAGATGTCTGTGAGAAAAGATTCCCATTGACTGTTGGCACCTAACTTTGCACGCCCTCGAGATGTCAATGCTTTACACGCTGTTCGCACAAGGCGAAAAGTTCCAGACTTAGAGTCAAAAGCAAACGGGTTTGTCCCGGAAGTATACACATTTTCAAATAATTCCAACGTACTATCTACTTCAGCTGGAAAATTTGCAACTATGTGCATCTTGCAAAAAAAGTTCAGGATCTCAGACAACGATTTTTGTCTCTCGGGGGACAATTCATCCCAATTTGGAATAACAGTAGATAAAGCTTCATGTTTTAATTCCAAAAGCATGTGATTAAATACCGGATTAACTGAACCCTGGTCTGACATGGTAGAAGTAATTGTAGCAAGAATTTTATTAACAATATCATCTGAATTTCCCTCTGAGGAAACAGCATTTGCTAATTCCCCTAAAAAGTACTGGAAGGAATCCATAACAGAGTCTGCTGACCCATCCCCTACTTCTGTTAAACCTGCAGACATTTGTTTTCCAGAGGGCAATGTAAGTTGAAAACCCTGATAATGTCTGTGGAATTTAGAGGTTGCATCCACCATGGAGACAGTTGCCAACCAAATCTTCTATTTTAGCCCCTTCTAACATGGGCCTCAGCGATTTGTGCGTGGGCCACACCACGAGCCTCAACATACAGCCTACTAAGCACAGCAGCAGAGGGCAACCGGGCGGGGAGTTTCCCTGTCAATTTTTCAACACTGTAGATATTACTTGATTTACTTTTGACAAAGATACATCACACTCTGTTAACAATGACATAACAGTTAATCTAATTTCATTCACATATCTGCCTTCACTAAAAGTGTTCAGAATGTCCGACTGAAGTAACTCATTTGTTCATCAATCAGCTTGGTATAAGAATTAATGTCTTTTTCAAGCTGTGATATTTTATTTTCATTGTCTTCGTTCTTCCTAAGAAGTGATTCAATTTTTTTTGTTTTAAAATAAGAGATCTGCTTTTGAGCACTCAACCTCTCAGCTGATAAAGTTTTAATTTTTTCTTTCAATTGATCGACAACTTCTTCCGAACTCTCCAACATACATTTAGAGTCTTTCAAAGAAGTCTCCAGAGAGGATTTATCTTTTGAAATTTTAGAAATTTTTTCAACCCTTCGTCTGATTTTTTTGTTTAGATTCCGGGTACTTGATGAGGAAAGATTTTCATTTGCTTTTGCTAATTCAAAATTCACATTATCCAGTTCATCTTTTGTTTTTTCATACAACCCAGTTAGATCACTGAACTCATCATTCTCTGCTGTCATTGAATAAACTAGAGTTTTCATCTTGGCCCCAACTGTATGAAGTGTGTTGGTGAGTTGCTGTTGTTGTTGCTCATAGTTTTGATTTTCTTCATTTAAATTCCGTACTTGTTCCTTTGAAATACGATTTTCTTGGACCGCATGTTTTACCTGACATTGGGTTTTTAAAATTGTTTCTTTCACTTTTGCATCCTGAATATGAATTAATTTATCTGGAGAAGTGAATTCCTGCACTTGCAGGGCATGTTTTTCACACAATCTTTTGTTCCTTGTAAGTGTTTTTATTTTTGTGTGTGTGTAGCCGGATCACTCTAGCCTTGGTGGCTGAATCTGTTTCAAATTGAAGAGGTGAGTCTGGAAGACTCAATTCCTTGACTATTTTTCCAATGTCAAGTGTTTTCTCACACTTGTGAAAGAGGTCCAACACATACGCATTAGTGAGTGTGTATGGTATGTGTTTAGTGCAGCAGGATCAGAGCTGGTAGAAGGCACATTCCCTTTTGCCTTGACAAGGTCATCCTGGAATAGAAACACAACAAGTATGAGTGGCAAGGAACTAAGATTAATCAAATTGTTTCAATAAAATTCAATATTAATGGTGGGAGTTCAATTAAATTCAATGTTGGTTGCAGGACGAGAACTATGCTTGTGATATTACCATACTGAGTTGTACACTTAATCTTGGATGAAGAAAAGAATGGATATGTAGCGAGAGACCAATTACTATATGCCCTATAGTTACATGCTGAACTCATGCCAGGAGTACCAGATAAGGCAGCAGCGCGAGGTCACGTGGGAACAAGGACCAATCAGGGCTCTCGCATTGATTACATTACTAAGAAACCTTATCTCCACCACCAGCTGGGGGTGCCCAGAGCATCAACTTTGGCCTATTAGCAGCTATTAGTTGACACTGGTTGAGGCTAGCATGTTCAGGTTGACCGGCTGGTTTCGAATCCACTTGTGTTTGGTCATCGAAGACTTGATTAACAGTTCACAAAACAACACAAGAAGAAAGTTACCCAGATATATACCCCAATGCTACAAATGTATTAAGTCTACTTTAGTCTCTCACATTCAAACATCACCCAGTAAATAGGTCTTCAAAGTGAAATGTATACATTTTATGTCAGACCAGTAGAGACATAAAGGGAGAGGAAAATTAATATTATTCTTGAGGGGATCTATTTCTCTGATGACATTAATGTGTCTTGTATATATGTGCCAAATGTACTTCACTACTTGTATTCAAGTGGACTGAATTACATCAATCAATCAAATATTAAAATAAGTTGTCAACATTTAAACCAAAAGTCATTTTAAATTTTAAGAAGTTAAGTGATTTTGACACTTTTTTTTCATATAAACTATCACTTTTTTAAAAATCTTACCTGAGGCAGAACTCTTTCATTTGCTTCCTCACTTAGCATGTTGTTGCTAAAGTTGAGAAATATCTGCAAAAAAAGATAGGGAAAAAATGTTCATGTTCATGTTGTAGGATTAGGAATAGGTCAATGAGTGCAGAATGTGAGGTGCGTGGGATACTAGATTCTACAAAGTATTTCCGTGTCAAACTGATAGGAATTTTCATAAAACTTCAGTGTCAATATGTGCTTAAATAACTAAATTATATAAATACCAATGTTCCAAAAACTAATTTACATGTTTTATATGAAAAAAAGAGAAAAAACAACAACTTACGATCTTTCCAAGGCTCCAGATCCGCACCAGCTTGGCGTAGAAATTCAGAACGCCCGCCAAAATAATCCCCTAAGCCTTCCCTAACCAATGAACAGGCTTGTTACATCGGGAATCACATGGCGAGTCACGGAAATGACCTCATATGACCCCATTCATTTCCGTGAGTCACCCGCGAACGTACCCGAGTAGAGCCGATTGAAAAAAAACGGCAAAATAGACAAACACAAAAACATTAAAATTCTTTTAAAAATCCGTTTTTCATCGGATTTCAAAAGTCTTTTTTTCTATGGATAGCTAAAAAAGATATACATACAGCTATGACAATACTTTATTGAAATAACAACAGGAAAGGGGTGGAAACGGCGAGGAAAAAGATCGTGAACGAATCACGAGTGGTTTTCATCACGCTAGGTCCACGTGACTAAACACCCTAATCTTTCATTTATTCTTATGACGAATGTATTTTTTTTTATCCAAAACCCACAAAAACCGCAAAAACTATTTGTCTTTTTATTCATGGAGCAATAGAGAAA